>LR738715.1:514612176-514632251 GCA_902687465.1 Secale cereale
GTTCCCTGCTTCTGCCCTTCCTCCGCCGTCTTCCCCACCCGCAGCGCCGTCGTCCTCCCTCTTCGTCCCCGCCATGGCCCCGAAGAGTGACCAGGCGAAGAGCGACAAGGCGAAGAGCGAGAAGGCGAAGAAGGAGAAGTCCGACAAGGCGGCGAAGCTGGCAGCCATGCGGAGAAGGATGGTGGTCTTCCCGCCGAGGCTCGGCGCAAGGGAGCTACGGGACAAGTACTACTTGTTCTGGGCGAGGGAGACGAAGGCTCACCCTCGCACCAGAGTCCTCCCCGCCGTGGCCGTCGACATGTTCCCAGGAGGTTACCACTTCTTCGCTTTGTTCTTCCATTGCGGCCTCTGCCCTCCGTATTCGGAGTTCTTCTGTGATGTGATGAACACGTACGGACTCCACCTCTTAGATTTCACCCCGAACGCCGTCCTCACTTTGGCCGTTTTCGCACATCTGTGCGAAAACTACGTCGGGGTCCACCCAAATGTAGCTCTTTTCCGCCACTTCTTCACGCCTAGAGTAGAGTCCGGATCCCCACTCTCTGGCGGCATCTCCTGGATCTTTAGGCTGAACAAGAAGGAGGCGTACTTGAAAGGAGAGCTTCGCGGCAAGTGGGAGGAGGGCTGACTGGTGCTGGGTCATGGAGGATAAGCCTGAGCAGTTTACCTTGCCGCGCCAGACTGCAATAGTGCTCGACAAGGATTGGAGCGACTTGGCCCCGGAAGATGACAAGCTGCAGATTGCCCTTACTAGGATCCTTCGTCTCCGGGCTGCCAATCTTACTGTAGGTGAAGTCGGGGCCGATTTCCTCTGCCGCCGCATTGCCCCCCTGCAGGAAAGGAAGAGGCCTGCCTGGGAGTTTGGCAACGCAGCAGACCGCATGAGGCTGCACCCCGGGCTGAACTATAATTTCACCGTCTTGGAACTGAAGGGGATGGTCCGGGAGCTGTTCAAGCATGACCCCAAGCACCCGGAGTGGTTCAGACCGTCGGTCGGAGTAGTTCCTTTGTGCAACAATACTGCCCTCAGTGCCATCCGCGCGGTAATGCCTGAGTGCGACTCCCACGGGGTCGTCCCCACTTGGTTGGTGCCTTCAACGGAGACCGTGCAGACCTTCCTTGATAATCTGGTTGAACGGCCACGCAACCCCGAGGAGAAAAAGGGCCTCACCCGGGAGACCACCGAGCGCGATGTGGTCTGTAGGATGGAGGAGGCCGTCGCGGCTGCGGCCGCAGGTGAATTTGGGTACACTGTAGATGAAGCAGAGGCAGCAGACGCAGTGAGCCAGGCCGAGGAGGAGGAAATCCTCAAGCTGCTGAAGATTGCGCCCGAGGAGTTTGCCGGGGAGCCCGCCGGGCCTGTCGGGACGAGCGAGGCTGCCGGGCAGGGCCCCGAGTCCAGTGAGCCCGCCGAGGAGGACGCCGAATCGGGTGATTCCGACGAAGACTCGGGCGGGTCACTGAACTTGGACGACGACGCCTCCTTGTCCTCAGAGAATTCTCCGCCATCACCAAGTCCTCTGCCACAACAGAAGAAGCGCCTCCGCAAGGCCGCTGAGACGGTGAGGCCACAGGCGCCCCGTCAGCAGCCGAAGCACCGGGCGACGCGCGCCACCATGACGAGCAAGGTCGTCAAGGAGGCGCCCTGTGCCCGAGCGATAAGCGGAGGGGGGTCTTCCCGGAGTGGCTCTGGGGTTCCTTCCGCCCCTCGGTCCTCAGCGACAACCGGTGCGGGGTCTTCGCAACCCGCGGCTCCGGAGCCTGCCAAGCGCCCGAGGGAGCCTTCTCCTCCAGCTCCTCGCGCCGGAGCACGTGAGGCGCAGTTTGACTTCTCCGCCCTCAGCTCCGATGAAGAGGAGGAAGAGTAAGTACTTGCAGCTTTAATTTCCTTTTATTTTTGTTGCTTCGTCTTGATTTCTTCTTCCTCTAGCTCTGATCTTGTTTGGCTTCCAGGACCTTGACCCAGCGGATGGCGAAGAGGGCCAAGATACCTGTGGTTTATCTCGAGGACGACGAGCCTGCCGCAGCGACGGGGGATGCGCCAGCGACAAACTTGCCGGACCAGCCTGCTCCTCCGGGGAGCAGCCCCCAGCGCAGCCCCCAGCGTAAGTCCCTTATTCACTTTTCTGTTTGTCGGGCGCGCTTGAGGTAGTTATCCTTATTGATGTTTTGTTGTTTTGTGCAGAAGCGGAGCCGCAGCCGCAGGACCATCAGGAGGTCGCCCCCGACGAGCCGCTTGTTCCACCCTCCCCGCCAAGGATGAGTTCCCCGGCAAGGGACAGTGCTCCGCCAAGGATGGGTACTCCGCCCAGGGCGAGCACCCCGCCAAGGGCGAGCACCCCGACAAAGGGTGAACTCCCCGCCAAGGGAAGGCGCCAGCGGCCCTCCGCCGGCGGGGGCTTCTTCTTCGCCGCCAAGGGAGAACTCCCCGGCGAGGGACCCCGTTGTTGAAGAGTCCCGCGAAGTTAACCCTTGTAATTTCTTCTTCTTGGATTCTTCTTTTTTTGGATATTTGCTTGACGATTCTTTCTTTTCTTTTTCTTCTGTTGTCAGACCCGCCTGCCCCGGAGCCGATGGAGACGGAAACCATTGCTGAGGAGGAGGTGCGCGGCGAAACTAGCGACGGCATCGCCGCGGAAGGAATGGCTGGCGCAGACGAGCGAGCCGCCGAGGAGACTGCCCCGACCGCTGACGCCTCGGCTGGGGAAGGGACCGGCGACCACACTGCTGGCCCGGAGGCCGCAGGAGCGCCGGACGCTGCACCGGCCGCCGACCCTTCCGCCTCCGCACCTGGGTCGGGCGTCTATCTGGAGGCCGCCAACGGGGTCTTTATCCAAGTCCCGTGGGCGTCCTCATCAAGGGCACCCGTGGAGGGGGAGACCTTCGACGGAGAAGTTCTCGCCTCCGCCGGGCTGAAGGTTGTCGACGCGCCCGGCAGCAGCAACGAGCCCGAAGAGGAGCAACTCTTACGCCAGCTTCTGGCCTTGTACCGGGCCAGGCAGGCTAAGTTGGACTCCCGGGAGGCTCTGGCTGCCAAGGCTGGTGTTGATCAGGAGAAGCGTGCCGCGGAGCTCCGTGCCGCCAACCAGGCGGCCCTCTGGAATTTGGCGGAGGAGCGTGAAGAGCTTGCCGGGGCACACCAGGCGTTCCTCCTCGAGAAGGCCGAGGTGGTGGAGCAGCAGCGTTTGGCCGCCGAGGAGCTATCTCGGTGGGAAGGAGAGCTCAACCAGCGGAAGGTCGACCTCGACAGCCACGAGGACGACCTCACCGCTCGTGAGCAGGCCATTGGCGGGGCTCTGTAGGAGGCGAGGGATGCCGCCGCTGCCACAGAGACCGCCAAGAGGGATCTGGGGGCCAGGGTGGCGCAGATGGAGCTGAACTTGAAGGCGAGTGAGGACAGGGTCACTGCGCTCAACGTGGCGCGGGAGAAGGACACCCACACCAACTCGGAGCTGCAAGTCCGCCTCTCTGAGAAGGGCAAAGAGCTCACTGACGCCAGGGACTCCATCGCTGACTTAGAGCTGAAAGTTTCCACTCTCACCGACTCGCTTGACGCCGCCCGGGAACGCGAGACAAAGCTGAAGGACGATCTTCGTACTGAGAGGGCCTTGCTGGAAAGCGCCGCCGTCTCGCAAAACCACTTCCAGCGGACGGTGGAGCAGTGGACCGAGGAGCTCGTCGCCTCCGCCGCCAACGTCGATATGGAGATGGTGGCGTTGAGGGCGGAGCATCTCGCGTACTCCCCCGACGAGAGCCTCCCCCACAGCGCCAAGCTGAGCCTGTTCTTCAGAGGGGTGGCGCCGGCGCTTGCGCAGCTACGGGAGAAGATCCCCGCGCAGCTGGCTGACGAGGCACGCCGGCTTTGCATGGGTACTATGGAGCGGGTGTTGTCGAAGATTGTCTACCGCAACCCTGGGATCAACCTCGTCAACGTCCTCCGGACCCTACCGCCCGAAGCCGACCAGGAGGCGTTGAAGGCACAAGTCGCTCATATCGTAGCCAAGGTGGGCAAGATCTAGAGGGTCGACGGAGACCGTAGAGACTAGGCTTCCTTCTTTCCGCTTCCTTTGCCGTTGTATATTAAGTCATAGGTAGTAGTTGGTTAGAACAGCAGCAAGTTATCTTGTAATATAACTTTTATTTTGGATAATCAATGCAGTGTTATCTCCCTTGTTTAGTCTTTTCACTCTGTATGCTTTCTACCCTACGCTTTTAGGGAACTTGCCGGCAAAGGAACCCTTGCCGCGAGTGCTGAGTGCGGGACTCTTAGCAGCCTGCTAGCAATGCCCTTGCCGGCAAGAAACCTTGCCACGGCTAGTCGCAGCACACTTAGATTGCTGAGTGAACTCGAAAACGAAGTAAGGGCGCGACACTTGTCGCAGCTCACTTAAGCCGTTGAGCGTGCTCGAAACAAAGTAAGGGCGCGGCTAGCCACGGGTAGGTTCCTCTGCGCACAGGTTTTCCATACAAAGTGTGGTTGTTCAAGGAAGACAACTAAAATTTTAAAAATTTGAATTGCTCAAATTCTGGCAACTTAGCTTTTATCGATTGTTTGCTTCCCGACAAGGCTTCCCTTTCTTGAACATCACTTGGTCCATACTTCTATCTCCATCCCCCCGGCAAACTTGTGCGCGAGGAACACTCCTTCTGTTTCAGAGACAAAGGCAAAAGAGGAGGAAATACAAGTATGGAGCCTTGCGGCTTGTTACTGCTTACCGGGGATGTGTGCTGCACAAAATGTCAGATGATACATGCAAGTAAAAGGAAAAGCACGAAATGACAAATGGTGCGAAGCACAAAAGTTTTACTGATGCACGGGGTCTGCGCCCGGCTTTGTACAAGGGTTTACATGCAACAGCGGCAAGACTTGTACAAAAGGTGGTTGCCGGAACGGATCACGGCAACCGCGCCTTATGGGTGAAACTTGCGAAGATGCTCGATGTTCCAGGAGTTGCTCACCGGTAAGCCTTCTTCGGTCTCAAGGCGGACAGCGCCGGGCCTTGTGACTTGTCTCACCCGGTAAGGGCCTTCCCACTTCGGCGTCAACTTGTTGGAATTCTTGGTGGACTGAACGTGCCGAAGAACAAGGTCGCCTTCCTCGAGACTCCTGGCCTTGACCTTGCGGCTGTGGTAGCGACGCAAGGCTTGCTGGTACCGAGCAGCTCGTACAGCAGCCTGGAGACGTTCCTCCTCGAGGAGCAATGCATCATCTTGCCGCAGTTGCTCTTGCTCGAGCTCATCATAAGCGCGCACTCGAGGAAACCCGTATACGAGTTCCGTGGGGAGAACTGCCTCTGCTCCATAGACAAGAGCAAAGGGTGTCTGTCTGGTGGCTCGATTTGGTGTCGTCCTGATTGACCAAAGAGCCGCCGGCAACTCCTCTATCCAGTTTCTTCCGCACTTGTGCAGCCTGTCGAAGGTTCTTATCATGAGCCCGTGCAGCACTTCAGCATTGGCCCTCTCCGCTTGACCGTTACTCCTCGGGTGAGCAACAGAAGCAAAGCAGACCTTAGCGCCAAGGTCTTGGACGTACTGCATGAAGGTGCGACTTGTGAATTGCGTGCCGTTGTCGGTGATGATCCTGTTAGGGATTCCGAAACGGCAAACGAGTGACCTGAAGAACCTCACTGCTGACTGTGCTATCACCTTTCTCACTGGTTCTACTTCTGGCCACTTTATGAACTTGTCGATGGCAACGTACAAGTACTCAAAGCCCCCGACTGCGCGGGGAAAGGGGCCGAGGATGTCGAGCCCCCAGACCGAGAAGGGCCAGGACAAAGGGATCGTCTGGAGAGCTTGAGCTGGCTGGTGTATTTGCTTGGCATGGAACTGGCATGCTTCACACTTGGTTACTTGTGCAGTCGCATCTTGGAGGGCTTCTGGCCAAAAGAAACCTTGCCGGAACGCCTTCCCGGCAAGTGCTCTTGCGCCAATGTGGTGACCACATATGCCTCCATGTATTTCTGCCAACAGCTTCTGTCCATCTTCTCTGGTTCTTCGGGAAGTTCCCCAGTTTTAAGAAAACGGACGATTTGCTGTGCCCATGCTGGAGCTTGAGGCTCAACAGTAAGGACTAAAGGCATCAGTGCTGCTGTGGGAACATCAGCTTCCACGGCAAGAACCTGCGGCTCTGCCGGAGCTGAATGCCCCCCGGCAAGCCTGCCGGGGCAGGTCTTGTCGGGAATGCCTGGTTCAACTGTACAGACCCTTGGGTCTGCAGGAGCAGACTGTTCCTCAACAACTCGGTCGTTGATCTTGGGGATCTTGGCGGCGATTTCGGGAAGATCCGCCGGCAAGTAGTCGCCAGAGACCAACTTCCTCTTCTTGCTCTGCCCAACTGATGGTGTAACGGATGGTTGAGTTAGCTTGAGTATGAAGGTCCCTGGTTCCGCAGGTAACTTCATTGGAGCACACTTTAAGAGGCCATCTGCGATATCATTCTGAGCTCTCGGGACATGCTCCATCTGCAGGCCTTCAAAGTGTTCTTCAAGCTTCCTCACTTCATCGACATAAGCTTCCATCAAGGGACTCTGGTAACTCTTGTTCACTTGTCGGACCACCAACTGTGAATCTCCCCGCACAATTAGCATCTTGATCCCAAGTTCGGCCGCAATTCTGAGGCCGGCGAGCAAACCTTCATATTCAGCAGTATTGTTTGTCGCTTGCTCCTTGGGAAAGTGCATCTGAACAACGTACTTGAGATGCTCTCCAGTAGGCGCCATGAGTAACACGCCAGCACCGGCGCCTTGCAGCGATAAAGCACCGTCGAAGTACATTATCCACTCTTTGCTTGCTTCTTGGACGGGGACACTTATCTCTGGAACTTCTTCATCTGGTGTCGGGGTCCATTCCGCTATGAACTCTGCCAAAGCTCTGCTCTATATAGTTGAAGTACTCTCAAACTTGAGACCAAAGCTCGACAGCTCTAGTGCCCACTCGACGATCCTGCCAGTTGCTTCTGGATTCTGCAATATCCTCTTCAACGGAAAGCGAGTGACCACCGTTATCTCGTGCGCTTGGAAGTAATGGCGCAGCTTCCTTGAGGCCATGAGGAGGCCGAAAAGCAACTTCTGCACTCCAGAGTATCTTGATCTAGCCCCCTGCAAGAGGGAACTTACAAAATACACTGGGCGCTGCACCATCTTCTTTCGCACTTCTCCTTGTTCCTACACAGACTTGTCCTTGTCGGGGCCAGAGCTTGTCGGGGAAGCCCCCCGCTTGTCGCTGGATGCGCTTGCCGGGGATGTGGGTTCCTCATCCGCCTCCCTCTCTGCTACTAACGCAGCACTAACCACTTGATTGGTTGCTGCTAGGTACAACAGCAACTTCTCTTGTGGCCTAGGTGCGACAAGTATTGGAGTGGAGGACAGGTATCCTTTCAAGTCTTGCAGCGCCGCCTCCGCTTCCGGAGTCCATTTCATAGGACCTGCCTTTTTCAAGATTTTGAAGAAAGGCAGGGCGCGTTCTGTAGACTTTGAAATGAACCTGCTGAGGGCAGCCACACAACAAGCAAGTCTCCTTACGTCCTTGACACGCTTCGGGGCTTCAATCTGCTCGATGGCTTTTATCTTGTCGGGATTGGCTTCAATCCCCCTCTGGGACACAAAGAACCCGAGAAGCTTGCCGGAGGGGACTTCGAAGACGCACTTCTCGGGGTTCAGCTTGAGTTGTATCTTATGCAGATTCTCAAAGGTTTCTTCTAGGTCTTGAATCAGGGTATCCTTTCTCTTGCTCTTGACCACTATATCATCCATGTAGGCTTCTACATTTCCGTGTATCTGTGGCTCAAAAGCAGTGTGTACCACCCTTGCAAATGTTGAACCTGCATTCTTCAGTCCAAAGGGCATGCGTATAAAGCAATATGTGCCACATGGAGTAATGAATGCGGTCTTCTCTTCATCTTCCTCGGCCATGAATATCTGCTAGTATCCAGAGTACGCATCAAGAAATGAAAGCAACTCACACCCGGCCGTGGAGTCAACGATCTGGTCGATGCGCGGCAAGGGGAATGGATCCTTGGGACAAGCTTTATTCACATCAGTGAAGTCTATACAAAGTCTCCATTTCCCATTAGCCTTACGCACGACAACTGGATTGGCCAACCACGTGGGATGGAGTACACCTCTGACCAGGCCTGCTGCTTCCAACTTGTTGATCTCTTCGACAATGAACTCTTGGCGCTCTACCGCTTGCTTTCTGACCTTCTGCTTGACGGGCCGCGCATGAGGACAAACAACAAGCTTGTGCTCAATTACCTTCCTGGGAACGCCGGGGATGTCAGATGGTTGCCATGCAAACACATCGACATTCGCCCGCAGGAAGGCAACGAGCGCGCTTTCCTATTTGGGGTCGAGTGTAGCACTGATGGTGAAGGTACCACCAGTGCCGTCCTCCTTGGCGGACACCTTCTTGGTTGCCGGTGGAGCTGCCATTCCTTTCTTGCACTTGCCGGTGGAGCTCGATGGTGCGCCCTCGACGGCAGCGCAGCACTCCGAAGAGGTGCGTTTGCCGGAGTGGGCCCCAGAGCTCTTGCCGGACTTGGTCTTGGTCTTCCCCCCGGGAGCTTCAGCGGCAAGTGTGTTGCTATCTGCCGCGCCTGCTGCGTCCCGGTAAATCTTGTCGGCACGAATAAGCGCGTCCTTCTTGTCGCCGGGGACAGAGATGACGCTTATCGGCCCCGGCATCTTGAGCATGTTATACGCATAGTGGGAAGCCGCCATGAACTTGGCGAGCGCAGGACGGCCAAGTATCCCATTGTATGGTAATGGGATATCGGCAACGTCGAACGTTATCCTCTCTGTCCTGAAGTTGAGCTCTCCGCCAAAGGTCACTGGCAGCGTGATCTTCCCCTTCGGCTTGCTCCTTCCCGGGTTGATTCCTTGGAACGTCCCGGTTTCCTCGAGCTCGCTGTCGGGGATCTGCAGCTTCTTGATCACAGCGGAGGAGATCAAGTTAAGGCCGGCCCCGCCGTCAACCAACATCTTGGTGACCTTGAGGTTGCGGATAGTTGGTGAGACCAACATCGGCAAACACCCGACCGCTGTTGTGCGGTCAGGGTGGTCCTCAAGTCGAAGATGATGGGCGTGCCGGACCATTTCAGCAGCCTGCGTGACTCGACGGGTGGCTCAGCTGCATTCACTTCCCGCACCCATTGCTTGAGTTGGCGGTGGGAAGCGTGCAGAGAGGCACCTCCGTCAACACACAGAACCTCTGTGGCCTTCTGGAACTCCTGCTCGCTATTATCTCCATCTTCCATGTCCTCGTCATCGTCTTCGTCTTCATCCTTGTCGCAGCCCCGGGGAGGTCTGTCTCCTTGCCGCTGCTTGGCCTTGCCGCGGCGTCCTCCCCGGCCATTGAACGGCCGCTTCTTGCTGGGCTCTCCTCCGCCTCCTTGGGCCTTCTCCTTGTCGCGACGCTCGTACTCAGCCTTCTGCTGCTCTACGAGGTACTCTACCCTTTTGCAGTCCTGGAGATCGTGGCCCTTGGTGCGGTGGATCTTGCAGTACTGCTTGTCGGAGCCATCCTGCTTGTCGGCTGCCGTTACAGGGGTGGACTCCTTGCCGGAGCCGCCCGCCTGTGTCTTCTTGGCGGGAGCCTCCTTGCCGGACTGCTCGACAACCAGTACCTCCTTGTTCTTCTTCTTCTTGTTCCGCCGCCGGTTTTTCCTTGCCGGGGCGGCATCCTCGCTGTCCGTTCCTCCTGCTCCAGTATCTTCACCGGGGAGTCTCCTCCCCTCTTCAGCGCGGGCACACTTGTCTGCCAGAGCATAAAGCTCACTGACGTCCCGAATCTTGGTCATCGCCATCTCCTCCCTCATCCGGCGGTTACGCACGTTCTGGTGGAACGCGCTGATAACCGCGGCAGGGTGGACATCGGGGATGTTGTGCTGAACGCGGCTGAACCTCTGGATATACTTTCGCAGGGATTCTCCCTCTTTCTGGGCAAGGATGTGGAGATCGCTCTCCTGGCCGTGGGGCTTGTGGCTACCCGTGACGGCGCCGACAAACTAGTGGCACAAATCTGCCCAAAAAGAGATTGAGTTCTCCGGCAAGTGCATAAGCCAAGACCTGACGTTTGGCTTAAGCACGAGCGGGAAGTAGTTGGCTAGGATCTTCTCGTCGCGTCCCCCGGCAGCCTGCACCGCAATGGTGTAGATGCTGAGGAACTCCGAGGGGTGCGTCTTGCCGTCGTACTTCTCGGGTACGTCGGGCTTGAAGTTCTTCATGCTGGGCCACTGGACTTGCCGCAGCTCTCGGGTGAACGCAGGGCAACCTGCCGCGTACGCCAAGTCGCCTGGTTCACCGGGCGCGTGCATGTCAACAGCAGTCCCAGCACGCTGATCGGACTGTCTTCGGGCTTCTCTTCGTCGCTCGATACGAGTTCGAGCGTCCTCTTGTCGCCTGTCGTCAAGGACTTGGCGCTGATCACGGCGAGCCCGTGGATGCGACGACGCTGTGGAGTCGTCGTCGACGTTGATCCGGCGGGGTGGCGATTTCTGCTTCCGCGGCGGGGAGTGCACGGTAGTTGCACCCCCGGCGGTCTTGTCTCCATCGGCCTTCGCTAGGTCGACTTACCGCGGCCGCGATGTTGCCGGCTGCTGTGGCGTGTCGTTGTTGGCGAAGGCAATGAGGCTCTGAATCGTCGCCCTCCAGTCTTCGGCCTTGTCCGCCGCCGGAGGGAAGTCGAGGAGCAGTTGGGCTCTAGCAAGAGCTTCCGCTGGAGAGGAGGGAAACGGTGGCGAGCGGTGCGAGGAGCGAGATATGCTCGGACTTCTAACAGGGTTAGAAGGGGCAGGGTCTCGCCCCGGCGACCGCGCCTTGCTCGTACCGGCGCGCTGGCCTTGAGCATCCCGCGACCCACCGGCTTGTCCACGTCCCAGCAAGCGTATGGTACCTCCGGTACCACATCGCTGCTGGTCTGGCACCTCCTGAGAAGGATGTGGCGCGTGCACGGACGCCGAGGTCTTGGAGTTCGCCCGGTCGTCCGTCTTGTCCTTGGACTTGGCGGCGCCGCGAGTGTCTTCGCCGACATCCGCCCCTCTGCCAGCGTCTACCCCACCAACCGTTGGTTCTGGTGGTGGTGGGATCGACGCAGACGGCCCTCCGACCTCCGAAGCTTTCTTCTTCGGAGGCATGTTGATGTAGTCGATGAGGCTGATGAAGCTGGAAAAGTTGCTGAAGATTGCGCCCGCGTGAGCGCCGGATCAGGTTCGCACCACCTCGACCTCCCCTACCTGGCGCGCCAAAGATGTCGGGGAAACTGACCGCCCGTGAACACCCATGGGACCGGAGCCCCTTCTACGTTGCAGTAAGGGAGCGGAGGGAGCACGGAGAGCAGATCGAGGAGCACACGCGGGCAGTTTACCCAGGTTCGGGCCGCGACGTACGCGTAAAACCCTACTCCTTCCTTGGTTGTATTGAGTTCTTGGGCTCGGGAGCTTGAAGATCTACAATACTAGCTACACCGAGCGAGAGGGTGGTTTAGTTTCTAGAGTCGAACCCCCTCTACGTTGTGCATGGGCCTCCTTTTATAGCTCAAAGGGGTCACTGACAGGTGCCAACGTAGAGGAGGGTAAAAATGTAAAACTGGTGTTGATTGTAACAGTGCATGAACAGTGGTCTTCACCTAACTCTGACGGTGGGGGACAAGGGCATTGAATGCCCGTCGCCGTCCCCCCAAAAGCGTCCGTCCATGCGTCTCCATTCGCCACGGCGATAGCCTTGTCACCGCGGCTTGCCACCGTGTACCCCAGGCTGCACAGCCATCTGCCACGTGCCCCTGGAAGGGCCCCAGGGCGACGCGTGGCCAGATGGGCTGGAACGCAGGCACACAGCGTAAGCTTCCCCGGCAAGCACCTTGCCGGGGTCGCAATCTTGCCGGGCCCGGAAGCTTGTCGCTCCCCGGGTCCTGCTGGGGCGCATGATGCGCCACGATATACCTTCTGAAGTGTTATTCTTTGGCCTTCCTGGCAAGCTCTTCTTGTCAGGGTCTTGTGCTGGTATGATAACCTTGAGCCTGGTGCGGCCTTCCCGGCAACCTCCTCTTGCCGGGGTCTTGTCTCCTAACTTCAATACTTTGTTCTTGAATGGCTCAAAGGGGTCTAGAGTGGGCTTTGGCGGGCGCGTGGTGAGCCAGACCATGGGACGCTGCTACTGCCCGTGCATAAGTCGGGATACTAAGGTACCCCTACTTTATTACACCGACAACAGTGCATTTGTTTACTACTCCCTCTACCCTCTGGACACCGTTGGCCACACCCAGGACGATAGGCAATGCCAATGGCAGCCAAAAGCATGCTCTGGAGCGTGCTACAGTTCTCTGGAGCACTGCAACCGCCCCCAATAACCGGCCCCAACCACCTAGGGCCTCCCCCCTCGTGTCCCCCGAGGCTGCCTCGGCGTCCGGGACACGCCGGGCGGTCAGCCCCCTCCTCTCTCCTCCTCTCTCACCCCTGCTCGCACGCGCATCGGCCGACCCTGAACCCCAATGGGCGCGCTCACACGCGCAAGACCTCCGGCGCCTCCCCGCTCCTCCTCTCTCTTCCTCTAAGCATGGACCAGCCCCACGAACGCCCTGGACATGCCCGCTGGTGCCCCTGTGGCTTGCAACGACAGCAAGGGCCTCGCCGACGCATGCGACTTCGGTGGACCGGCGCTCACCTATAAATAGGCCGCCCGCGAGCCCCCTCGCGGCTCCGTTGGCCCCCTCTCCCTCTAGTGCACCTCCCCGACAGGCCAAATGCCCTCCCCGTGCCCTCCAGCCATCTCTACGGCCGGAGCAGGGCCGCCGGCCGCCGTTTAAATCCGTGGGCCTCGCCCCTTCTTTCTTCCCTCTGATCACTCCCGCACTCTCTCCTCACCACCGCCAACTCACCCCAAGCTCCAGTACCTCCTTTCCCCGACTCTTCCTCGCTGTGCCAAGACCGCCGACGGTCGCCTCCGCGGCCACCCAAGCCGTCGCCGTTTCAGCCCTCCCCGACGTGCGTGAAGTACGTGGGCGGGTGCGGCGTGTCCTCCTGAGCACACCAGTGGGCGGAGCGTCGCCGGAGGAGGCCCGAGTTGACGGGGCCACGCCGGCGAGCGCTCGGCCGCGCCTCCCCCGCCTCGCCTCTGTTCGAGCGGGAGGAGGAAGGCGAACCTGCCAGGTGGGGCCCTCTTGCAGGCGACCGAGGGGCTGGGCCCGCGCATAAGTGGAAGCGCCTCCATGGGAGCCGCGTCCCTGCGGTGAAAACGCCTGGCCCGATGGCGCCTTCGACGTCGCCTGGCCCTCTGCGGGTGGCTGTGCAGTTGGGCCGGCCCAGTTGCTGTGCAGCTATTCTTCGCCCTGCGCGCAAGGGTATAAGCCCTTTTCTCTTTCCCATTTCTTTTTCTGTGAACTTCAAAAATGCCTAAATAATTCATTTGAACTCCAAACTTGATGATTCAAATTTCCTATGGCTCCGTAAATCATGCTCTATCACATGGTGCAACATGCACAGTATTCCAGAGACTTTTCCTACACAAATATTTATCAAATTCCAATATTTCATTTTCTGTGATGAACTTTAGAAAATCACAGAGAGCTCATTTTTGATCCAAATGCAGTGGTTCAAATTCCTAGATGCTTGTCATATCCAAACTTAGTTTTGGAACATTTTTATTAATACTTTCTGTACCCCACCAAATATTGAGGCATTTCTTCATATTTATCAGCTTTGCAAAATCCTAGGAAATTCATTTGAATTCCAAATCCAGTGAAACCAACTCCTAGATGCTTCTAAAATCATGACTTGTTGATGGGTGCCTTGGCTCATCATTCAAGAAAATATTTCTGTATACTTCTTTCAAATCCATAGACCCCTTGGTTCCATCACATTGAAATGATCCAAGCTATTCATTGATCCAATACCTATGAAACCACCTTGGTTATTTTTCATATGACCAGAGGTATCCTAGAAAAGTACAACTCATATTTTTAGAGCACTTTTATTTTTGCTTTGATTATGTTGCTTATTATGATTGTTTGCATCGTTAGTTGATGAAATAAACGGAATACTCGGAGATGGACCAGAAGGTTTGAAGACTCGGGAGAATTAGGCAAGCAGCCCTTTGACCATGTTCGAGAAACCTTTTTATGCATGTCTCATAGCACCTTATTATCAAATGCATCGGAATCATGTTGAGGTGGAAACCACTTTGGTTGCTACCTTTGTTACTTTACTATTGAAACTTGCACCAAACATGACCCTACCTTCCTATGAGGGTTATGTGGGTGGGAGTAGATAGATGTATGCTATAGTAGTTGGCTACGCAAAAATGGGTCAGGGTTATGCATTGAGTGAAACAAGTGTGGTCTGACATACTTGCAAATGACCCAATGGGTGCCACTAATGCCCCTGGGAGTTGAAGAGAACTCGGGCACTACTTGGTGAAGAAGTAGTGTGCCGAGGCTTGACGAAAGTGTTGTTTACAGAGATGGATTAGATTTATGTGTGACTACCGTCCCAACCAAACATGTGCAACCACACTACTCCTTATGGGACGGGGCTTTATTGATTACTTAGGTCGATACTAGCATGGTGCCCGCATTACTAGTGATGGGAAGACTTGAGGTCTTTCCCGGGACGGGGTCGTGCTTGGATAGATGACCATGACTGTTTTTACAGGGCACCGGACACACCGTTGGTCCCTTCGGGTACGCGTGACATTGAAATTAGGGCAAGACCCGTGATCTATTGTTTGTACCCGAGGGCCGTGTACCAATGAGTGGACTCTATGTTAGTGTCGTCTAAGGAAAGATAATGACCGGGTGCTTCCCTCGAGTATTTGAGGTACTGCGGGATCGTGGATGACACGAAAGCTTCCCGGATCTTCTGGGTAAAGTGAGCAACCTCTGCAGAGTGTAAAACTATTCGAATAGCCGTGTCCACGGTCATGGACAGTTGGGTGGTGCTACTTAGACTATGTCCATAAGTTTCTGGGAAACAACACGGTATGGTGGATTTATTGATGTGATTGTGAGAAAGTTACAATGAGCTTGAGCATAAGTTGATTACAACTATTTCTCGGTAATAATGGCTGTGACCTCCTGATACTTGTTGCAGACACATGCATGTCCATGTTATATGTTGATCATACTTGCATATGAAAAACTAGCTTTCCGCAAAACCGCCAACTTAGCAGTAGAGCCTTGCATAATTATTCTATCATCACACTTGGGTTGCTTGCGAGTACATTCAATGTACTCATTGGCTTGCCACTGGTTATTTTATTTGCCAGGCAGGAGAGAACAGGTTATGATGAAGATTTCATGGTGACGATTCCCAGTCAGAATGCCTGTAGGGTTAAGGCAGATGGCATGGGTCCAAGTTGATGATGAAGATTTCCGCTGCGATGTTATACTCAAGACTTGACCATTATGGTCCTATTTGTGTAATACGGTATGTATGGATGTAAGACTCTTGTTATTCAGCTTCTGTGTGTTCAGTGAGCATTGATCTCTGGGATCACTGTACACGTGCATTCGGTGATCACGACTTATGAGTCGGGGTCCTCACAGAGCTGGTATCAGAGCCATCCTGACTGTAGGAAGCCTTAGTTAGCATGGTCGTTAGTTAGGGTAAAACTATTTTCAAAACTATTACTAGTTTTCAAAACTATCTATACTTCTCTTCCCTTCTCAGTTTTTCGAAAACTAGGCTATACTTGATCTCTTCCCCTTCAAAACTTTTGGTCGCCAGAACCCTTATGCCCCAGACCACTGGATTTTCTGTAATCCTCGTGGAGTGCACCTTGCCAAACACTCACCCACGACTTCAGCACACAAGATTGACGACACCACGACAAGACGGTGCCAACAGAAACTACATCCTCGATGAGCGAGGACATGAATACCCAGAAGATGGGGGACACCCTTGACAAGAGCCCCCAAGATGGTGCAATTTTGGCCTATGATGACCAGGGTATAGGTTATGCAAAATCATGATATGCATCGCTAATAGAGTAATCATGTCACTACCGTTGTTGTATCGATAACCACCGGTGGATGAGAACCTCGCCATTTGGTCCGCCTCACTATAGTGAGCAGGAAAACGGTTCTCTTCGTCCCCCGCTCTTGGTGTCGATGTTGTCATCAACGAAACCAACATGTTGGACCTCTATTATGCCTTGTTATTGTCATTGCATATGGATTGCCTACCTGGTACCCTCGACGCCCCAGAAGGCACAAGGGATCATCATGATTAAAGAGACAAGAGAAGACCAAGTCAACACCAGCTACAAGGAGGCACCTTCACCACCTCACCTCATCAGGCGAGGAGTTGTTGAAGATTCTTCAGGCTCAACCTGGATCATTCATCAAGCAACTACAAGGGACATAGCAACACCAGAGGAAGCTCAGAAGACTGCACGAGGCACAAGTCACGACACTGAGTCCGAGAACCCCTAGGGTAGGATGAGTCGTGTACCCCCTATGCGCAGTCGAGTCCGTATGATGGTTCGAATAGAACCATGATTGTGAGTTGCTTGCTTTTATTTGTTTGTGTTTTGATATAAGTCGCACTTTTGCCCCAGGCAACAAGTGCATGGCTATATCACCTTCCTTGCCTTGTTTCTTTTGTTTCGGCCTTTTTGCACCTGTTTGTTGCACCTGCACTATAGAACCCCCCTTTCAGGCATTTCCCTCCTCTACGCTGCTTCTTCCCTCTATTCTCTCTCTCCCCAACAGAAGACCCGAGGGACAAGATGCACCAAGGATTCTACCTCGGTAGCCAACTGGCACTGAAGACTTCTGCTACAACCTCCACGATCAATTGCAACCCCGTAGCGTTATGTTTAACCCTCCAGACCAGTAACCCCATTCCTAGACCCTTTGAGACTTCACGAGACACTCTAGCACGAATCCCTAACCATGTTCTTAACCCATGGTAAAGCGAGAGAACCAGCTAAGCCTTTATATCCTTGCACAACACTGGGTTCGTAATGGAACTAGTGGACACAGTGAACGAGCACATTTTCATCCTAATATAGCACGAGAACTGACGATGCCATAGATAGACCAGTTCGAGGATATTGGACAGATGACTTGGTGGCTTTATATCAGTGACTTTGAGGAATTATCTGAAACTTTGGTGGATTATGAGATTTCATATTGATGGGTTCATGACTTTGGGGAAGCATGTAGGAGTACCCGTTGGGCATAAGATTTGGATTTATGTAGGTGATTCTGGTTGGTATAAATGCAGGATATGTCTGCATGGTTTGGAGTAAAATTGGATTTAGGCCTATGATCCTGATTATGATATCATGCTTCTCGGTGGACATTAACCTAGGAGATTGGATTATTTGTCGGAGTTGATTTAGGGATCTATATAATCATGATGATGTAGGGTGGAACCCTAATCAACGGATCTTTCACGTTTGGAGAGTATCCCACGATAAACACGGAGAACACAAGGAGGAAAACGGGGAAAACACGAGAGGAAACACTCAAATCAACACGAAGATGATCACACAGGGGCGAGATTCACGATACATATTCGAGCTACACGATCCAAAGTCAACGTCGGTGGTACAAGGGTAGTCTTCTCCGTGAGGAGGTCTTGGTATCCCGTACGATCTTCCCTGATGTGGAGGCCTTGAATCCGTGGTGGATCTTCTCCGAAGAGGCGCACGGTCTCGTTGGAGAGAATCCACACAAGTCTGAAAATGAGCTATCCAACAGCTGCCTCCAAAGGAGGGAAGTCAACGAGTATATATTACACGAATGGTCGCCGTCGGGGCGGACGTCCGCTGGTTACCGGACGTCCGGAGGTTCTGGAGGGACCGGACATCCGGTAATCCTCGGATTTCCGCTATTTAGCTTCTGTAGTAGTTGTCACGGACGTCCGGTGGCTTCTGTTCGTCCGGTCGTCTGGGGGAGGCCGGACGTCCGGTGTCTTCCGGTCGTCCGGTGCCTGGAAGTTGCCGGTCGTCCGGTGCAGGCCGGACGTCCGGTGCCTGTAGCATCTTCAGCCTTCCTTCCTCTTGTCTCGTGTACTCGTCGGGCCTGTCGTCTTGACCATTGTGCAGAGCTGTCCCGTGGCTTTCGTCCAAGTACCTGAGTATGCACAGAGTCCCTGATGAAGGTAGAAGCCATGTCTCAAGTGAATCCGAAAGATGTAGAGAGAGGAGCGAAGTCACCTCGGTCTCGAGAGCTCTTGCACGGGCTCGAGTCATTGGTCCTTTGGGCACTTGGTGAGGAGACGAAGGATCCATGGGGATGTCCTTAGGATGCTCCGCATCATCTCCCCTCCCTTGGGAAAGATCCGACCTCGGATCGAAATCTTCATCACCATGGAAAGGAGATAGGTCCTTGACGTTGAAAGTATCGCTCACGGAGTACTTGTCTCGTGGGATGTCGATCTTGTAGGCGTTGTCGTTGTAGCGAGCTAGCACCTTGAAGGGTCCGTCGGCGCGAGGTAGAAGTTTGGACTTGCGCTCGTGTGGGAAGCGGTCCTTGCGAAGATGGAGCCAAACAAGATCTCCCGGTTGGAACACCATTGGTGCCTTGTTGATGTTGAGCTTGGTGGCGAGACGTTGGACTTGTCGCTCGATCATTGCCCTTGTATCTTCGTGCACCTTCTTGAGATAGCTTGCTCGTTCACTTGCGTCCATGTTGATGCGCTCTTGTAGAGGTAGAGATAGAATGTCCAATGGGGACAACGGATTGAAACCGTTGACAACCTCGAAGGGCGACTTGCCGGTGGTCGAATGTCTTGCGCGGTTGTAGGCGTACTCGGCGATTGGCAAGCATTGCTCCCATTCCCGGATGTTCCTCTTGATCAACACATGAAGAAGAGTGGAAAGCGTGCGGTTCGTCACCTCCGTCTGGCCGTCCGTTTGTGGATGGTACGCCGAAGAAAATAGTAGCTTGATTCCGAGCTTGGCACATAGTGTTTTCCAAAAGTAACTCAAGAACTTGACGTCCCGGTCCGACACGATCGTTTTGGGCACGCCGTGAAGACGAAGTATCTCCCTACAAAAGAGAGTTGCAACATGTGAAGCATCGTCGATCTTGTTACAAGGAATGAAATGAGCCATTTTAGAGAATCTATCTACCACGACAAGCACGAAATCTTTGCCATTTTGAGTCCTAGGCAAGCCAAGTATGAAATCCATGCTTATGTCTTCCCATGGATGGTATGGAATAGGAAGAGGCATGTAAATACCATGAGATTGAGCTTTGGACTTAGCTTTGCGGCATGTAGAACATCGGTTGGTGAGGCGTGAGACGTCACGAAGCATCTTGGGCCAAAAATAGTTCTTAGAGAGGGTAGCAAACGTCTTGTCGCGTCCAAAGTGTCCCATGAGTCCTCCTCCATGAGATTCCTGCAAAAGAAGCAAACGAAGCGAAGACTCGGGAATGCAAAGTTTGTTAGCTCTCATAAGATATCCATCCTTGATGTAGTAATGTTCCCAAGAAGTGTGAGTCAAGCACTTAGCATAAGCATTTGCAAAGAAAGGATCATGCTCATATAAATCTTTGATGTGCTCAAAGCCAATCACATTCAACTCAAGTTGTGTTACAAGCATGCATTTGCGGGAAAGCGCGTCCGCCACAACATTTTCTTTGCCCTTGATGTATTTGATGACAGAGGTAAAAGACTCAATGAACTCACTCCATTTAGCATGACGCTTGTTCAACTTAGTTTGACCTTTGAGATACTTGAGTGTCTCATGGTCCGTATGAAGGATGAATTCATGAGGTCTAAGATAGTGTTCCCAAACACGTAGAACTCTCACCAAGGCATAAAGCTCTTTATCATAGATGGGATAGTTAAGTTGCGCTCCCGATAGCTTCTCGCTAAAGTACGCAATTGGGCGCTTTTCTTGCATTAGCACGCCACCTATGCCGGTACCACTAGCATCACAATGAATCTCAAACGGTTTGTCAAAGTTTGGTAAGGCTAGAAGTGGTGCGTGCGTGAGCAAGCTTTTAAGCTCATTGAACGCGGTGTCTTGCGAAGGACCCCAAATGAAGGGTGCGTTCTTCTTGCTCAAAGCGTGTAGAGGCATAGCAATGGTGCTAAAGTCCTTCACAAAACGTCGATAGAAACC
>LR738715.1:514634961-514680180 GCA_902687465.1 Secale cereale
AGGTAAAAGACTCAATGAACTCACTCCATTTAGCATGACGCTTGTTCAACTTAGTTTGACCTTTGAGATACTTGAGTGTCTCATGGTCCGTATGAAGGATGAATTCATGAGGTCTAAGATAGTGTTCCCAAACACGTAGAACTCTCACCAAGGCATAAAGCTCTTTATCATAGATGGGATAGTTAAGTTGCGCTCCCGATAGCTTCTCGCTAAAGTACGCAATTGGGCGCTTTTCTTGCATTAGCACGCCACCTATGCCGGTACCACTAGCATCACAATGAATCTCAAACGGTTTGTCAAAGTTTGGTAAGGCTAGAAGTGGTGCGTGCGTGAGCAAGCTTTTAAGCTCATTGAACGCGGTGTCTTGCGAAGGACCCCAAATGAAGGGTGCGTTCTTCTTGCTCAAAGCGTGTAGAGGCATAGCAATGGTGCTAAAGTCCTTCACAAAACGTCGATAGAAACCGGCTAGACCGAGGAAACTACGCACTTGCATGAGATTCTTTGGTTGAGGCCAAGTTTTAATTGCTTCAATTTTAGTTTCATCAACGTGAACACCTTGAGAAGACACGACAAATACTAGAAAGACAACCTTGTCAACGCCAAAAGTGCATTTTTCCATATTAGCATATAATTGTTGGTTGCGAAGTGCTTGCAAAACTAGACGGACATGGTCAACATGTTCCTCAAGCGACTTGCTAAAGACTAGAATGTCATCAAAGTAAACCACTACAAAGACGCCTATATAAGGTCGGAGAACAAAGTGCATAAGACGCACGAATGTGCCGGGTGCTTCCGATAAGCCCATCGGCATGACCAACCACTCATAGAGTCCGAACTTGGTTTTGAAAGCTGTTTTCCATTCATCACCCTCTTGAATGCGAATTTGGTAATAGCCACTTTTAAGAGCAATTTTGGAAAAAATTGTGGCACCACATAATTCATCAAGCATGTCATCGAATCGTGGAATAGGGTGACGGTATCTAACGGTGATAGCATTTATCGGACGACAATCGGAACACATGCGAAAACTTCCGTCTTTCTTAGGCACGAGAATAACCGGAACGGCACAAAGGCTTAAGCTTTCACGTACATGACCTTTGTCGATGAGTTCTTGCACTTGCCGTTGTATCTCCTTTGTTTCCTCGGGGTTGACGCGGTAGGGAGCCTTGTTTGGAAGTGGTGCACCGGGTGTGAGGTCGATGCGGTGTTCGATTCCGCGAAGTGGAGGTAGACCCGGAGGTAGTTCATCGGGAAAGACGTCCGAGAATTCCTGCAACAATTTAGACAACACAAAAGGTGGAGGTGGTGAAGTGTTAGTAGGTTCGGCTTCCCCTTTGCATAAGAGCACAAGGTGGAAGACACTCGATGGGTTCTCACACACTTCTCTCATCTCACGTTTGGTGGCAAATAGGACTAGTTGCTTCTTGCCGCTCATCGTGGAGTCGCTCATATTTGGCTTGTTGCTCTCGCTCTCTTTTTGGTGGCTCACTCTCTCACTATTCTCTCCACGATGGTTGGTGGGTACAAGCTTGTCGGCGGCTACTTGACTTGGAGTCATTGGTCGGAGCATGAATTCCTTGCCCTTCATCTTGAAATGATAGTGATTTGTCCGTCCATTGTGTGTAACTCCACGATCATATTGTCATGGACGTCCAAGAATAAGGTGGCACATGGACATGGGTATCACATCACATTCAAGAGTGTCCTCGTAGGCGCAAATCTTGAAAGAGACTTGCACGGTGTGCTCGAC
Organism: Secale cereale; assembly: GCA_902687465.1. Lineage (NCBI taxonomy): Eukaryota > Viridiplantae > Streptophyta > Magnoliopsida > Poales > Poaceae > Secale > Secale cereale. The sequence goes on from LR738715.1 coordinate 514,636,712, forward strand.
TCGAAGAATTCCGGCGTCGTTGAGCCACTGGACCTTGTAGGGGTGAGGATGCTTCGTCTTGACCAAATGAAGCTTGTCGCATAGCTCTTCGCTTGCCAAGTTGTGACAACTTCCTCCATCGATGATAACCTTGACGGAGCGTCCATTGATGCCGGCCTTCGTATGGAAAATGTGACATCGTTGGTCGTCATCTTGTTGATGTTGGAGTGTCAAGACTTTGGAGACAACAAGATTGGGACTTGAGTCATTGTCGCAAAACACTTGATAGTCTTCTTCTTCATTCACTTGGCGATGCATAGTGACATGCTCAAGTGCTTCCATCTCATCATCGCTCATGGATTCATAAGATCCATCATCGTTGATGATCATGGTGCGAACGGTCTTGCACTCAAATGACTTGTGACCTCGTCCTTGGCACTTGAAGCATTTGATGGAGCTCGTCTTGTTGTTGTCTTCGGTTGGAGTTGTAGTTGAGGAAGCTCTTGGCTTGAAGTTGTTGGTAGAAGGTGGACGACTTGATGTAGTCGCATTCTTGTAGCTTGACTTGTCACCGAAGTTTGTAGATGGCTTGGTAGAGGTAGGAGGGGTAGCCGAAGTCGTTGAAGCTTGGTTGTAGGAGCCGTAGTTCTTGGAGTTGAACTTGGAATACTTGTAGTCCTCTTGAACTTGTCGCTCCGCTTTGGTTGCTTGATGTACTAGCTCGAGGAGATTGTTGTATGGTTGGAAGTCCGCAATCTTCTTGATAGGATAGTTGAGTCCTTTCAAGAATCTCGCCATTGTTTGCTCGTCATCTTCCGTGATGTTTGTTCGTATCATAGCAATCTCCATCTCCTTGTAGTATTCTTCAACGGACTTGGTACCTTGCTTGAGGAGTTGTAGCTTCTTGAACAAGTCGCGGTTGTAGTGGGTAGGCACAAATCTTGCTCTCATGACTTCCTTCATTTGAGCCCAAGTGGTGATAGGGGGTTCGCCTTTTGCTTCTCTTCTCTCTATGATTTGCTCCCACCAAATGAGAACATAGTCTTGGAACTCAAGGGATGCCATTGCGATCTTCTTCTCTTCATCAAAGTTGTGAAGGCGAAAGATCTTGTCAACTTTCAATGCCCATGAGAGATAGTCTTCGGGATCAATGCTTCCGGAGAACTTTGGCATGGTGAACTTGAGCTTGCCATAGCGATGCTCATCGTTGTTTCCTTGCCTATTGGGAGGGCGGTCTCGATTTTGGCGGTTTGCCAAATCTTGGTGCTCTTGTTGATGTAGATGTTCTTGTTGGAGTTGATGTTCTTGCCGCGCTTGAGGAGGAGCTTCTTCTTGCATTCTTGCTTGATGGCGCCTCTCTTGCATCTCATCGCGAAGGAAATCCTCTTCTTGACGAGTGTGTCGAGTGCGGGCTGCCACATTGTGATGTGCATCTTGTAGTGCTCGTTGCGCCTCCATAGCTTGAGCTTCTCGACGTTGTTGTGCGTGGCGGCTAGCCTCGGCGTCTTGTTCTTCTTGATATTGACGTGCTCGCTCTTGTTGTTGTTGGCGTAGTCTTTGCCGTTCTTGTGCTTGCTCAAGTGTAGCTTGGTTTTTACGACGTCGGCCTTCTTGCTCGTCGAATAGCTCTTGGGAACTCTTGTCATGAATAGGCTCCCGGTTGTCATGTCGAGCTTGACGTGCGGCTTGACGAAGAGTGTTGGACGTAGGTGTACTTGAGTCTTGCGTGGAGTCGGAGTGTCGACTTGAGTGGCTTTGTCTTTGAGATGATGTTGAGGAAGAGCGTCGGTTGATTATCAATGTCCGGAGCTCGTTGTATTGAGTAGTCATGTTGGTGTTGATGATGTCGAATTGTTCTTTTGTCCTTGCTTCGAATTGGCGCGCGTCCTCGGCGACTTGACCAATGTACTCACGCATAGCTTCACTCTCTTGATGTAGAGCTCGTTGGACACCGAAGAGATGTAGTTTGGTGACATAGTTGTTCGCTTCTTGAGGATCGTCGAAGATCGGGTTGGAAGATGTACTTGGCCTATCCATCATCACAAGCAAGTATGTGAGTGGGAGAAAGGAGAAGACAATACCAAATGTACCTTAACCGAAGTTGAAAATGGATCAATGATCACTCAGTAATGTAACCCGGAAATAGCACTATTGGTATCACTTCGTGTCGATTCTCACACCTACACAAGTAAAGCTTTGAGAGGAGCTTGGTTAGGATGTGGCACAAATTCAATGCAATCGTCAAAGTGACTCAATGATGTTGAAAATGGTTCACAATTTGCTCATGCAACAAGTAGATCACTAGCAAATTAGCACACGGAACACACGCACGGATAGATAAATGTGGTTGTGCAACCAAGGGTGAGCGAAAATGTGGAAACCACAAAAAATGCTCGTGTTGCACAACACTAGAGAGACGCTAACCGATTGCTTAATAGGAGGATACACACTTGTGCACGACCTATAAGAGGCAAAATGTAACGACTATCTATCACAAGTATACTATGAGTGTATGATGTGCCGATGCTTGAGCACAAGATGATGTTGCTATGATGTATGATCTCCTTTGATGCAAAGCGTATGATGCTATTGTATTTTTGCTTTGGTTGGCTCTTTTGCTTAAAAGCTTGTGAGCTCTTTCTTTGGGCACAAATGCATGCTTCTCGGATCAAGGTAGCTATTGTGTATGCGGAGCACTCTTGTGGCACACGGAGATATGATGATACCAAGATGATGTAGTATGCAATATCTATGACTATCACTAATGTGCACAAGTGTCATGGCCCGGCAATACTCAAATGGCTAGTCTCAATGGGAAAGCTACGCAAAGATGGTTCATAGGGTGACAATGCAATTGCAAAGTAGGATGAGCGAAGTGTCGTCGATGTTACCGTCCTTGCCGAAGTTGAGCGGTGGTGTTGTCGAAGTCTTGCCGTTCCAGGGTAGCCTAAACATCCAAGGAAACGGTGAAACCACAACTCATGTATCCAAGGCAAAAGGGATACACGCTTTTCAAACTCGGAGCGGGTAAGCGATGGTGGTTGCGGAAGGTGGGATGAAAGGTAGGTGGTAGCGGAAGGTGGTACGGAACTGAACAAAGTCAGCTTCGTCAGGGTTTGTCGGACGTCCGGAAGTTACCGGTCGTCCGGTCGATCGGAAGGGGTCGGACGTCCGGAAGTTCCGGAAATCCGGTAATAGTTTCTGTAGGCGGGGTGCCGGTCATCCGGTGTTTAGCGGACGTCCGGTGTCTCGAGAGGTGCCGGATGTCCGGTAAACGTCGGTCGTTCGGTAGGTCTGGGCTAGGTTTCTGAAATCCGTGGAGAAATTGGTCGAACGTGGTCGAATTTGCGGGGGAAAAATGGTGAAACGGTGGGGAAATGCTAGATCGACACGTGGAACAGCAAATCCATGGAACAAAGTCAACAAAATCTTGCCAAATCAACAGATCACAAAAAAAATTTGGGGCTATTTTTGTGGGGAATTTTCGAAATTGGGAAGAACACAACAAAAACAAGCTAGAAAACAGTGTGTGGGGCTCCAAAATCGTGATCAACCTTGCTCTTGATACCAAGATGATGTAGGGTGGAACCCTAATCAGCGGATCTTTCACGTTTGGAGAGTATACCACGATAAACACGGAGAACACAAGGAGGAAAACGGGGAAAACACGAGAGGAAACACTCAAATCAACACGAAGATGATCACACAAGTGCTAGATTCACGATACATATTCGAGCTACACGATCCAAAGTCAACGTCGGTGGTACAAGGGTAGTCTTCTCCGTGAGGAGGTCTTGGTATCCCGTAGGATCTTCCCTGATGTGGAGGCTTCGAATCCGTGGTGGATCTTCTCCGAAGAGGCGCACGGTCTCGTGGGAGAGAATCCACACAAGTCTGAAAATGAGCTATCCAACAGCTGCCTCCAAAGGAGGGAAGTCAACGAGTATATATTACACGAATGGTCGCTGTCGGGGCAGACGTCCGCTGGTTACCGGACGTCCGGAGGTTCCGGAGGGACCGGACATCCGGTAATCCTCGGATTTCCGCTATTTAGCTTATGTAGTCGTTGTCACGGACGTCCGGTGGCTTCTGGTCATCCGGTCGTCTGGGGGAGGCCGGACGTCCGGTGTCTTCCGGTCGTCCGGTGCCTGGAAGTCGCCGGTCGTCCGGTGCAAGCCGGACGTCCGGTGCCTGTAGCATCTTCAGCCTTCCTTCTTCTTGTCTCGTGTACTCGTCGGGCATGTCGTCTTGACCATTGTGCAGAGCTGTCCCATGGCCTTCGTCCAAGTACCTGAGTATGCAAAGAGTCCCCGATGAAGGTAGAAGCCATGTCTCAAGTGAATCTGAAAGATGTAGAGAGAGGAGCGAAGTCACCTCGGTCTCGAGAGCTCTTGCACGGGCTCGAGTCATTGGTCCTTTGGGCACTTGGTGAGGCGACGAAGGATCCATGGGGATGTCCTTAGGATGCTCCGCATCACATGACCTTGGAGTTTACTTGACCCGGATGATGGGAATTTGGTGGACATACTATCGTAATGCATAATCCTTCCAAGTATTTGGGTATCATAGGGACTTGAGGTCTTGTGGAGCACCGTAGACATCGGATTTGTAGAATTGTTGGATTATGTGGTGATTGATGGAGATTACCGGGCTATTGGAGTTGATATATAGGAAGGACACAAAATCTTGGAGTGGCATATGACGTGTTTCCTTAGAATAGAGATGCAATATTGTGAGCCTTGCAAGAATAGGTTGAGTGCTTGGATTATGGAGTTTAATTCAAGCTTAGAAGCATGTGTGACCTACCCATGGATTTTAGGGGTAGACATACATATGGATTTGGGGGATCGTAGACAAGTATAATTTTGTTAGACCGTCTCTTGAGAGTCATGAGGACATGTATGGCGTGAGTGGTGATTGAAGCTGGTCTATGCTTTTTCGTTCGGAGTACTAGATAGAGCTATTGGCATCTCAGAAACTGTGCTTAAGGATAAGATGATAAACGTTCACTCACTCACTAGAATCCTTGAAACCCTTAAGCCCCACCAAGCCATAACCTGGTCAGATTCCGACCACGGGTCTTCGCTCTAAGTCAGGAAGCCCTCTGCAAATACTCAACCGAGACCACCACCAATACCCCAGCTTACCTTGCGTACCCCCATAGACCTCATGGAGTAATTGGACAAGTTGGGTAACATCATTATTTGATGGCCTACTTGTCTACCCGAAGACAAAGAAGAGACGGACAGCTGGATAGAAGACATTTGAAGACCGCCCTGTCAAGAAGGAAGATCTACGCCGACCACCGTCATCAAGAAGTAAACTTCCGCGTCGAAGACCGGGCGTATCTGCAAACCACTCCTCCCAAAGGAACCAAGCATTTCCGTGTCAAAGGAACGCTCACGCCAAGATGTATCAAGACTTGAAGGCACGATTCTGGTGGCACATGATGAAGAGAGAGATTGCAACCTATGTTGCAAGGTGTGATGTGTGCCAAAGGGTCAAGGTTGAACATCAGCAACCCGCTGGATTGCTTCAACCACTCAAGGTTCCTGAGTGGAAGTGGGATAAAAGTCGGAACGGACTTCGTCACTGGATTACCAAGGTCGGATAGAGGACATGACTCTATTTGGGTCATAGTCGATCATTTGACCAAGGTGGTCCATTTCATTCCAGTCAAGACCCCTTATGATGGCAACCGGCTAGCAGCTCTCTACATTGACCGAATCGTAAGTCTTCACGGCGTTCCCAAGGAGATTGTGTCAGGTCGAGGAACCCAGTTCACCTCAAGGTTCTGGAAGAAGTTCCAAGAAGCCTTGGGAACCAAGTTGTCTTTCAGCACGACTTTCCACCCACAGACCGGAGGTCAGACAGAACGAGTCAATCAGATTCTCGAAGACATGCTCCGAGCCTGTGTCTTGGCATATGGAGCCAAGTGGGAGGATTGTCTCCCTTTTTTCCGAGTTCTCCTATAACAACAGTTACTAGTCGAGCCTTCAGATGGCACCATTTGAGGTGTTGTACGGACGCAGATGTCGCACACCCCTCAACTGGTCAGAGACTGGAGAAGGTCTAGTTTTTGGACCGGATATTCTCCGCGCAGCAGAAGAACAAGTCCAACTAGTCAGAGAGCGTTTGAAGGGATCCAAGTCAAGGCAAAAGAGCTATGCTAAAACTCACCGTCGGGGCATGAGTTTCCATGCCGGGGACCGTGTGTACCTACGGATAACTCCTCTGAAGGGAACCAAGCGTTTCCACGTCAAGGGGAAGCTCGCACCAAGGTTCATTGGACCCTTTGAGATCACTGCACGACGAGGAGAAGTGGCTTACCAGTTGGAACTACCACCCGAGCTATCCGGTGTGCACAATGTATTCCATGTGTCACAACTCCGGAAATGTCTCCAAGTTCTGGACAAGCCTAATCTCTGCAAGGATGTTGATCACCAAGCCATTGATCTGCAGCCTGATTTGACCTACCGCGAGAAGCCCATCCGCATTCTAGACGAAGCAGAACGACGGACGTCAAGCCGTACCATCAAACACTTCAGGATTCCAAGGAGCACCACTCGGAAGCAGAACCAACAAGAAGAAGTAAAGACTACCCCGTATCCAAGACTCCGCCTTTCTTTCCACGCCTAGTCTGGGAATCTCGGGGACGAGATTCTTGTAAGGGGGGTAGGTCTGTCACACCCTGATTTTCATGTCACTTTGCTTAAGCTAATTATCATGTTAAAAATGTGGATTTACAAAAACTTTTGAGTGTTTTTGACTTTGCTTGATTGACTTTCTGTTTGCTGCTTGCTAGTGCTCTAAAAATCAAATAAATCCTCCAACTCTTATACTTCATCTCCTTGATCCAAAACTTTTTCCCAATGATCATGCCATGTGTATAGACCAGTATATAATTTTCTTATAAAAATATTTTGGCCAAATAGGATTTTCTAAAATTAGTTTTCCAAAAACCACTGAATTGAGGTTTGCACTGCAAGTACCTTATTTAGGGTGTGAAAAATCTTTCAAAAAGTATATTTGAATCCTATTAGGAATAGGACTCCCAGAAACCACAAAATTATAATTTTAAAAGTTGTTTTTATATTTTATTTAAAAGCTTTTTCTTAAGTCCAGAAATGGTCTTTAATAGGGAAAAATTATTTAACTATTTCAAAAATATTTGCCAAAATTCAGGGAAACTCATAGGACATATATTGTCCATATATAAGAGTTTCAACACATGGTCATGTTCAAAATATTGGACTAATCCTTCCAAAACCCTTTCTGGATAATTCAAGCTTTTGAAATATTTACAAAGGAAATATTCTCCAAAAATTCCAGGGAAATTCTATCATGTCATATATGACATATTTGATGATCTTGCAAAGCCTCATGCCTTTAAGATCAAGGAAACATCATCTAATCCCCTCAAAACCATTTCTGTCCATTTTAAAGTTTGAGCAACTTTACATTGCCAAACTTGTCCAAATGCTCTCAAACTTGGTGCACATGCTAAAATGATGTAATTATGTATCTATGCCAAATGGCACAAGTTTTGGAGAAGCATAACTTGGTCTAAGTGCCCCAAAACCATTTCTGTTCAAATTCAAATTTGAACAACTCTACATTGTCAACTTTTTACCCGGGGCTTCAAACTTTGTCAGCATGATCATAACCCCAAATGATGATGCTACACCAAGTGGTGCATCAAGGGGAGATGAATAGCTCAACTCAAACAAGGTGAAACCATTTCTGTTGATTTCTAGGGTTCACCAAAGTTACATTGTCAACTTTGCCCAAATAAGCTCAAATTTGGTGTAGGGGCCTAATTATATGTGACATTTGATCCTGTTAAGTCCCATGCCAATTGGAAGTCATTTGCTATCCCAAAACATGATCAAACACCTTCTGCCAATTTACCAAAACCAGTGTTTGAACCCCTTTTACATTTTCCCTTTACCTCAAATTCTTACCACAGCTTCTCCTGATCATCTTCTACCCCCAGTAACTTCTCCATGGCCTCAGCTCAATCATTGGAGGGGGTAAAACCCCAATTCACACTGCTGGACAAAAGTTTTCACCTTCTTCTTCACCTCCCTCCTCATTCCAATGGCTTCCCCAGAGCATCCAAGGCCACAGTGCATTTGTTTACTACTCCCTCTACCCTCTGGACACCGTTGGCCACACCCAGGACGCCAGGCAATGCCAATGGCAGCCAAAAGCATGCTCTAGAGCACGCTACAGTGCTCTGGAGCACTGCAGCCGCCCCCAATCACCGGCCCCGACCACCTAGGGCCTCCCCCTCGTGTCCCCCGAGGCTGGCTCGGCGTCCGGGACACGCCGGGCTGTCGGCCCCCTCCTCTCTCCTCCTCTCTCACCCCTGCTCGCACGCGCACCGGCCGACCCTGAACCCCAATGGGCGCACTCACACGCACAAGACCTCTGGCGCCTCCCCGCTCCTCCTCTCTCTTCCTCTAAGCGTGGACCAGCCCCACGAACGCCCTGGACATGCCCGCTGGTGCCCCTGTGGCTTGCAACGACAGCAAGGGCCTCGCCGGCGCATGCGACTTCGATGGACCGGCGCTCACCTATAAATAGGCCGCCCTCGAGCCCCCTCGCGGCTCCGTTGGCCCCCTCTCCCTCTAGTGCACCTCCCCGATAGGCTAAATGCCCTCCCCGTGCCCTCCAGCCATCTCTACGGCCGGAGCAGGGCCGCCGGTTGCCGTTTAAATCCGTGGGCCTCGCCCCTTCTTTCTTCCCTCTGATCACTCCCGCACTCTCTCCTCACCACCGCCAACTCACCCCAAGCTCTAGTCCCTCCTTTCCCCGACTCTTCCTCGCTGTGCCAAGACCGCCGACGGTCGCCTCCGCGGCCACCCAAGTCGTTGCTGTTTCAGCCCTCCCCGACGTGCGTGAAGTACGTGGGCGGGTGCGGCGTGTCCTCCTGAGCACACCAGTGGGCGAAGCGTCGCCGGAGGAGGCCCGAGTCGACGGGGCCACGCCGGCGAGCGCTCGGCCGCGCCTCCCCTGCCTCGCCTCTGTTCGAGCGGGAGGAGGAAGGCGAACCTACCAGGCGGGGCCCGCTTGCAGGCGACCGGGGGGCTGGGCCCGCGCATAAGTGGAAGCGCCTCCATGGGAGCCGCGTCCTTGCGGTGAAAACGCCTGGCCCGATGGCGCCTTCGACGTCGCCTGGCCCTCTGTGGGTGGCTGTGCAGTTGGGCCGGCCGAGTTGCTGTGCAGCTATTCTTCGCCCTGCGCGCAAGGGTATAAGCCCTTTTCTCTTTCCCTTTTCTTTTTCTGTGAACTTCAAAAATGCCTAAATAATTCATTTGAACTCCAAACTTGATGATTCAAATTTCCTATGGCTCCGTAAATCATGCTCTATCACATGGTGCAACATGCACAGTATTCTAGAGACTTTTCCTACACAAATATTTATCAAATGCCAATATTTCATTTTCTGTGATGAACTTTAGAAAATCACAGAGAGCTCATTTTTGATCCAAATGCAGTGGTTCAAATTCCTAGATGCTTGTCATATCCAAACTTAGTTTTGGAACATTTTTATTAATACTTTCTGTACCCCACCAAATATTGAGCCATTTCTTCATATTTATCAGCTTTGCAAAATCCTAGGAAATTCATTTGATTATGTTGATGGGTGCCTTGGCTCATCATTCAAGAAAATATTTCTGTATACTTCTTCCAAATCCATAAACCCCTTGGTTCCATCACATTGAAATGATCCAAGCTATTCATTGATCCAATACCTATGAAACCACCTTGGTTATTTTTCATATGACCAGAGGTATCCTAGAAAAGTCCAACTCCTATTTTTAGAGCACTTTAATTTTGCTTTGATTATGTTGCTTATTATGATTGTTTCCATCGTTAGTTGACGAAATAAACGGAATACTCGGAGATGGACCAGAAGGTTTGAAGACTCGGGAGAATAAGGCAAGCAGCCCTTTGACCATGTTTGAGAAACCTTTCTATGCATGTCTCATAGCACCTTATTATCAAATGCATCGGAATCATGTTGAGGTGGAAACCACTTTGGTTGCTACCTTTGTTACTTTACTATTGAAACTTGCATCAAACATGACCCTACCTTCCTATGAGGGTTATGTGGGTGGGAATAGATAGATGTATGCTAGAGTAGTTGGCTACGCAAAAATGGGTCAGGGTTATGCATTGAGTGAAACAAGTGTGGTCTGACATACTTGCAAATGACCCAATGGGTGCCACTAATGCCCCTGGGAGTTGATGAGAACTCGGGCACTACTTGGTGAAGAAGTAGTGTGCCGAGGCTTGACGAAAGTGTTGTTTACAGAGATGGATTAGATTTATGTGTGACTACCGTCCCAACCAAACATGTGCAACCACACTACCCCTTATGGGACGGGGCTTTATTGATTACTTAGGTCGATACTAGCATGGTGCCCGCATTACTAGTGACGGGAAGACTTGAGGTCTTTCCCAGGACGGGGTCGTGCTTGGATAGACGACCATGACTGTTTTTACAGGGCACCGGACACACCGTTGGTCCATTCGGGTACGCGTGACATTGAATTTAGGGCAAGACCCGTGATCTATTGTTTGTACCCGAGGGCCGTGTACCAACGAGTGGACTCTATGTTAGTGTCGTCTAAGGAAAGATAATGACCGGGTGCTTCCCCCGAGTATTTGAGGTACTGCGGGATCGTGGATGACACGAAAGCTTCCCGGATCTTATGGGTAAAGTGCGCAACCTCTGCAGAGTGTAAAACTATTCGAATAGCCGTGTCCACGGTCATGGACAGTTGGGTGGTGCTACTTAGACTATGTCCATAAATTTCTGGGAAACAACACGGTATGGTGGATTTGTTGATGTGATTGTGAGAAAGTTACAATGAGCTTGAGCATGAGTTGATTACAACTATTTCTCGGTAATAATGTCTGTGACCTCCTGATACTTGTTGCAGACACATGCATGTCCATGTTATATGTTGATCATACTTGCATATGAAAAACTAGCTTTCCGCAAAACCGCCAACTTAGCAGTAGAGCCTTGCATAATTATTCTGTCATCGCACTTGGGTTGCTTGCGAGTACATTCAATGTACTCATTGGCTTGCCACTGGTTATTTTATTGGCCAGGCAGGAGAGAACAGGTTATGATGAAGATTTCATGGTGACGAGCATGCGAGCTAGGACGCTTCCTAGTCAGAATGCCTGTAGGGTTAAGGCAGATGGCATGGGTCCAAGTTGATGTTGAAGTTTTCCGCTGCGATGTTATACTCAAGACTTGACCATTATGGTCCTATTTGTGTAATACGGTATGTATGGATGTAAGACTCTTGTTATTCAGCTTCTGTGTGTTCAGTGAGCATTGATCTCTGGGATCACTGTACACGTGCATTCGGTGATCACGACTTATGAGTCGGGGTCCCCACAAAACATAAATTCAGGGGTTTTTTGGAAAACTAATTTTTGAAAATACATTTTGGCCAAATTAATTTTATAAGAAAATACTATACTACTATAAACACTTGGTATGATCATTGGGCAGAAGTTTTGGGTAAGGAGATGAAATCTACAAGAGGGAGCAGTTGACTTTAAAGAGCACTTGAAAAATACAGGGAGAAAAACTTAATTCCAAATAAAAGCCGAATGATGCCAAAAAAATTTCCTGGCCCAAATTTTCATGCTTTATTGATGCAAATGACATGTTACAAAATGCAGGGTGTGGCATAAACACACTATACATATGAAACTTGTTTTAGATTATGGAGATCTAGCTAGAGCGTGAAATGTACTATTATTTGAAATCATTATAAAGTGGATTCAAAATATTGAATTCAAGTTTAATGGTACAAGTCGTTGATATCTAACCTGACAATAACCATGTTTTGTGTTGCCAAAATAATATACAAATGATGGTTTAACTTGACAACAATCATGATTGTTGATCTTATTCAAATAGAGAAACGAATTCAAATTTAGTTCATATTACAGCCGGTAGTATGCATTTGTAATGCCCTAAAATGTTCATTCGAGTAGGTTACATGCATTATACAAACAACATTGAATGGTATTTGTAGTAATTCATACAGCAAAACGGGACAAGACACTCTCTTGTGTTGTGCGCATTGATTTGGTAGCATACCGTTCTCCTCAAAATTAAGACGAGCCTTGTTATCCTGAAATTTGAAGCTATATCTTTGTCTCGTTGTGCTCGAAAAACTCCCTCCATCTCAACCCGCGCGTTGTCATCCCAAAATTACAATACGCGCGAAAACTCTCACCTCCTGCAAAATCCCGACAAGCGAAATTTCCGTGATACCCCCTGAACCGAAAGAACCACCTAGTACAAATCGGTGGGGGTATTTTCCTAACTTACCCCATGTTTCGGACAAGCGCGTCCCTAATCCATGGTTCCTCCCTCCCATCCCCTCCGCTGCCCCCATTCGAACACCAAGGCCGCAAAAACCCGCGAAGCCTCACACCCTCCTCCGTCTGCCACCCAGCCGGAAGCTCTTCCCCGACGATGTCGTCCACCACAACACCTTGACGTCCCTCATCCACCGCATCGGATGAGGATCCATTGTCGATCTCATTCTCCGCCGGTTCAGCCACCCCATCCTCCACCTCCAAGGAGCTGCCCCGATATTCCCCTCGTCTTTAGCGCCACCCCCATTCCAACACCGCCGGAGGAGCACCATCATCACCGATTCCTTGGATGAAGATGAGGCCTAATCGGTGCCACCAAAGAGGCTCTACAATAATCGTTGCATTTTATTCTTGCTTCGATCTCACGGTGCTGCCGACGCTCGGTCCCGAGCCGCCATGGCGCAGTTCCATCTATGGCGGCATCGCCGACCACTTCCTTCATGGTGGCGCTCCCTCGACAGCGACGTCCACATTAGTTGGAGCTGCTACTGTATTGGATCTTGCTCGCGCTGCTGCTCTATTCTTGCTCTTCGGTCCCCTACCTGGTCTGCTCTCGCTCTTGCTTGTACTCTTGCTCTTGCTCTTGCTCTTACTTGCGCTGCTGCTCTAGTCTTCCTCGCGCTGCTGTTGCACGAGCAGCAAATCCTGCTCTCGCTCGAGCCGCTGCAGCTGCTACCCGAGATGCTGCTGCATGACCAGCTGCCCCGGCTCTCGACGCGCTGCTGCTCCAGGCGCTGCTGCTGCTACTCATATTCTGCTACTTGTGCGTTCAGTTTCGACAGTAAAATTCAGTTTCGACGGCAAAATTTAGTTTCATTAGTAAAATTCAGTTTTGACAATTAAACTCAGTTTCAACAATTAAGTTCAGAGATGAGGGGCTGATGTATTTTACATCTAGCACTTTGTGGTTATGTATTTTACATCATCTATTGGGGATGCTATTAGAATTCCACTCAGGTTAACGTTGTCTCTCTTGTCCTGCTTCAGCCTCGCCTTCGTACAACTCACTCGAGCTGCTCGAACGACGAAACCCTCCATCACAGTCGAGCAATACCCTTGGCTCCATCTCCAGGCACCTAAGATCTTCTTCTCCTCCTCTGTTTGCCACATCAGTCGCAACATCCTCAGCGACCAACCCAATGATGCTGAGATCGACATGGCTTTGACAAAGAGGTTGTACACTTGGTGCGTTGCTTTTTGCTCTACATGTTATATATATTGTCCACTGAGCACACGTAGTAATCTGAAATACAATTAGTTTCTCCTATATAATAAGAAGTGAGGTACCAGGAAACCTAACTATTCGTTGTGGACTCTCCTGAAAGCCATCATTATTTCTGCGCGTTTGAGCTGTGCATTTCTAGATGGGCCTGGGAGTTGAGCTAGTAGGGCAGTGGCCTGGGTGGAAAAATGAAGGAAAAATATAGAAAGTGGAAAGTTTCCTATGGTACTACTATTCATGCATTTGGTTCAAAGGAATGGAGCGAAGGAAAACTATAGGATTTATTCCTTTAGTGTCTCCTTGATAGAAAAACAGTAGGAATTTTAGTATCCCTTTGGCCTCCTTTTCAAATTCCTATTGATGAAGCACAAGACTATGAGATAGTACTCCCTCCATTCCCTTATACAAGGCCACTATCGAAAATACGTTTTGCATCTATATAAGGCCACCAATTGTAATCGAGGCAAAAATTAATGATATTTTTTCATACTAGTAAGTTGTTTAATACTTGCATGCATGTAGTCATAATGACACCTAGCTATTTCCTTCCCATTCCTTTCTTGCATTACAAAAAGAAAAGTTAGATTACAAAGAAGTCATTAAATTTTACCTTGGTACCTGTAATATGAGTTTGTGGCCTTGTATAAGGGAATGGAGGGAGTAGCAAAATAGCATTATAATTGTACATTTTCTTGTGGTTTGACTTAATTTCACCGTGCTTCTTTGCATTCTTGTGATCTTCCAATTCTTGTGAACCAAACACCCAGATTGACAAAAATCTTGTGTTTTTAAATTCTCTATTTGCACATGCATTCATATCCTATTCATGTATATTTCCTATACCTACATTGTTAAAATCCTCCAATTCAAACAAGCCCTTATAGAATTACTTCTGTTACAGATATGTGTCAGAGAAAACCTTGTGTGGTTTGTTCCGCTCCTACTGCGCTGTGATCCACCCCAGCTCAACTGCTCCAACGACGAAAGGGGTCACCACAGCAGGGATCCGTCCTCCAGACTGTCTTTCACCGCCTCAGATCTTCTTCCCCGCTGTCGGCAGCCACGACAACCGCATTAACATCATCAACTGAGAAGAGGACCTTGAGGACTACACAGGTCCGCAAGAGAGGTCGCACTCTTTCGAGTCTGCTTACATTATGCATCTCTTAACATGATGACATGCTACTTTATCATCCTGTGCACCGATTAGACTCTGATTCAGGTCCAAACTAATGCTCAAACTTGAGTTTTTAAATGGTTGTGGGGTACATATTGGGGAAGCAATCAATACTATCTGTCTACTATCTGAATAATCTCAGGTGTCTACTGTGAGTTTCATGTTGGGTGGAAACAAACATTAAAGGAGCCATTATCTGTATTTTTTAACTGAAGCTATATTTGCCTGCTATTAGTGGTTTTGGGCCTATCCATAAGTAGCTACCATCACTCTGGATTTCTGCATGCACTCCTTATATAATCTCACTATGTTTTATTCATATGCATGTCAGTTATTGTACACAATGGTACTGAACATGTAGACCAAAAGAGACGACGCTTGTGTGTTAATAAATTGTCATGAAGATATCGCTCAATGGTGGGCGCAAAGACAGCCCCCTCCCACCGTTCCATATTGTAATCAAGAAGAATATAACTATTCAGAGGGGGATTCAGAGGGAGCAGACCACTCCTGTTTACCCCCTGATGTCTTTCTCTAACTTGGCCTGCTGATGTTGGTCATATCATGCATATGACGCCGTGCATTGCTTACTTTACACATCAAATATGTCATCTGCTTAGTTTAGACATGCTTTGTGTGAATGCCATCGGTTTAGTTTCTATATCATATGTGTGAATCGTGCAATGCCATCTTGTTTAGCCATGGATCATATATGTGAATTTTGCAATGCCATCCTGGTTAGCCAGCCATCTGATATGTGAATTATATCATGCCATCCTTTTTAATTACGTATTAAATTTGTCAACACTATTAGTACATTGAATTACTCATCCTATGCATCAGCCAGTCCACACGGTAAGGGAAAAATATGGAGTGAAAACAAGGTCTTCAGAGAAGACAATGCTATCTAATGAAGTGCATGTCTTGCTGGTTATGGATAATTCCTCAGAGGAGGATTCAGAGATAGATGCCCATTCCTATTTCTCCCTCGAGTTTATATTGCTCATATCGTGCATATGGTGTCTTGCATTGCTATGTCATTTACTTAGTTTATACATGCTTTGTGTGAATGCCACATGTTTAGTATGTAATTACCATATATGTGAATTATGCAATGCCCTCTTGTTGCAGGACATTATATATGTTAATTATGCAATGCTATCTTGTTGCAAGGCATTATATATGTGAATTATGCAATGCCATGTTGTTTACCCAAGCATCATATATGTGAGTTATATCATGCCATCCTTTTTTGTATTACGTATTCCATTTGTCGACAATGTTTGTATGTTCAACTAATCTTCATGTGCATCAGCCATTTGAATTACTGATAGAAAAATCTGGAGTGAAAACAAGTTCTTCAGAGCAGACAATGCTACCCACTGAAGCAGATTTCTTGCTTGTTACAGATAGCTCCTCAGAGGAGGATTCAGAGATAGATGACCAGTCCTATTTCCCCCGTGAGGTGTATGCTCAAACTTGGCAGGGTTATATTACTCATATCATGCATATGTTGTCTTGCAATGCTTAGTTTTTACATCATATACACAATATTAAGTTCGATATGCTTAGTTTACACATCATATATGCGATTGCCCTCTTCTCACTTGCTAAGTATATAAATCATATATTTGAATTATATCATGCCATGATGTTTACATAGACATCAGAGATCTTAATTATGGCATGCCAACCCATTTTCTAAAGACATAATATAGTTATATCATCTCATCCTATTTACATAGTCATCATATTTTGAATTATGTCATTCTATCCGTGAATTATGTCATGCAATAATGTTTCCATCGATGACATGTATGTGAATTATGGCATGTGAACCACTTTAATAGAGACTTCGTATAGTTATATCATGTCATCCTATTTACATAGTCATCATATTTTGAAGTATGTCATTCTATCCTATTTAGTTAGCCATCATATATGTGAAATTGTGTCATGCTATCCTGTTTAGTTAGCCATCATACATGTGAAATTGTGTCATGCTATCATATTTGGTTAGACAACATAAATGTGAATTATTTCGTGGCCTGTTTTCTTACCTACTATCCATTGCACCTGTCTATCATAAAATGTCTGTATATTCAACTACTTTTCTTGTTTATCAGCCATTTGAATTGGAGGGGGTGATGGCAGTACCTATGGGAGTAAAAACACGGTCTTTAGAAAAGATAGTGCTACCCGTTGATGCAGATAGAACCATAATTGTACTTGCTCAAGAACCAGCCCCACCACACATAACGCAGACTCACGTAGATTCTACCCATACCCAGTTAGATAGAGAACCATGTACACCCCTTCTAACCCCAACCATAGCAGATAGTAACCCAGTTCCAGTTGACACAACACCGTCTCCACGAGACAGCACCCAAACACGAGCAGTTATTAAGGCAAGTGGATTGCCGAAAGCACGAGGACCACCACTCCGAACCCCAAGTCAATGCTTAAAGAAGAAGAAGAATTGTTCTCAGTTCAGGTTCCATTGCTATGGTTCATACTCCTTTGCTCTTGCATCACTGTATTTACTCATACCAACTAATTTCAAATTTGAAGTATGAAATTAAAACTCCAATGGCGTGACAGGTATGTTTTAAACATATTTCCTTATCTCGTTTGCTGTTTGTAACTTGCTCTATGTAGGTTTCAGTTTCAATTGAATAAACAGTTTTGTTCTCATGCCATGCACATTACAAGTGTTGTTAGTGTTGTGTAGTTTTCCACACCTATATTCTTTCTATGCTGCTTTTTCTTAAACAAATATGATTTGAACTATCTCTATCTTGATTTGGCAACATAAACAAGAATGATATAGACCATAAAGTGACTATAGTACATGGATATATGTCTGTTTCATGCTATTATCTTGTCCACCTTACTACTGAACTGGTTTACCAACATGAGTTTCATATACATGCTAAACCTGTGATGTGTCTGCTTGTTTCTCTTTTAGAATGCGGACAAAATATTGGAGAAGAGTACCCCGTTATGCAATGGTAAAGGAAGTAATGTAGATAAGGTTTAAGATAGGGAGACATCCCTGTTAGTCTCCAAGAAAGCTGATAAAATAGCTAAGGAAAACTATCTTGAAGACAGTGAGACAACCCCAAAGTTCTGTCTTGGTGTAGTGTTCGAGTTACTGGCCACTACCGCTGGCACAAGCTCCTCGAACTCACTGTCTGAATTAGTTCGGTTTCTTGAGTCTCAACTACAAGCTGAAAGACATCAAGCAGCTGTGTTGCCACAAGAAGCTGAAGGACCACGGAAGTCCCTGGAGAATTCAAATCCATACTTTCTGGTGCAATATCAAGCGCTGGAGGATTTAAGCGCCAAACAAGAGAAATCTAATAAGCTTGCTAAGTGTCTTTCCAGCATGGTGGATACCGAGGATATTGTTTCTTGAGCTCTTGTGAAGTGGTTTCAGTTCTTGACTTGTTTTGCTGCGGCGTTTATTTGCACTGGTCGCCAACTTTGACAACCAGTGTATGTAATATGCTGCTTTGTCCCCCATATTTGCACTGGGGCCAAAGTTTAATGCTCAGTGGTTGTAATATGTGTAATAGTCGTAATAGCTTAGCATATGTGGCTTGCTTATTTATTTCCCTGTCGTCTTGTTTATTTGTTTGCTTGTAGTCAGTGCAGTTCTTTTTCCGCGGTGTGCTAGTGGCCGCCATAACCTATTATTTAAAACTAGGCCACAATATCCATGGGCAACTTACGGACGTTGCCACCATGGTCCTGCTATCTGCTGTAGTGACCATGGGCCAACTACGGGCCTTCTATGAGCCATAGAATAAATGGGCCATCTACGTCTCGTATGACCGATTGGCCAAACATTGGCCAATAATGGACTGCATTATGGGCCGTATACTGGCTAGAATCGCAGTCGTCCGTTCAAGGGCCGAGCATGACGGGCCTTTAAGAGGCCGACGAGTATAATAGGCTTAATTCTATTGACAGGCATAATGGGTCGTTAATGGGCCTATTTGATGACGCTATGAAAACAGCCCAAGGCATTAACGGGCCACAAACGGGCTGACTTCAACCACGGGCTTAATTTGACACAAAAGCTGAAAAGGCCAGTAACGGGCAGTAAGCTACCGAATGCTGCAAATCATCCAAGAATAAATGGGGCCTTAAAAGGCCGAAAGATAACATGGGCTGGGAACGGCCCAATGGAGTAACGGACCGTTAATGGGCATGAAGCGACATACTATTCATTATGGGTCAGTTTCAGTATGGGCCATTAATGGGCTAAGAGTACAAAGGGCCTCATATGGGCCGAAAGACGTCACTGGCCGTAAACGGGCTGGAAGTTACAACATGCTTAAATCATATTGCACGGCCCAGATGAAGCTAATGGTCCGGATTAGGAAAGGCCATGATGGGCCGTGAGTTATCGAGCCTGAATGGGCTATATGCAAGGAGACAGTTAGCAGGCTTTCGTTGGGCCGTCCCATTATCCTTTGACTAAGTCAAACGGGCCAGCCTTTTTACCTGAATGGGCCCCTGTTGGGCCATGCCATGTGTCGACGTATCATTGGAGCCTCCTGTCCATTGGTTGGTTGCCATCTGTCCGCACGTGGAGCTGACATGTGGTTCCTTCGACCAATGAGAATTTTACACGTGGAAAATTCCCATTGATCCTCGCTATTAGCGGGTTATCAGATCCAAAACCAAACTCGATAGCTTAACGGCGACCCGTTATGGTGGATGTCATGTGTCGATTACCCTTGACAAAAGCATTTCCCTGACGCGCCATTTACCGTCATGGAAATGAACACTTTCGTGATGATAATTTTGGTATTTTCATGGAACACTTCTACGACATCACATGTATGACTATCTTGATTCTGTCATAAAATCGTCATGGATGTACATGCATGACAGAAAACGTGACCTACAATGACAAACACGTAGTATCACGGAAGAGTTTTTTGTAGTGTTGATCAAGTTTGAAAATAATTAATGGGGCCTCACAATCCTAGAAGATGTCCAAAATATTAAATTTATTTGTGAAATCTCTCTTCCTTCAATATCATTTCATGAATTGTTCAAGTGACCGATGTTGTGTTTGCTAACTTTTAAGAAATTTTACCACTTACACGCATCACATGTGAAGTAACTACTCCCCGTGGGACAATCATTTGAAACATATATAATTTCAGATTTATGATATTCAATGCATTCAACAATTTACTCTTCGGATATAAGTGAAGCGCATGAGTAAATGACAAACTACTCCAAAAGGATACAAATGAAGATCAATGGGTAGTCAAACAATTAATTAGCTATGTGAAGACTCTCTCCAAATAAAGATTTTAGATACAAGTGTTTATTCAAACAACAAGCAAAATAAAATAAAATGACATTCCAAGGATACCGCACATCATGTAAAGAAGCAAAAACTTAGGCCCAACCGATACTAACCGATAATTGTTGATGAAGAAAGGTGGGATTCCTACCGGGGCATCGCCAAGCTTAGATGCTTGAGACTTCTGGGAAGATTATCTTGGGATGCCTTGGGCATCCCCTAGCTTGAGCTCTTTTGTCTCCTTAATTCCTCTCATATCACAGTTTCCTTAAATCTTAAAAACTTCATCCACACAAAACTCAACAAGAACTCATGAGATAAGTTAATATAAATCCACTCAAATCCTTGACATTCTAGACTATAAAAAATACTATAATTATAATTAAACATTGCACACTAAATGTCTCTACATATTTAATACTCCTATCCTCAAATAGAGTCATTAAACAAGCAAACATATGCAAACAATGCAATCATAATAGCAATCTGTCTAAATAGAATAGTCTATAAAGGATGAAGAAAGATTCATAATTATTTAACTCAAAAATTTCTGAACATTTACCATATTGTATAAAGTTAACCTTAGCTTACCGTGTCAAAATATTAAGCTTTTATCACATTCTAACGTTTATGGAGAATTCACGCAATATCGTCCAACTTTCTGTTTTGAAACAACAACTCACATACTTGCAAACTAAGCATGGTGAAGGCTATCCCTGACATTTTATTGAATTAAAATATGCAACACCTTATTCTAAATAACAGGAAGCAAATATCAACAAAATAAAATGATGCTCCAAGAAAAACACATATCATCTGACAGATAAAAATATAGCTCCAAGTAAGGTTACCGATAATGTTGAAGAGGAAAGAGGGGACGCCTTCCGGGGCATCCCCATGCTTAGTTACTTGGATCTTCCTTAAATATTACATTGGGGTGCCTTGGGAATCCCCAATCTTAGTGTCTTACCACTCCTTATTCTCCTCATATCGATATCTCACTCGAACTTGAAAACTTCAATCACACAAAACTTAATGGAACTTCGTGAGATAGGTTAGTATGATTATGAGCAAATCATTCACTTGGGTACCATCAAAGATAAGATTAATAATTGTTTCCACATAATTCCTACTGTACCTTATCATTTCCACAATTTATACCAATTAATATAAGCCATGGAAACATGAAAACAAGCAAACTATGCATTGAAAATAGAATCTGTCAAAAAAAAAAGAACAGTTTGTAATGATTTGAACAATGAACATACTTCTGCAAGTCTAAAAATTATGAAACATTAGGACAACATAGGCAATTTTTATATATATCATGTGTAAAAACTTCAGAAAATTATCATGTTACTGTAATCCTACACACACAAGAAGTTGATCCCCACTATCCTATTTATCTCAATGTGTCATAATACACAACCATGCACAAAAACATTTTTAAATTATACAATAATCACACAATATTTTTTGTTGGAAAAATAATCATGAAATAATAGAAATTCACATATTTATGCTCTATTCAACTATCTCATTAGAATATATTGCAACCAGTTCCCGCAACAAGGCATGGGTATCATCTAGTTTATAGAATTCTCTGTTTTTGCACAGAATCAAGTCAATCATCATCCACACTGTCCCAAAGGCTTTACATGGCACTTTATCGAAACAAAATCTATAAAACATGATTACTACAGTAGATTAATCATGTGAATAGAAAAAACAACAAGTATAAGTATTTGGTTTTCTCCCAACAAGCGTTTTTATTTAATGCCTTTTTAGCTAGGCATGATGATCGCAATGATGCTCACCTAAAAGTAAAGAATTGAAACATAACGGGACCATCATGAATCACATGTCAAGCACATTTAATCCTAACACACCTACTATGCATAGGTATTTGGTGAGCAAACAATTTATGAAGACAAGAATCAACTAACATAGGTAGGCAGCACAAGCATGACTTCAAAACCTTCAACACATAGAGAGGAAACTTGATATTACCGAGATGTGTAAAGGAAAATGTTCCTCTCTCATAATAATTTTTAGTAGCATTATGAATGAATTCAAAAATATAACTATCACATAAAGCATTCTTTTAATGATCCACAAGCATAGAAAATGTATTACTCTCCACATAAGCAAATTTCTTCTCATCAATAATAGTGGGAGTATCATATGAAACTCGAATAGAACAAATTGTTTCCACGTTAAAAGAGTAATGTTAAGTAAAAGGATATTTATAATTATGAAAAGTTTTATAAATATAAACATCAGTACTTTTTATAACATAAGTGTATTCACAATAATCATCATAAGTAGCAACCTTGTTCTTATCATAATCTATTGAAACCTTGTCGGTGCAACAGACCCTCGGCCCGTTGCACCAAACTGTGCACAGGCTCGAGGGCAAGTTTGCAGCGTCAAGTACCAGACCAAGACACGAAGAGATCAGCTCCTTGGTGAATCTACAGGCTGGTTAAGGAGATTAAGACAACCAAGGTACGAGACGCCACCAGAAGGAAACCATCCTTGCCGGGCATAAGAGCCTGGCGAGGAGCCGGATTTGCCCGACAGCAAGTCACCAGGATCACCCCTACAGGCTTGCCGGGGAATGCGGAGGTAAAACTACACCTCAAAGCAACACCCATGCCAATCAGTGCAGTGTCAAGCTTTAAGGTGGCTTAGTGGCCACCTCAGGAAACGTGGCAGTCATCTCCTACCACAAGAACCGCCAAGTGACACCCATCCAAAGACGTGTTAAGCAAACAAGAACGCAGATGGCAAGACAAGCCGTCAAGGCTTGCTGGAGAAGTTGTGATGTGACACTAAGCAGTGCATTTAATGTACCCCGCCAGCTGCAGAGTCGGGTATGATAACACTGTTTGCTATCCAATCAGCCTAGAAAGACTGATTTACCCCTGTGGTGACCCTTAACCTATAAAAGGAGGCCCATGGCGACCATAGAAGGGATTCGGCCATTCGAACCCTCACACACTCATACGCAGGACCACTCTCACCCTGAGGCGACCTTGACGGGCAATAGTGGCGTGTCCAATTTTCCACATTTCTACCATCAATCCACCGAAGCAGGAGTAGGGTTTTACGCGTCGCGGCGGCCCGAACCTAGGTCAAAACTGCCCGTGTGCTCCCCGACGCACTGCTCGGCGCTACTCTCTTTTTGTGCAACGTTCCCGTCCCTTTGTCGAACCAAAAGGGACCTTTGTCCCATAGGTGGCCGTGGTTATACCCCGACATCTTTGGCGCGCAAGGTAGGGGGGTCACTTGCGCGAACCTGAGAGCGTCAATAGCACGTCATCTTCATCGCCAGCTTCGTCTTCTTCGGATCCATCAATCATGGTTCCCAAGAAGAAGTCCGACACTGCGGCCCGTCCATCCTCTTCAAGGCCCCTGCCGCCCGCGTCTGCTGATGCTGCGGGGCGTGAGGAGGAGCACATAAACACGGACGCGGCGGGAGACGCGGTCGATGCAGGCATCGTCGTCACTGCCTCTCCCGTGGCCGAAGTGGAAACCAGATACGTCGGAGAAGAATATCACCAGCTAGGCCTCGACGGCGACGCCCCGCGAGGTACGAGCGGTGAAGCCCTTTCTTCTGGGCATCATCGTCCAACCGACGGGCACATCATTGGCGATGGTGCTCGCTCTAGGGCGAATCACCACTCCCCAGCCACCCCCGTCGTGGGTGCGACCTTGGAGCTTGCGCCACATCCAGGACGGGCGGACCCGGCCACTGCGCCCAATGGGACCATCGGCCCTCGAACGCCTCCACCTCGTCACTACGCCGTCCAAGCGGCTGGCTCCCAGCAATGAGGGCACGACGCGACAGTTGCTGGCATTGCCAGGAGCTGAGCGACGTTACGGTCCACATCATCATCCCTCCCGAGAACAACATCGTAGGCTATGGCGTGGGCCTATCTGCTGTTGAAATTCTTGCCAAGAGCTGATCAGATGGATGAGTGGTGAGCCACCATCCAAAGTCTGATAGGTTTCGCCAACGCGGAGAGATCGCGGCAGGCTAGCCCACCTCGGCCTCCCCAAGCGATGACGACGACCCATATTGTCGGTCGTGTCGAGAGTGCTACTCCCACGGTGCAGTACCTGCCGCGACCAAAAGCACGGGGGCTACGCACCCAGGAGCCCGACGATATCTCGATGGCTTCATCAGATCCACGAGTGCATCAAGGCTAACAACGAGCCCCGGAGTGCAGGCAGAGGGAGTGCGTGTGTGTCACCATCGACCAATGACGTGGCGACCACTGCCAGCCCGATGGGAGCGGCAGCTCCAACGTCGACGAGCCCGCGCTCGGCGGGGGCGAGTACTTGCCTTTCGAGGCGGGATGCCCTGCATTCACCCGTGAGCTGCGACAAGTCCATTGGCCTTCCGCTCGCATATTCAAGCCCGAGATCCCAGAGAAGTACGATGGGAAGCTGAACCCGAAAACATTCTTGAGCATCTACACCATCACTGTTCAAGCTGCCAGAGGAAGAGATGAGAAGGTATTTTCCAACTGTTTTCCATTAGCACTTAAGCCTAATGTGAGATCTTGGTTGATGCATCTGCCAAAGAACTCCATTTCATCTTGGGCCGACCTATGCCATGAGTTCGTTGGCACCTTCACCGACGGCCACCAAGAACCAGGGTGGCCCAACGATTTGCAGTTGTTGCCGTAGAAGGAAGGAGAGACTCTGTGGAAGTACATGCAGAGGTTCAGTAGAGTCCACAGAAACATACCATACATCCACTCGGCAGCAGTGATAGCAGCCTTCCAGTCTAACATGCGCAATCACCGGATACGTTCGAAGATGAACGTCCGGCTGCCCAAGACTATGAAGGAGCTTTGCACCTTGGTGGACAAGTGTGCTGGAGTGGAGGACGGGAGGAAACTTCCTGGATAAGAGGATGGTGTCGGCATCGATTTAGAGGATGACGATGAAACCACCAGTCAGAAGAACCAGAACAAGAAGCGCAGTAAGAAGCACAAATATAAGGTAGTAATGACAGTTGAAGGATCAAGCACACCTAGTACCGTAAGAAGGCAAAAGCCGAGGCCCCCGACAAGGAGACTGCCTCATGCAATGATTTCCGGAAGGCTGCAGCCACTGACAAGGAGGGGAATAGTGATGGCCCTTACTGCAAAATCCACCGGACTAAGGGCCATGATCTCCAAGAATGCCATCAAGTTGAGCAGCTTGTCAAGAGGTAGAGAGCTGAATATGAGAAAAGAGATAAGGAGAAAGGTCAGAATAGGACTAGCAGAAACAAAGGGCCAGAGCAGTGAAGCAAACGGCCCCGACAAAGGTTTTAGGAATAAATGGAAACCTGCGAGGCACCACGAGAAGGAAGATTGCAATGAGGAAGATAATGAAGGGGATGAAGAGGAAACCAGTTAGCAGGAATTCCAAAAGGCCACTGACACTCTATGTGTTGACGGGGGTGCATCTCTGCATTCCTCTCACCGCCAACTCAAGCAGTGGGCACCTGAAGTCAATGCCCTAGAGCCGACAGCTGAGTTTCGGAAGCCACTCAAGTTGTCTCGCACGCCCATCATCTTTGACGAGGAGGATCACCCTGGCCGCACTACCGCGGTAGGGTGCTTTCCCTTGTTGGTCTCACAAAAAATTCACAACCTCAAGGTGAGAAAGATGTTGCTTGACGGCGGGGCCGGGTTGAATCTGATTTCCCCAAAGGTTATCACCAGACTCCAGATATTAGAGGAAGAGCTTAAGGTTACCGGCATGTTTCAAGGAGTTAATCCTGGCAGGAGCCATCCCAAGGGAAATATTACGCTGCTAGTAACATTTGGGGGAGAATTGAATTATAGGACAGAGAAGGGTGTGTTTGATGTGGTGGACCTCCCCCTATCGTACAATGGAATCCTTGGACGACCTGCTCTGGCTAAATTCATGGCAGCATTCCACTATGCTTATAACATCTTGAAGATGCCAGGGCCCATGGGAGTCCTATCCATTCCATGAGACAAGAAGAACGCAATCATTTGCATAGATAAGATGTATAAGTATGCAGTTGCGGCAGAGGGCACTGGTCCTGCCAAGGAGGGCAAAAGAAAGAAGGAAATTGTTTAGAGCCCCAGAAAGGGACCCGGGAATCCTACCTTTCCGGGATATGTTCTGCCTATAGATGATTTTTCGGAGAGCTCCAACAGTAAGAGGTCTAAGGTTGCCGCACCTAATGTGAAAAAGGTCCCGGCAGGGCTGGATGGTGCTGATGGTACTTTCACCATTAGTGCCACCCTCGATGACAAATAGGAAAGCATGCTCGTTGCCTTCCCGCAGGCGAATGTCGATGTGTTTGCCTGGCAACAATATGACATCACCGGGGTTCCTAGGGAGGTAATCGAGAACCACCTTGATGTCTGCCCACATGCCCGACCCGTCAAGCAAAAGGTCCGGAAGCAAGCTATGGAACGACAACAATTCACTGCCAAGGAGATTAAGAAACTTGAAGCAGCTAGTCTTGTCAGAGGAGTTCTACACCCAACATGGTTGGCAAATCCAGTGGTTGTGCGCAAGGCCAATATAAAGTGGAGCTTGTGCAAAGACTTCACTGATCTGAACAAGGCTTGCTCAAAGGATCTATTTCCCTTGCCGCACATCGACCAGATAGAGGACTCCACATCAGTTTGTGGATTGCTCTCTTTTCTAGAAGCATATTCTGGATATCATCAGATCATCATGTCCAAGGAAGATTAAGAGAAGACCTCATTCATCACCCCATGTGGTACTTACTGCTTTGTGTGTATGCCTTTCGGGTTAAAGAGTGCTAGGTCTACCTTCGCAAGAGCTATCCAAATTTGTCAAAACTAAGGGCAAATCAACCATCATCCAAGATTTAGAAGAGACATTTCCCAATTCGCGCAAGATAAACTTGAAGCTAAACCCGAAGAAGTGTGTGTTTAGAGTTCCCTCCAGCAAGCTGCTTGGTTTCTTCGTATCCCACCATTGCATAGAGGCCAACCCAGACAAGATCAAAGACATTGAACAGATCCAATCACCAAGGATGGTGAAAATGTCTGGCGTTTAACTGGGTGCGTTGCCGCACTGAGAAGATTCATCTCCAAGTCTGCCAAGCGTGACATGCCATTCTTTAAGGTCTTAAAGAAGGCAGGACCCTTGAAGTGGACCCCGAAAGCAAATTTAGCACTGCAAGAGTTGAAGACCTACTTGTCTTCTGTGCCTACTTTGGTTGCACCCAAACCACAAGAGCCGTTGCTGCTACATCTAGCAGCGACTAATCAAGTGGTTTGTGCAGCCTTGGTAGCACACCGGGAAGTAGAGGAAGCAACAACCTCAATTGTTGTTCCTTCTCAGGACAGAGATGAGCACCGCCTGACAGAGTCAGTTCTGGATCAGGATAAGGATGAGCACGGTAGCAGTGGCGACCCCAAGGGTATGGTGAGGAAGAAAGTGGTGCAACACCCAGTGTACTTCGTCAACTCTCTGTTGCAAGGGCTAGATCCAGGTACTCTAGTGTGCAAAATTGATTTTTGGCCTAGTCATGGCCTCAAGGAAACTGTGCTACTACTTCCAAGCTCATGAGATAATGGTTGTCACACGCTTACCGTTGCAAAAGATACTCTGGAACCTAGAGGCTACCGGCAGGATAGTGGAGTGGGCTTTGGAGTTATCCAGCTTTGATTTGAAGTTTGAGAGCACATCCACTACACAGAGCAGAGCATTGGCGGAGTTTATTGTAGAATTGGCGCCAACCCCTGATGAGGAAAAGCCAGAGACAGATATCCCCTGCAAGGAATCACTCCAAGAATGGATCATGTATTTTGATGGTGCCTTCTCCTTACAAGGCACTGGTGCTGGCGTGCTTCTCGTCGCCCCCACTGGGGAACACTTGAAGTACATCGTCCAAATGCACTTTCCATGGGAGGAGGCTACCATCAATACAGTAGAGTATGAAGGGCTCATTACCGGGCTCAGAATTTCCATCGAACTGGGAATCAAAAAGCTGATCATCCGAGGAGATTCATAGTTGTTGGTGAGGCAAGTCAACAAAGATTATCAAAGCCCATTGATGGAGGCATACGTTGAGGAAGTGAGAAGATTGGAGGAGCATTTTGATGGATTGCAAACAGAGCACATACCCTGTGCGGAAAACATCATTGTTGATCATCTGTCAAGATGTGCTGCGCAAAAGATTCCTGTGGGACCAGGAACTTTTGTTCTCCACCTTACTCAGCCCTTCGTATCCCCAGCAACAATGACAAGAAAAAGGAGGAAATTGGACTCCGGTAAGCTTCTGTCGGTCGAGCTCTCCGAGGCACCTGGAAGGGACCCTGCTGGAAACAACTCCCATTTGCTTGCCGGGCCACTTCCTCATGCCGGACCCGCGGGCTCCGCAGTCGAGGAGAGCACCCCGGTGAATGCAGAGGTTCTGTTAGTCCTAGTTGCCAAGCCCCATGCTCCAACTTGGGCAAGGCACATTGTCCATTTCCTCCAAATTGGAGAACTTCCCAAAGAGTAAGATGAGGCTGAAAGAGTAGCCCGGAGGGCCAATATGTACCAGATTGTCGATGACACTCTGTATAGAAGGATGCCCAACGGTGTGAAATTGAAGTGCATTTGCCAGGAAGGAGGAAAGGAATTGCTGGTTGAAATTCGCATAGCCATGCACGGCTCCCACAATTGATCAAGGAGATTTGTTGGGAAAGCATTCAAGCAATGATTCTATTGGCCCACAGCACTCCAAGATGCAGTCGAGCTCCTCACGAAATGTGATTCCTGTCAGTTGCATTCCAAGAAAATTCATCTGCCTGCTGTCGGTGTCAAAACCGGCGGATCTTGGGTAGGGGGTCCCGAACTATGCTTTTGATGATCAATGGTAACAGGAGACTAGGGACACGATGTTTACCCAGGTTCGGGCCCTCTCGATCGAGGTAATACCCTACTTCCTGCTTCATTGATCTTGATGAATATAGGGTTACAAGAGTTGATCTACCTTGATATCGTAATGGCTAAACCCTAGAAGTCAAGCCTAGAATGATATGATTCTGTCACTATGGGCTAAACCCTCCGGTTTATATATGCACCAGAGGGACCTAGGGTTGTACGTGACCATCTTACAGAGGAAGGAAATATTACACCCGGACTCGAAGATTACTAATTTACACATATGGGGGTCCTATCTAGATACGAGGGATAGTCTTCATCAATAATCTTCCCGGCCCACCAGTCCGGCCGATAACAACTAATCCGGCCACCCAAGGACCCCTTAATCCAGGACTCCCTGAGTAGCCCCTGAACCACTCTTCGATGACGATGAGTCCAGCTTGCGTACTATCTTCGGCATTACAAGGCGGGTTCCTTCTTCCGAACATATGGAAGCATTATTCCCCGCACAAAGGAACTATGTCTGGCTCTGCATGATTAGTACAACCCTTAGCCTCGAAGGCAAAGTATCAAAAAATGGACTCTGTGTCTTTACTGACAACTTTTCAGTGAAGCGTCATGCTTGAGCCTTTAATATTTCGAACCATTTTCTTGGCTCTAGTTTCGTGTGTCGAGGCATATACCCATTGGCACGTCTTGTCCAAGCAGAGATCACACCCGCTTATCACGGGATTCCTATCAATATGACATGGATAATCCAACCATGCCTTACACATGATTGCATTGGGAACCGATGAGTTTTATGGCTGGAGTGGGGGGACGTTTGGCATTCACCGTCTATAAAAGGATACAAATCCTTTCCCTTTCACCTCACGCTCTCGTCAAGCCCTAGCTTCCCAATCTCTTCAGCAACGCCCACAGCTCTAGTGCCCGCAGCTCTCAACTCCTCCACCACCGCCTCCCTTCCAAGCTATGGATGGAACCGGTTCCAAGGGCAAGTGGGAGGCCTCCACAGTCGCAGAGAGGACCATGAAGAATCTCTGGAGTGCAGGCTACCTTGCCAACAACATAGCGCACTGGGTTTCCAACAAGAACTAGGTGATCCCTGTCCCTGAGCCGAGTGAGAGGGTGGTTTTAATCCCTCACTTTATTCGGGGGCTGGGGTTTCCGCTTCACCCCTTTTTCCGGTCCTCCTATTCTTCTACGGGCTGGATTTCATGATCTAGCCCCGAACTCTATCCTCCACATATCAGCTTTCATTGTTGTATGTGAGGCATTCCTCCACGCCCCCCACACTTCGGCTTATGGCTCAAGATCCTCAATCTAAAGCCGAAGGTGGTCGATGGGCAACATGCAGATTGCGGGTGAGCCATGGTGAGTAAGCTCCCGAATGCCACTTGCCCAAAGGGGTCCTTCATGGAGAAGAACAAGGTATGGCAGCAGGAGTGGTTCTATATCACCGAACCCTGTGATGCCAAGTGGGCAGTGGCGCTCAGATTCAGATCTGGACCCCCAGAGAGGCTAACCTCATGGACCACCAAGGACCTGGATTGGGGGCCTCAGACGAAGGTGCAGACACTCCAAAATCGCATCTCCAGCACGATGGCGAAGGGCACCCTCCTCACTAGCATGATTCAGGTGATGCTCTTCTGCCGCATTCTCCCCTGCCAACGCCGGGCCTCCCATCTATGTGAGTTCAATTCGGAAGAGCCCCGGACTCTGAAGTGCCTCTTCGGCACCACGCACGAAGATATCTGGAAGGAGCTCTTGAAGGCCCAAAAGGGGTGGCCGGAGGAGACCGAGGACAAGGGCTTCAGCAGGGTATTTTCGGCTTCACAGGTAATCAGAATTTCTGCCGAATACATATCATGTCCATATTTCAATTATAATAGGAGTTAGAACTTTTATGTTCTATTCAGGCCTGGACGAAGAAAGCGGAGCAGATCAAGTGTTCGGCTCCTCTGCCCGAAGACCCGGACACGCCTCAGCTAGCGGCGATGCTGGTTCCAGCGCCGTATAAGGCGCCGGAGAAGACAACCAAGAAGAAGAGCAAGGAGGTCAAGAGCAACCCCCACCCTAAGGGTCCCGCGGACACAGTGTCCAGGGAAACTGACGCCCACTCCTCCCCCATCGAAGAAGAAGAGGAAGAGGAGGAAGAGGAAGAGAACGACCCCCCCCCATCAAGGCAATGGGGAGGAAGAGGGCGCCCCCCGCAGATGCGGGCAAGGCGGCACCTCGGAAGAAATAGAACATCCCGGACAGTTCGGATTCAACATCTGAACATAGTTTCCGAGTACAGCCCAGGATCAAGCCCCTGGCCGAATCGTAAGTTTCCGGATTTTCGCTATTCGTGTTTGGTTTAATCAGCTACCATTGTCTAAGCGACTTTTTTATTTGTTTATTTTGCAGCCCACCCCACACGCTCTATGATGCTTCGTTATCATCAGGGAATTCTCTAGCGGTAGTGACGGTGGAGAGCGACCCGCCACCGCGGGGCTCGTCGCCCATCTTAGGGGACACTGAGGTGCCCTCTCTACGGACATCCCCTTCACGAGCAGGTGGGAGTGGGGCGGACGATAAGGTGCCCGAGGCCAATCCCTCGGCCGCTGCCAACCAAGGGGGAGCAATCCCTATGGCCACCGATGACGGGGGGCCCAAGCAATCTGGCCCCCCGCCGAACACCGTTCAAGAGTCCAGTGTGGCTCCAGAATTGGGGAGTCAGCCCCCCATGATGGGGGAGGAGCAGCTGCTCCAACAGCGCCCTCCACTAATCCATAGCTGCCGAACACTCTGGAGGAAGCACTGCGAGGTGCTTCCATCGTAGTGGAACACTGTACCCTGATGGGTGCGGTCATGGAGAAGATTCAGTCTTCCAAAAGTGGAATGAATGAAGCCTTTAACAACCTATTGACAGGCTTCGAGGTGTAGCATCTAACAAGAACTCTGTCATTTTATACATATATAGGTTATAAAACCTGGTATACAAATAGTAGCCCCTGATGCTTTGTTCGATTCTGAACAGAATCGTACAAAGGATCCACGTTATAGCATCTAACAGAGCAAAACTGTGTCCCATGTTTGAACAGGCTTCGCTAGTAGCGGCATCTACCTAGGCCGCAGAGGTTTCCGAGCTCAATCGGAAGCTTCAACTAGCTGACGAGGAGCTCGACCTCATCAAGAAGCGTTTTGATGAAACACAAGGTATGCGGATTTTCAAAAAATTAAAATGTCAAAAGACTATATGTTTGATCTGTGTGAGTGTGAACTTATTGTGCAATATGATTTATGAAACAGTTGACGCTGCTGAGGTCGAGGCCATTAAGGGCGAGCTCGCAAAGACCAGGGAAGAGGCCAAGGTGAGTAAGGCAGCTGCTGAAAAAGTGGCTGCCGGTCTGAAGGCCGAACAGGCTGTGCATCAACAGCATGAGTCACGGGTGGCCGAAGTCGAAGAAGAAGTACGAGATGCCATTCACAAGTGCGAGGCATTGGAGCAGAAGACTTCGGAGCAATCATCCGCACTCAATATGGCAGTCAATGATGCCAAGGAGGCGCGGAGCGCGTCGCATAACGCTCATGAGGAGATCAAACAAGCGCAGAAAATAGCGGCTGGTAAGGCCTTTCTTTTGCAGACTATCTTCGGAGGTCAGAGGTATCTTGCGCTGACGCAATTGTGGAGTTCTCCAAGAGCATTTGCTGATCTCCCAAAGAGCATCACCGATGCCACCCAATACTTTCGAGCCCAGGAGGAGAACAACACGGAGAAGCTGTTCTGGTCACAATTCCTTGCACCAAAACTTCAACCTATGAACGACCAGATGAAGCAGCTGGTAGAGCTACACATCATGGTGGGTACAACCATGAAGGACTTGATAGTGCGGCTATGGCCCGCTGATCCAATCGCAAGTAGCTACTTTGGGTTGGTGAAGCGGCTCGTCGATGCGAGGCCACGGGTCATTGCTGTGAAGCGTTCAGCCTGCATAGAAGGTGCACGAATGGCCTTCGCGTGCGTCAAGATGCACTGGGTGAAGATTAAGGCCGCTGAAAAAGCGACTGTTGGCCCGTTGGAGGGCAAGGATCATCGGAGACCGGAATGGTACTTTGGTGATGTCCTAGAAGGGGCCAGCATTGTATAGGGCCAGTGCTCAAAGCATGTAATCTTTGAGTAATTGTATCCAGATTGTAAAGACTAAGCTTATGAACCGATGTCTATATATTTTAGCGCTTTTATATTGTAAGCGACTTTTCCTCCTATGCGGTCGTTTGTTTATATCTGAAAGTTTCCAGTCGTCGGCTTCAGCCCCAATGTAGATACTACAGGAGTGTTCGGTAGTGCGCATGAACACTCTTTATCCAATGTCTTGGTCCATTAAGGAGGTGTCCGCGGATCGAAGCAGGCAATCAAACTATGTGGCTTTAATGCTTTCACTTAGCCATAGGAGCTTGACTTTTGGGGCTAAGTACTAGCCCCTAGTGCGTATGCGGCTTTCCAAACTATGGTGCCACTTTATGCGGCCGGGCAAAAACCCAGCCCCTCGTATAACACGGAGTAGATCACTATCGATCGTAGTATACCCTAGGTCTCGGAATCGCAGACCAGCTCTCGCTTATCATGACAGTCAGTTTCGGCTTTCTCTACTGACGTACTTTACCGGATAAACCAGAAATTCAATCAGAGTAGTTCTCCCTTTACTAACTTAGACGAACAATGCGGAACATAAGGTGGTAAGCACATGAGCCGGGCAACCCAACTATAGACCCAAGACTTGCTTCGGAGCCGATGCATATAATGCAATATCCGGGACGCCGAACTGTT
Organism: Secale cereale; assembly: GCA_902687465.1. NCBI lineage: Eukaryota > Viridiplantae > Streptophyta > Magnoliopsida > Poales > Poaceae > Secale > Secale cereale. Next base: position 514,670,541 of record LR738715.1, read on the forward strand.
CCCTGTAGGTGTTCGGACTTGGAGGTCTGCCAGGCCGAATACAACCCCTGGTATTAAGTCCAGGTTTAAGGCACATGTGGCAACCTGACGTGGGGAGAGAACGCAGGTGGTAATAAAATGAACTCCAAGCGAATTGGAACCAAACTGCGTCTTTTATATCCCATTTAATACGGCGAGCAATGTGGTTATAGATAATGCCGATAACACCTTGGGCATTTTACATGCCCATAGAAGAAAAGAAACGAAAAAGGGGGAAAGGGTTTACACAGAGCCTGAATCTAAAAAAAATCTACTGGGGTCCAGCTGCACGTCTATGCCGTTTTCTCCTTTGCAATGTGTCCTTGAAGAGGGGAGTTATGATGGCTGCCTGCGAAAAAGGAAAGGGAACTGTGGAAAAGAACATCATGCACAGCCGTCGATAAGGTGGGTTCTTTTATTGAACCTTTGAAAGAAAATATATTTTAGAGTCCGAATAGGGTCAAGCCGAACTATGGACTATTTGTATGTAGTGTGCCCCTGTCGCTGCCCAAGCTATTTTAAGGGCGTAATTGTGTATGCGAGGTATGTATGATGTCGCCTTGTAATGCAGTCGGCGGGGGCGTAAATACTAATCGAGCTTGGTTTCTTGTGAGGTGCCGCATTGTAGTGCTGGCCAGACACGTTTATTAGTGTCTGTGGTCTTGATGACCGATGAACTATTCGGCTTGAATAAGCCGCTTTGGACCTCGGCTGCTAGGGCCGCAGTGTGTTCCTCTGTACGGAGGGAGCGCTCCATATTTACATTGACCATGATGACGCCACGTGGTCCAAGTGTTTTGAGCTTCAAGTAAGCATAATGCGGGACCACATTAACGTGGGCGAAGGCCGTTCTTCTAAGTAGTGCATGATAGCCACTTTAGAAAGGAGCGATGTCGAAGATTAACTCTTCGCTTCGAAAGTTATCAGGAGAGCCAAATACGACCTCCAGTGTTAATGAGCCCATGCAGCGGGCCTCTACGCCAGGTATCACTCCTTTAAAGGTAGTGCTGCTGGGCTTAATCCTTGATGGGCCTATCCCCATCTTGCGGACAATGTCTTGGTATATCAGATTTAGACTACTGCCGCCGTCTATAAGGACTTGAGTAAGATGATGTCCATCGATTATAGGGTTGAGCACTAGGGCCTCCAAACCTCCATGACAGATACTGGATGGGTGATCCCTGCGATCAAAGATTATAGGACAAGCCGACCATGGATTGAACTTCGGGGCGACATGCTCTACGGCATAAATGTCCCTGAGTGCGCGCTTGCGCTCCCTCTTGGGGATATGGGTGGCGTAGATCATATTCACGGTTTTTACCTCCGGTGGAAATTTCTGTTACCCCCAGTGTTCGGTTGGCGAGGTTCATCCTCGTCCTCACATTGAGGTCCTTTCCCCTTGTGTTCGGCATTAACTTGCCGACCTGCTTGAAGACCCAACAATTTCTGTTGGTGTGGTTTACAGGTTTGTCGGCGGTTCCATGAATCTGGCAAGGCCTTTCTAGTATTTTGTCCAGGCTAGATGGACTGTCTCTATTGCCTTTTAATGGCTTCTTCCGTTGACCGGGCCTGGAGCCACTGAATCCGGCATTTACTGTCGTGTCGTCTGTGTCTCCGGTACTGTTTCGACGCTTGTTCTTATTTTCTCATGGCTTGCCATTGCCGTCCCTGACTTCGAAAGTTCCAGGGTCACTGGTGCTATTGCTTCTACGAGCTAGCCAGCTGTCCTCACCCACGTAAAGCGGGTCATGAGTGTAGTGAGGGATACCATTGTCTTCGGCTTCTCTTGGCCGAGGTGTCTTGCCAGACACTGTGTTTGAATGCCGCTAAGGCCTCGGCGTCTGGAGAGTCGACAATTTGGTTCTTTTTAGTTAAGAACCGGTTCCAAAGCTTGCGGGCTGACTCCCCGGGTTGCTGGAATATGTGACTTAGATCATCAACATCCGGGGGCCGGACACAAGTCCCCTAAAAGTTAGCCCGGATAGAATCATCTAGATCTTCCTAGCTTCCAATGGAGTTCTCTAGGAGGCTGTTCAACCAGTGCCGAGCTGGCCCTTTCAGCTTGAGAGGTAAATGTTTGATGGAGTGGAGGTTATCTCCATGAGCCATGTGGATGTGAAGAATAAAGTCTTCTATCCATACAGCGGGGCTCATCGTTCCATCGTATGCCTCGATGTTCACGGGTTTAAACCCTTCTGGAAATTGATGATCCATCACATCATCGGTGAAGCACAGAGGGTGTGCAGCGCTGCTGTATCGCGCGACATCGTGGCGTAATTGGACGTTATCAGTGTTCGGTGCTGGTTCCGAACTTGATTGTGCCCGACGTGTTTGGCTTGATAGCCGCCATCCCGCGTGGGAGCACGATCTCTTGATCTGTAGATTGATCTCGCCTGATCGTCTTTTTTATTCAGGTCCTGACGTAAATCGTAATTATGGCCCCGAGCCGCTGTATCCTTCCCTTTATGGTGGGGAGGTGCGGGCTGGTGTACGGCATTGCTGGCCGCTTTGTCACGTCCATGAGGTGGTCGGTCCAGTTGATCGGCCTGATCATACTTCGTCGGAATTGGCGCAAGGGCCTCGTTGTCGAATTGGGGCAGCAGTTTGCGTTTGGGGCAGCCATATCTTTCTTCAGCATCTAGCACTTCGTTCCATCTGTCGTTGAGTGTATCTTGGTCGGCCTTAAGCCGCTGCTGCTATTTTTTCAAGCTCCTTGCTGTAGCAATGAGCTGTTGCTGAAAGCGTTTTTGTTCGAGGGGTTCCTCTAGGACTATGAATTCTTCGTCTCCCAGGCTGGCGCCTCTTCAGAGACAGGTAGATAGTTGCTGTCTTCAGAATCATTGTTATCCGCGAGTTGTTCGGGACTGTGTTCACCATCCTCCCGCTCGTCCTACTCCACCACTGGCTCTACGTGGTCATCGGCTTCCTTTGGATCTTCATTGTCTCTGGTGCCAGTGTTACTTTCCTTTCCTCGACGCCATCATGAGCGGCGTTTCTAATGCCAGCATTTAGGAGGTTTATCGACGGGCTTATCCTTCTTTGGATCTCTATCGCCGTCGTCTTCCTTCTCATTGGGTGTATCCACCATGTACACATTGTAGGTAGAAGTGGCCGTCCATCACCCGGTCATGGGCGGGTTTCTATCTAGATCGGTTCGGTGTCATGGTCCATCCCATCGATGTCTTCGGAAACATAGTCTAGTAAGTCAGTTAAGTCTTCGACCGTGGCTACCAAGTGGGTGGTGGGTGGGAAGAAAAATTCCCTGTCCTTAGCCCCCAGTTCAAACTAGGCATAGTTCGGCTGGGAATCCTCTATTAGGGTGAGAGATTGCAGGAAGTCAGATGCCTCGTTTAAGAGCGAGAGTTGGATAGGCTTTTGGGAGTCTTCGGGGCCGGGCTCAGTGACAACCGCTCCATTGAGCCCGGAGAGTGCGGATCCTATATGTACGGAGCTCGTAATCAGGGACGAGTCTGGTGTTCCAGCGGCGGGGAGGATCCTGCTCAATTCTGGATCTATGAGCGGCTCGACCGCCGGTAAGTCTGCGGTTTCCATGGCGGGGTTATTCTTCCCGTCCTCGAACAAGGCGATCTTCTCTAGATCTAGTGCTAGAGCCGTCGTGGGTGTTGACCCCTAGATGGGATCCGATGCTAGATCTAAGATATCTTCATCGTGTGGGCAGGGAGCAGTAGCCATGGGTGTGAATCCATCGAAGATCCAGTCTCCTCGGATGTCAGCAACATAGTTGAAGTTTCCAAACCTGATCTAATGACCAGGGGCATGGCGGTCAACCTGCTCAAGGTGCCATCCGTGTTGGCACGAAGCACGAAGCCGCCGAACATGAAAAGCTGGCCAGGGAAAAAGTTTTCCCCGGCGGTGGCGCCATTATCGATGACGAAGCGAGACATTAATCCTTCTGTCGACGACACAGTGGAACTCTCAATGAAAGCACCGTTGGTGTCCAAACCGGCGGATCTCGGGTAGGGGGTACCGAACTATGCGTCTGAGTATCGATGGTAATAGGAGACTGGGGACATGATGTTTACCCAGGTACGGGCCCTCTCGATCGAGGTAATACCCTACTTCCTGCTTGATTGATCTTGATGAATATGGGGTTACAAGAGTTGATCTACCTCGAGATCGTAATGGCTAAACCCTAGAAGACTAGCCTAGGATGATATGATTCTATTTCTACAAACTAAACCCTCCGGTTTATATATGCACTGGAGGGACCCAGGGTCGTACATGACCATCTTGCATAGGAAAGAAAGATTACACCCAGACACAAAACTTGCTATTTTAAACATATGGGAGTCCTATCCGGATACGGGGCATAGTCTTCATCGATAATCTTCATGGCCCACCAGTTCGGCCCATAAGGAGTAATCCGGCCACCTGAGGACCCCTTAATCCAGGACTCCCTCACCTGCCCAAGATCTTCAGACAATCCCTTTGTCATGGCCATTTTTGGTCTGGGGGCTAGATATCCTCGTCCCTTTCCCCCGAGCTGCAGGGGGCTTTAAATTCTTGTTCGTTGGCATCGACAAGTATACAAAGTTGCTGAAAGTAGCTTCCGTGAGAAAGTTGACTGCTCAGTTAGCTATCAAGTCCTTGAAAGAATTGGTGTGTCGCTTCGGGGTCCCGACATGGATCATCACGGAGAACGAGACCCAATTCACGAGCCGAGCCTTCATGCAATATGTTCATGCCCTCGGAAGCAAGATCTCATTTGCTTCTGTGTCACATCCCAGAAGCAATGGACAAGCTGAGAGGGCAAACGCTGAAGTGCTACGAGGTCTCCAGACAAGAACCTTTGATAAGCTACAGAAGTGCGATAGGCGATTGATTGATAAGCTCCCAGTAATTCTTTAGTCCCTCAGAACGACACCAAATCGAGCTACCGGAGAGACTCACTTCTCCCTTGTCTATGGGCAGAAGCACGTATCCCCACGTAACTCTTTTATGGGTCTCCTCAATTGCTTGCCTACAATGAAATCGTGCAAGATTAGCACCGACGTGACGACGATGTGCCACTCAAGGAGAACCGTCTCCGGGCCTCTACGATTGCTGCATGCTATCAGCAAGCCCTGCATCGCTATCACAGCCGCATGGTTCATGCCCAGTGTTTTGAGGAAGGCGAACTTATCCTTCGGCACGTTCAGTCGGACAAGGGTACAAACAAGTTAATGCCGAAGTGGGAAGGCCCTTACGGGGTGGTACGAGTCACCAAACCTGGTGCAGTCCATCTGGAGACCGGAGATTGTACAGGCCTTGCCTCAGTTGCATGTAACCCCTTGTACAAATCCAGGTGCCGACCCTCAGCAACAGATACAAGATCGAAGCACTGTAGAGGGAGGCCCCCCAATAAGATTGCATGCATGCATGATCATATTATGAGTTTTGCATACTCATATAAATCAGATTGCATTTGGCATCATTTCATCTGCATAAACCACAGGTTCCTGCCGTGGACTTGGTTCCCCCAAGAGGAGATGAAAGGAGAAGCTAACTCTGCAATCTTCGGCAAGCTAGACATATAAGTCCTTTCCATTATCCATACATGTTTTGTAAATACTTGTGCATAAGGAGACCTCCCTTCCTTTTTGAGACTTAGGTTCTCCCATCCTTTCACTTGAACGATGCTTCAGTCAGGATATACTTAGATATATTAATCCCCGACAACAAATCTGAGGGTGCCGACATGGTACCTTACCGAGAAAACTTGTTTACTTAGATATAAAGAGCCATTCCCCCTCCGCGTGGACACGCACAAGTCCCCGGCAAGATTTATCTTTTCCATTAATATGCTGATCAACAAGTATAAATCTTACAGAACATTACATGGATAAGGAAAGTTACATTTATTTAAGCTAAAGTTTGGCAATTGCCTACAAGTTTAAGATTGAAAAAAGATAAGTGCGCCTTAATCCCTTTCTTTGTACCTCCTTCCCCGAGTACTGCAGGAGGAGGGGAAGGGGACACAAGGAGTGTCTAGGCAAATATGGTGGTGAAGGGATCAACAACAACAATTCCCTGATCACCGCCACCAGGGCCAGCTGAACACGTCAGGGCGGACGAAGCCGGAAGCGATGAGGAAGCCTGCCGGGGATCCCAGCTGAAGACAGTTGGAAGAGGATAAAGAGCGCCAAGGTGGAAGGGAAGAGTTGAAGATGAGATGGCAGGCCACCGGCACGGGACGATGGCATCAGTGCCATCGTATCCTGCCTCAAGGGCCTGCCTCTCGCTTCCTCCATCCTCCTTCACAATCTTCCCGTCACCGCCACGACGGGGAGATACGCCGAAAGCTGAGCGCCCACTGCGCCCTGCGGGTGGCGTGCACTCAGGAGCTGCGCGAAGTGATGGGTAAAACCCGACACGTCCCTTGAAGAAGCAATCAACGGTAGCAACATCGCATGTAGTACCTCGGGAACACCGCTACCCATCTCGGTGGGCAGGAAGAAGCCCCCTTCTTCAGCAACAGCCCCGGCTCCGCTGGAAGGAGCAATGCTGGGGACACCCACACTACCAAGCACTGCACCATGGGATGGCACCCACAACCCCGGGGATTTCAGCGACGAGAAGACGGGCTCCAGCATCCCATAACCAAGGCCGGCACCCGTCCTAAGGCGACCAGTCTGGGCAAAGGGGCAGGGTACCTCACCATACATGTGAGGTTTGCCGCCCCTACACTACTAAGAAAAGGGCTATAGATAGGATGGACACTAATGGCGCACCAGACATGCGGTGCGCCATTAGTATATACTAATGGCGCACCACGTAATTGTGCGCCATTAGTGTGGAATACACTAATGGCGCACCGGGCTCATGGTGCGCCATTAGTATCAATTTTTTTTTCTTTTCCAAACATACTAATGGCGCATCCAGACAGAGTGCGCCACTACTATTGTTTTTCTTATTATATATTTTTTTGCGAAACTACTAATGGCGCACCATGCCACAGTGCGCCATTAGTATGTTTTTTTGCAAAACTACTAATGGCGCACCACCAGCAGATGCGCCATTAGTAACCTGGGTTACTAATGGCGCATTTGGAGATGGTGCGCCATTAGTAACCTGGGGACCAACAAGATATTTTGGATAGCCACTCCTACCCACTCACTTTCTCCCCACTTCATTCTCTCCACCTCCTCCTACAAAGCTTGTCTCGGCTGCCTCCTCTTTGTCACCTCATTTCCACCATAGATTCATTCAAATTAAGTAGTTAAATTACCTTTTTTTGATAGGTAAGTAAGGGGGGAAGCTATCTTTATGTTGTTCTCCCTCCAACAATGTGCACATGCACTTTTTATGGCCTAGCTAGATCTATGTATGTTCGTGGTGTTGTATATGTTTGTGGTGTTGCATATATGTTTGTGTTTGCAGGTGTACCGGTATTTGAAATGCGATAGTTGCCAATATTTTGCCGGAATGTTGATTCTTTCCGTTTCGGCGAGAATTTTGGCATTATGCATTATTTTTTGTCCTATTTTTAGGGAAAATCATGCCAAAAAATTTCTTGGTTCTAAAATATCGTTTTGCTCTACCCCGCAGGCGAACATGGTCCGCACGATGACCGAAGGCATCGTGAATAGGTGTTTAAGCTCCGAGAAGGCCGAGATGCTTCACAGCCTTGATGTCATGCATATCACGAAGAACGTGTGCGAGAGTCAGCTTGGTACCCTGCTCAACATGCCATAGAGGACCAAAGATGGGCCGAAAGCAAGGGCAGACTTGAAATCAATGGGCATCAGGCAGGAGCTTCACGCTAATGATGATGATGATGATGATGATGATGATGATGATGATGATGATGAGGCGAAGCAGGACACGGAAAGTCGTCGCAAAGGCAAAAAGGCCAAGAAGACCGGAAATGACTACCCTCCCGCGTGCATCACTCTAAGTCAGGAGGAGATCGAGCAGTTTTTCACCTGCCTCGTAGGAGTAAAACTTCCTTATGGTTACGCGGGGAAGATAAGCAGATACCTAGACCCAGCGAAGCAGAAGTTCAGCGGGATGAAGTCTCACGACTGTCACGTGCTGATGATGCAGATTCTTCCAGTTGCAATCCGTGGGATCATGGATGCGCACGTCCGTGAAAAGCTATTTGGCCTATGCAACTTTTTCGACGTCATCTCTCGGAAGTCGATTGGCGTGAGGCAACTCAGAAGGCTACAGGAAGAGATCGTGGTGATACTATGCGAGCTTGAGATGTACTTCCCGCCCGCATTCTTCGACGTTATGGTGCATCTGCTGGTCCATATCGTGGACGATATCATCCAACTCGGGCCGATGTTCCTGCACAGCATGATGCCGTTCGAAAGGATGAATGGTGTCATCAAAGGATACGTTCGCAACATGTCACGTCCAGAGGGAAGTATAGCCAGGGGCTTTCTGACCGAAGAGTGCATCTCCTACTGCACGAATTATCTAGGCATCGAGAACCCCGTCGCGATGGTCGCCGCGAAATGCATGTCGACTTCGAGGGTTGACTCGCCGACTTTGAAAGAGCAAACCTAGTCGCGCTACAACACATAGACGTGGTCGATCCTTGGGTGGTAGAGCACAAAACCTTTATTGAGAAGACGTACAATGACCGAGGCCAACAGAGGACGGACGGAGATATAATCAAACAGCACAACTCATGTTTCACGCGTTGGTTCAAGCAGAAGCTTCTGTCGTACCCTTTACATGAGGATTCTTCCGCGGAAGAACAACTCATATTCGCCTTGTCGCAGGGCGCCGAGCACAACCTGATGACCTATGAGGCGTACGATATCAACGGCTACACATTCTACACCGAGGCCAAGGACATGAAGAGCGATGGTTATCAGAACTCCGGGGTAACGATGGAATCCTACACCGGTAACGACAAGGACAGATACTACGGAAGGATCGAGGAGATCTGGGAGTTGAGCTACGCTGGAGAGAAGGTCCTGATGTTCCGTGTCAGATGGGCCAAGAGCGTCCTAAAAGAAGACCAGTATTTCACCACCATTGTTATACCCGAAGCCAAATCCAAGACCGCGGGCGCAAACATCACCGCGAAAAATGAGGCATGGGTACTGGCTTCCCAAGTTGACCAATGCTTCTTCATTACCGACCCATCAAAGCACAGTCGTGTTGTCGTGAGGAGAGGCAAAAGGAAGATCATCGGAATGGATGGAGTAGCCAATGAGCAAGACTTCGACAAGTACGGCGACCCGAAGATCGAACATGACGACGATGATGAAGTAGCAGCATACACCAGAAGAAGAAGCAGGACCACCCTACCTAAAGGACGTCCGTTCCACACAAGAGCTCCATTTGCGAAAAAGAAGGGCAAGAAGATTGTGAACATATAGCTAGCTAAGATAGATTGTATTTAAATCGTAGCCTTCATTTCTTGATTGTATTTCATGGGCACTTTTTGAACTCTTGAATGTTTTTAAATTTCATGGACACTTGATCAAGATCCCCCTCCATCTCGATCGCTATCCCACCTCGCCAGATCCGGTCCCCCTCGCCGCCGAGCACCCCCCGCTCCATCGGCCGCCGCTGCCGACCCCCCGCACCCTCCCCTACTCCATCGCCGCCGACGACCCACCGCACCCTCCCCCGCTCCACCGGCCGCCGCTGCCGACCCCCC
>LR738715.1:514680190-514714611 GCA_902687465.1 Secale cereale
GACCCCCCGCACCCTCCCCCGCTCCACCGGCCGCCGCCGTCGACCCATGAACTCATGATCTTTTCAAATAATAAATTTGATGATATTTTTCATATTCATAAATATATTCAAATAACAAATTTGATGATATTTTTAAAAAAATTATTACTGTTTTATAAAAAAAATATTACTGTTATGATTTAAACAAGTTTGAACATATTTAAACACAAATAAGTATCAAACAACATTTTAAATGCATAAAAACAAATATTGTGGAGCCTGGGAATCGAACCCAAGACCTCCTGGTGTGAGAACTGCGTGCTGACCAGTCGGGCTACTAGAGGGGATTTGATGTAGTTGAGGTTTGGTGAAAGATAACCTGTTGGCTCGAACAGAAATAAAAAAAATACTAATGGCGCACCAGGGGGGAGGTGCGCCATTAGTATGGATGTACTTATGGCGCACCAGGGGGAGGTGCGCCATTAGTATTGTGCCCCCATCCATATTTCGCCCCCCACTCCACCTATTCCCTCTCTCTCCCTCGCCCTCGCCCTCGATCCCCTTCCCCTCTCCCTAGCTCTCCCGACGCCGCAGCCCCGACGCCGCCGCCCCCGTGCCACCCCCGCCGGACTCCACTTTCGGCTCGGCCCAGAGCAGCCTCTCACCTCCTCTAGCGCGCGCTGCCCTGACTGACGCCATGGAAGTGCGCGCCGCCGCCGCCTCTCCAAAGCCCGAGCGTAAGATCTCAATCAACCTCTCTTCCTTTAGGATCTCAATCCTCCTCCACCTCCTGCTGCATCCGTTGCTTGCGGCATCGTTGCACCGTAGGTAGGTAGGTAGGTAGGTAGGATCTGTCTGACGGGGGCTCTCATGTGTGTGTTCGACCCATGTATAAATTGGTCTTGAGAGCTGCAAAATTCTGTAATCGTAGACTGCAGCATATGTTTATTTTTGTATGTTTGGTTCTGTATGCAAGCATTTTTTAGCTATGTAGGAGTAGAAAGGATTTGGTTGCAGTTTGCACCGTAGGTGTTGGTACCAATGTGCAATATCAACAGCTAGCCAGATTCTAATCCCTATTACTACTTCTTTCACTCCAGTATTTGTTTCATCCTCAATTCCCCCTAGACTGCGTCTCCGAATGGTAGTAGAACGATCTTCGCCTGCAGAGTCCATTATTAGTTTCAGAACCCAACCAAAAAAAAGCTTCAGAACTGCCTCTGATTTCCATGATAGGATAACTAGGAGCATATGAGTACTCTGCAACTGACCATTCCCTGAATGAATACTCCATGCTAATGAAGAAGGAAAAAACTTCATAGAAAATGAATATAGTGAAGAACATGGACGAGGTTCAGATTTGGGACTTCCATGGGATATGCCTCCGATAAACTCTAAACTATAGTTGCTATTGCAGATTATATATATGGTACTGCTAGTAAATAGCTTCTTCTATATACTCATTTGCATCAAAGTGTAGAACAAAGCATCAGTATGAATGTCTTTTTCTTTCAAAAACTGAAGCCCTAATGCAAGTTTTGTTGTACCTCAGATTCAGAAGCAAAATCTTTCTAACAAATTGACCTTATTCAGTCTGCAAGTTGTTTCTCTTATATATGTGCTGTTATTAACAGTGGGTAATTAACCTAACTATTCATTTTTCCTTAGGTTAATATAAAAATGTCTAGTGTATATATATTTGAAAACGATTGCTGCTAGCTGTTAATTTGCTGGTACTAGCTAGAATTTGGCGCTGAAAAGCAAAAGAAAAATCTAATTAACTGCTGGGTAATAGCACTGGTACTAGCTAGCTAGAATATGTGTTGTTATTAACAGTGGGTAATTAACCTAATTAACTGCTGGTACTAGCTAGAATTTGGCACTGAAAAGCAAAAGCTACAATTAACTGCTGGTATTAGACATGCTTGACATTATATATCAGTTTGTCTGATTCAGGTTTTGGTAGTAGTAGTTTGATTTGCTTATCCATGAGTATCAGTCAATTGGTGAACCTGGAGCAGCTTTTTGCTGGGTTTTGTCTCCGACCATCGTGTCGTGATGATTTTGCAGGTACCCCGAGAGGCCCTTGAGTTTGCTGGAATGTCGATTAACTTACGTTCCGGCAAATTCGGGTACTCCATATGTCGTATTTTCAGCAAAGGTCATGCTGAAATTTTCCATGAATTTTAGCATGACTTTGCTAAAAATAGGACATATGGGGTACTTGTGACTAATGCATGGGCCGGGGTATCTTAGTGCTTTATTAAGTAGGATCAACTGCCCCTTTATTATTGCTGCATTAAACCTTAGGCGGCAATAGAGCCAAGTGATTAGGCCCAACTTAGAATTCTCCTTCCCAGCTTAGCTTTTAGGATTCCTCGGTGTCGACAAACCATAAATTATAAAACCTTGGCTTTTAGGGTGCCTCGGTGTCGATAAAAACCGAAATGATGAAAGCTTAGGCTTTTAGGGTGCCTCGGGGTCGAAAAACCCTAAATGATAAAAGCTTAGCTTTTAGGATGCCTCGGTGTCGACAAACCATAAATGATGAGACCATGATCTAGTTCCTTGACAATAACCAACTTTTTGATCAAACTTTTTCCTATTTAGAGAGAAACATGGCCCATAACGATGAGGCCTGGGGTTCGGGCGGCAAGGCATTCTGGGAGCTGTCCCAGGAGATGGAGGAACAACCTCACTTGTATGAGGACGTCGCGAAAGACACCGATCCTGACACCACTGATGGTGCCGCCGAGGATGACCCCACTGATGGTGCCATCGGGGATGACACCACTGATGGTGCCGCCGAGGATGCCACCACTGATGATGGCGGCGCACGCATAGATGGCAGCCAACCGAAGAGGCAACGGAAGGACCGGCGCCCATCGTGCTCCGCACTGTCAAGGAGGAATTTACTAAAGTGGACTCCGACGGGAATCCAACGGCGCCCAAACAAATAGTCAAGGGGTACTCGCTTTAGCTCTGGTGCATTCTCCGGAGCACCGTCTCGATCAACACCGAGAACCTGAGGCATCCTGACCGCTGGAATTTGCGCAACCTCCTCTTCATGAAGCTGCACGAACGATACAAGTTCCCTGCTAAATTTGAAAACACAATCCTCAAAGGGAATAAGGTGGACACTGCTGCCCTCACGAGGATGAGCACGGCCCTGTCTACTTGGAAAAGCACGGTGAAGAGAATGATTGACAAAGGTTTTAGTTATGAGAAGATCAAGGAGAAAAATCCTTCGATCACCGAAGATGACTACAACGACTTCAAGATCAAGTGCGAGAGCACCGCAGCCTCCGAATCAAGTCAGCGGGGGAAAGAAATGCGGGAGCTGAACTTAGGGGAACACACACTCGGTCCCGGCGGCTATAGAGTGGCGGAGCCTATATGGGATAAGGAGGAGGCGGAACGTGCCGAGCAAGGCCTACCGCCCCTCTTCGATAAATACGGTGACAAGCAGACCAGGAACTTTGTCAAGGCCCGGTACAAGAAGGACCCGAAAACAAAGGAGCTTACCACGGATCCGAAGACCAGGGCGCTTGAGCTTGTTCTGGTAAGGAATACACCCCCGCGTAATTAGCTCCATATGGTTGCATTCTAGTTAATGAAGCCAAATTTCTAAATGTTTCACATTCCTTCCGCAGGCGACTGAAAGCAGTAGCGCGGGGTCGACTAAGAGCAACCCTTGGGACACCACTCTAAATAGGGCATTGAATGTAATGAAAAAAAGGATAAGCTCAGTAAGCCGTCGTCAGCTGGTCGTGTGGCCGGCAAAGGCTTGTCCACAAAATGGTCGTCATACTATAACGCTGGTGGGCGAAAGGAGAAAAAGACCAGCTTGGAAAGCCAGTCGCGCGAGGTTCAAGAACTCAAGGCACAAGTGGCGCGGATTCCGGAGATTGTCCAAGAGCAAGTGCAACAACAACTGGGATCGACGCTCACCGGCATTATGCCTACCTTGATTCAGGGGCTGACAACGTGGATTGTGGGCGGCCAACAGGGGCCGCCCCCGATTCCCAGCTTCACGGCCAGCAACTCGCAGAACGCGATGGCGGGGCCATTGGTGTCTCCGGCGGAGGCGGCATTGGTGTCTCCGACGCCGGAACGGGAGCTTAATGCACCCGGGTGTACGCCGGCCGGCACCTCTGCAGCAAACGGCCCCTCCGTCAATTGCACGCTCGCTGTTGGCGGTGCCTCGACATTAGCCGAGCTCGACGCCATCATCACAGTAACTAATTAAGCCCCTCTCGGCCGAGGACTTCATCTCCTTGCCTTTGACTGGGCATCCCTGACGCCCTACATGTTTTCGTAGGGCGCCGCCGATGTTCCGTGCACTCTCCCGCACTTCGTGAACAACGAGTTGGTCGATGTCGCCAAGGGAAAAATCGTTCAACCGGGCAACCCCGTGTTCCACGGTACTCCGATGCCACCGACCTTGTATAGGGTTCAACTGGTTCGGGTGCTGCCAGGCTACGACGAGTTGTTACCTCCGATTCGACCCGTCGGGGCCGACGAAGATGATGTGATGACCCTCAGCGCCTGCCTAAGATGGCACCTGCTTTGGCCGAAGAGCCAGATTCGTTTGGGGGCGGGGGACACCACCCCAAAGACAACACCGCTAGTCGTGCCGGCACCAAGCCATGGCAAGACCGCCGCAACGGTGCCGGACATCCCTATGGCACTGGATCCGAACATGCATATGGCACAGGATCCGAACGACGATGACGACAACAACGACGATACATTTGCCAACGTCGATGAGTACTTTGCCGATCATGGGTACGATGGTGAATTCATGGGGCCTCCTTCTCAGGAACCCAACCCTACAAAAGACGTGCGCGATCTAGCTGGTACCGCGAAGAAACCAAGTTGCAACAAGCGTCGTCTGCCGTTCAGTTCTCAGGAGATGCCTCCAGCTGCCGACTTCACCAAGCCTCAGATAGCCGAGGTGCGAAATATTATCAGCCCCAACACACTCAAGAAGGCGGTCTGTGAGCAGAACTCGGTCCCATTACAGGAGAAGAAGAAGGCACGGAAAAGAAAGAGTAACAAGGGTGCGAGCCAGCCGGCAACGAGTACGATCCGTGCTCAGGACGGGCCACCTTCACCTGAGGATATAATGAGGAGGGTGCATGTGGCGGGTAGGCCGATGCTATCGACTAATATGCTCAATGCTGCAACCGGTGCTATGCGGAGTCTGCATGACAGTGTTCTTTCTTTTGAGATGCGGCGTCTCAGAGAGAAGGATGTAGCATACTCGGTTTTCGCGGCCAAGGTGCCAGAGGGCAAGGGCTTTGTGGATAACTCCTCCGAGGGTACGATCGTCCTGCGGTTTGATGACATCTACGCTATGTTTAACCTTCATCCGCTGCACTACACCTTCGTTCGGCTATTTTCGTTGAGTATGGAGATGCGGATCATTAGATACAAGACCCCGGACATCGTGATAGTCGACCCCTTCTACATGCGTGCCAAGATCTTGGGTAGCGCTGGGGACCGGCAAGTCGCGAGTTCTTACCTAGAAGGCGTCATTCTGGCAAACCGAGATAAGGATAACTTCCTCGTGCCTTACTTTCCCGAGTAAGTCGTCCCCTCAACCGCCCCGTAACATATGAATTCTTAGATTTCGATTGTTTTTCTTTTAACATTCTGTGTTTTGTGTAGTCACATGGATTACACACTCATCCTCCTAAGCCCGAAATATTCCACGGCCACGTATTTCTACTCGGCCGTCAGTGAAAGGTAGACTACACAAATGTCAAGAAAGTTCTTGATGATGTTCTCCCCGGCTACGCCAAATCTGGAGGCACCTTCACCAGGCCTCTTCGTAAGAACGGCAAGCACGTGTTCGCCCACAATACGACGTTCTGCTGCGTCAAGCAGCCGCCTGGCGGTTAGAAGGGTGCCTACTACGCCATCCATCACATGCGGGCGATCGTACGGGACCATCATCACCTTCTGCTACCAAGTAAACTCAAAGATTGGGCCGCGAGCGTGTCGGCAATCCAGGATGCGGACATCAGACAAGAATTATTTCGCATCCAGTCGGAGTTTGCGGAAATCATCCATCAAGATTTCCTTCGTACCTCAGGGCAGTTCTACCTCAGAAATCAACCGTCCAACAGTGACATAGACACAATGCTACAAATGCAGGCTGACAACACCCGCGATTTCATGACTCCCACGATAGACGGCGGCTTCATCCACGCTCCGGTCCCTTGAGTCGAGTCGAAAGTAGTGATGCTGTGTTTAGTTCTGAAACATCGATTGGCTCATGTTGTAATTAAACTTTAATGAACTTGTAGTATGTCTCTTTGGTTTCCATAGTCGTTCAACTTAGATGTAATCGATGCTATTAATGTCTTGCTTTTCTCTTCCGATCGTTATGTTGCATACTTATATATTGCTTATGTATTGTCTGTGAATTGGTACTTGCATACTTATATATTGCTTATGTATTGTCTGTGAATTGGTACTAACATTTCGTTTGGCTAGTGCATAGCGATGCCGTCGTATGTCGTGTACAAGGGTAAGGTTCCCGGAGTCTACGACGACTGGAGGAGTGTCGGAGATAGGTTCACCATTTCAGCGGTAACAGTTACAATGGGTACACCACTAGGGCGGAGACGGAATCTAGATACGCCCGCTATCTAGAGGGAGAGGGGAGGGAGCGTTGGAGGAACCGGATGAAGACGAGTTTCATCGTGATGATGCTCAACGTGATGACCGCAGCTCTCTTCTATGTGATGGTAGTTTAGATGATCGATATCGACTTGTAATGTGAAGACAAACTCACTACTCGCGGTCCCGAGACTTGTAATATAATGTTCTATCTTTGTTCAGTCTTTTGAATTCGGAGACTAATATGATGAATTGTATTCGGAGACTAATATGATGAATTGTATTCAGAGACTAATCTTCTATTGTATTCGATGAATCTGTTGTTGCTGTGGGTTGTGCTCCCCCCGGAGGACCCCCTAGGTGTTTCTCCAGCCCACTGGATGTCTTCTGGTCCAAAAAAATCCTCAAAATTTTTGCTGCATTTGGACTCCGTTTGGTATTGATTTCCTGCGATGTAAAAAACATGCAGAAAACAACAACTGGCACTTGGCACTATGTCAATAGGTTAGTACCAAAAAATGATATAAAATGACTATAAAATGATTGTAAAACATCCAAGAATGATAATATAACAACATGGAACAATAAAAAAATATAGATATGTTGGAGACGTATCAGCATCCCCAAGCTTAATTCCTGCTTGTCCTCGAGTAGGTAAATGATAAAAACAGAGTTTTTGATGTGGAATGCTGCCTATCATGCCATGTCATATTCTTTTCTTTATAGCATGGACATTTGGACTTTTATATGGTTAAAACCAATAGTCTATTTTTGACAAGAGATTTAAATACTCAAGCATATCAACAAGCAATCATGTCTTTCAAAATATGAATGCTAAAATAAGTTATCCCTAGGCCATCATGCTCAACCATTGATCCATTCATGAAACACAATCGCATATTAGCTACACCCAATGCTCAAGTACAATCATAGTGCTTCCTAGTTGGTGCTTTATAAGAGAAGATGGAGACTCAAATTCAAAAATAAAAATTCCATAAAGTAAAAGAAAGTCCCTTCGCATACGGAAGTAGGGATTTTAGAGGTGCCAGAGGTAAAAGCTTAAATTGAGAGATAAAATTATTTTCAGTGGCATACTTTTCCCACCAACGAAAAAGACTTAGAGTTCCCAACACTTTCCATGCTAGATATATCATAGGCGATTCCGAAACATAAAATAAAGTTTATTCCTTTTTCTACCAAACTTTCACTTTCCACGGCTAGCCGAATCCACAGTTGCCTTCCATACCAACACTTTCCATGGAATTTATTATTTGATAACATAAAGTAAATTAATTTTTCATTTCGGGACTGGGCAACCCTAATACCTTTGCCTTACTCTCGTGCAATGACAAGTACATAAACACTAATCGTGAGAATAACACATCTAGCATGGAAAATATTAGCCACCCCTCACCGCCTCGCGAGTGGTACGAGCACACAAAAGGGAAATTTATTTTGAAAAATAGAGACGGCACATAAAATTTTGCTTAAAATGGCAAAGGAATACATCATATAGGTAGGTATGGTGGACACATGTGGAAAAACTGGGTTAAAGGATTTTGGATGCACAAGTAGTGATCATACTTAGTGCAAAATGAAGGCTAGCAAAAGATTGGGAAGCGACCAACCAGGAAACAAATTATCTCATAAGCGAGCATTAAGCATAATTAACACCGAATAATGCACCACAAGTAGGATGTAATTTCATTGCATGATTATTGACTTTCGTGCTTGCATAGGGAATCATACACCGTAATGCCAATATTCTTACTAAAGCATAATTACTCATTAACATGACTCACATATCACATCATCATATCTCAAAACTACAAAGAATCAAGTTTATTTTGTCCAATTATCTTCATGAAAGTTTTTATTACATCCTTCTTAGAAATCTATCACTTTGGGACTAATTTCATGTGTTGCTTTAAATAAGCTCAAACAAATATAAGTGAAGATCATGAGCATAATTTTTCTTTCTCTCTAAATAATTTAAGTGAAGGAAGAGAGAATTTATTAACATTTTACTAACTCTAAAATAAATCTAAGTGAAGCAAGAGAGTATTTCTTCAAAAATATTAAAGCACACCGTGCTCAAAATGATACAAGTGAAGCACTAGAGCAAATCCATAACTCATAAAAATTTAAGTGAAGCATACAGAGCTATTCTAACAAGTCATGGCATAATTTTGGCTCTCTCAAATAGTTCTGTACATCAAGGATTCAAGACTTAAAAACAAAAACAAAACAAGCAAAGACTCATATCATACAAGACGCTCCAAGCAAAACACATAGTATGTGATGCATAAAAATATAGCTTCGAGTAAAATACCGATGGTTATTAGAAGAAAGAGAGGCTGCCACTCAGGGGCATCCCCAAGCTTAGTTGCTTGTTTCTCTTTGGAAAATATCTTGGGATCCCATGGGCATCCCCAAGCTTAGGTTGTTCTTACTCCTTATTCCTTCATCCATCGTAAGATAACCCAGAACTTCAAAACTTCAATCACACAAAGCTCAACAAAACTTTTGTGAGATCCCTTAGTATAAGAAAAAAATCACTACTTCAAGAACTGTAGAAAACCAATTCATATTTTATTCTTGCATTATATCTACTTGATTCCAACTTTTCTATGGCAAAAACTCATTAAAGAAAACCATAGAATCATCAAAACAAGCACACAAAGTGTGTCGCAATCTAGAAATTTAGAATACTTCTTTAACTCTAATTTTTTTTAAAAAAATTAGGACCCCACGTGAACAATTAGTATATTAATCTTCTGCAAAAAGATTCAACTCAAAACACTCTTCTGCAAAAAATTAGAATTTTTCCCGTGAACGCAAAAGTTTCTGTTTTTCAGCAAGATGAAATCTACTAACACCCAACATGATCCTAAAGGCTTTGCTTGGAACAAACATTTATTCAAACCACAAAAACACATCTAAATAGAGGTATTAAAGGGTATTTTATTTAAAATAGCAAGGAAATCAAAAAGCAAAAAGATACAAGTTGGGTTGCCTCCCAACGAGCGCTATCGTTTTACGCCCTTTGCTAGGCATAAAGCAAAGATCTAAGTGTTGTCATCCTTGTTGGATGATCCATATGTTTCCCTCGTTATAGATTCATAAGCCAATTTGATCTTTGTTCTAGGGAAGTGTTCCATGCCCTTTCTCAAGGGAAATTGGAATTTCATATTCCCTTCTTTCATATCAATCAACATTCACCACGCCAATAGTGCAGAAAAATGGTCTACCAAGTATAATAGGACAAGACGGATTGCAATCGATGTCAAGAACAATAAAGTCTATGGGTACATAGTTCCTATTCGCAAGAATAAGAACATCATTGATCCTTCCCAATGGCTTTTTAATAGTAGAATTCGCCAAATGCAAATTAAGAGAGCAATCTTCAATATTGGTAAGACCAAGAACATCACAAAGAGATTTAGGAATTGTTGAAACACTAGCACCAAAATCATACAAAGCAAAACAAACATAATTTTTAATTTTGATCTTGGTAGTAGGTTCCCATTCATCATGCAAGTTCCTAGGAATTGATACTTCTAATTCCAGCTTATCATCTAAAGCTTTCATCATAGCATCAACAATATGTTTAGTATAAGCTTTATTTTGTAAGTAGGCATGGGGTGAATTAATCATGGATTGAAACAAAGAAATACAATCAATCAAAGAGAAACTATCATAATTAAAGTCTTTGTAATCCAAAAGAGTGGGCACTTCACTACTTAAAGTCTTGACCTCTCCAGAATCACTTTCATCAATTTTCACAACAAGATTTTCACCCTCCGAACTTTTGGGATGCCTTCTAACTAAAGTTGACTCTTCTCAAGTCCCTTTTTCATCAAGTTGAACTTTACTAAACAAGGAATCAATAGAAGAAACACCAACCATTTTAAGATCTTCATCATTTTTATGAAAGCAATCACTAGAACATGTTTTTCCCAAAATTCTCTTTTAGCTCTAAGCTTAGCTGTTCTTTTCTTACTTTAATCCATAGAAACATAAAGAGCTTTGATTGATTCCTCAACTTTAGGCACATAAATTTTCAACTTAAGATTTTCCGCATCATGAGAAATTCTATCAATACTCCTAGACATATCATCAATCTTATTCAAATTTTCTTCTATGGAAGCATTGAAAACCTTTTGAGTATTGATAAATTCTGCAATATTGTTCTCTAGAACAGAGGTATTCCTATTATTATTGTGAGAAGAATTACCGTAGGAATTATCATAACTATTAGAGGAATTTCCTGGGAAAGGCCTAGGATTAAAATTACCTCTATAAGCATTGTTATTGAAATTATTTCTAGAGATAAAATTCTCATCTATGGCATCGCCATTTTGCTCAATCAAGGTAGATAAAGGAATGTCACTGAAATCAATAGGATCACTTTTACTAGCAACCAATTTTATAAGAGCATCAACTATTTCAATCAAAGAATCAATCTCAATCGAATTAACTTTTTTGCTAGTAGGCGCCCTTTTCGTATGCCATTGCGAATAATTCGCCATAATATTATCAAGCAATTTGGTGGCTTCACCAAGTAATTTCCATAAAAGTACCACCAGCGGCAGAGTCCAAAAGATTTCGAGAAAACAAAATTCAACCCCGCATAATTTTTTTGTATGACCATCCAAATATTTAAGCCATGAGTTAGGCAATTCCTTCGCATCATTTTCATCCTTTCCCAAGATTGTGCAACATGCTCCTGTTCAAGTTGCTTGAAATGCATGATCTGGGTTCTAAGGGAAATAATTTTTGCGGGCAGAAAATACTTAGTGATAAAAGCATCTTTGCACTTATTCTAAGAATCGATACTATTGCCAGGCAAAGAAGAAAAAGATTTTTTTGGAGAATCACGCAAAGAAAACAAAAATAATTTCATCTTCACAACATCATTGTCCACATCTTTTTTCTTTTGCATATCGAGTAATTCCA
This sequence comes from Secale cereale, assembly GCA_902687465.1. NCBI lineage: Eukaryota > Viridiplantae > Streptophyta > Magnoliopsida > Poales > Poaceae > Secale > Secale cereale. Next base: position 514,691,759 of record LR738715.1, read on the forward strand.
CGAAGGTATGAAGATGGGACGCGACATCCTCATTAGGAGTACCAAAAAATTGATCTTTCATGACAAGATTCAACAAAGCAGTATTAATATTACAAGACTCCGCACTAGTGGCGGGAGGAGCAATCGGAGTGCCGATAAAATCATTGTTGTTGGTACTAGAAAAATCACACAACTTAGTGTTCTCTTGCGTCATTTTGAGTAATTGTGAACAAGAACATGAGTACACGATACATCTGACCGAAAAATGGCCAACGAAAAATAGGGTGAATAAAAATGGCAAATTTTTTTGAAGTGGGGGAAATGAAAATGAGAGGCAAATGGAAAATAATGTGAATTGCGAGGAGATGAGATTTGTGATTAGGAACCTCGTATATGTTGAAGATGCTCCCCGACAACGGCGCCAGTAATTACTTTTGATGTCTGCTAGAACTACGTCAGTATTTCCCCAAAGAGGAAGGGATGATACAGTATAGTAGTGGTAGGTATTTCCCTCAGTGATGAGACCAAGGTTTTTGAACCAGTAGGAGAACCAAGAAACACAACATAAACGACACCTGCACACAAATAACAAATACTAGCAACTCGACGTGTAAAAGGGGTTGTCAATCCCTTCTTGGTAACAGACGTGATAGAGTTGTAAATATTGATAGATCGAACACCAAATAAGATAAATTGCAGTAAGTTATTTTTGGGTTTTTGGTTTAATAGATCTAAAAATAAAAGCAAAGGAAAATAGACCTCAAAAGCAAATAATATGAGAAAGAGACCCGGGGGCCGTAGATTTCACTAGTGGCTTCTCTCGAGAAAAATAGCAAATGGTGGGTGAACAATTACTGTTGGGAAATTGATAGAACTTTAAATAATCATGACAATATCCAGGCAATGATCATTGTATAGGCATGACGTCCAAGATTAGTAGACCGACTCCTGCCTGCATCTACTACTATTACTCCACACATCGACCGCTATCCAGCATGCATCTAGTGTATTGAGTTCATGGAAAAACGGAGTAATGCAATAAGAATGATGACCTAATGTAGACAAGATCTATTTATGTAGAAATAGACCCCATCGTTTTATCCTTAGTAGCAGCGATACATATGTTTCGGTTCCCCTTCTGTCACTGGGATCAAGCACCGTAAGATCGAACCCTGTCGGGGAAACTGATCCACGAGCACCTATGGGGACCGGCGGACCAAGCCCCTTTCGGTTCGGCGGGGGGCGGAGATCGCACGAAGAGCGGATCGAGGCGAAGCACACGAGCAGTTTACCCAGGTTCGGGCCGCACGGATGCGTAAAACCCTACTCCTGCTTTGAGGTTTGTATTGAGTTCTTGCTCGGGAGCGATGGGTGCTACAGTACACACCAGCAGCTAACGAGACCGAGCGTGAGCGTTCTTCTCCTTTTTTCCTTTCTACGTTGCGCATGGGCCTCCTTTTATATGCTCAAGGGGTCACCAACAGGTTGTAACGTAGACAAGGGTAAAAATGGAAAGGTATTGCGGTTGGTACAACTACCTGTACAGTGTATCATACCTAACCCTGACGGCAGGGGACAAGGGCATTGAATGCCCGTCTGCGTCGCCCAAACAGTGCAAAAGGGACCGTCAGGGGCGCCACCGCTCGCCACGATGTCAATCTTGTCAGCGCTGCTTGCCACCGCGCACCGCTGGCTGCACAGCCTCCCGCCACGTACGCCTGGAAGGGTCCTAGAGCGACACGTTGGCGGATGTGCTGGAGCAAGGGTACAGAGTGGTAGCTTGCCGCGGTCGTTGCCTTGTCGCGTCCGGGAGCTTGTCGCTCACCGGGCCTTGCCGGGACACGTGGCGTGTCGCGGCAAGTTCCTCGAGATGCCTTGGTTGGCCTTCCCGGCAAGCTCCTCTCGCCGGGGTCTTGTGCCTTGAGTGGCCATCCCGGCAAGCTCCTCTTGCCGGGGGCTTGTCATCTTGGCTTGAATACTTTGTTTTTGAATGGCTCCAAAGGAACCACAGAGGACCTTGGTGGGCACCCGGCAAGCCTTGCCGCGGGATGCTGCGACTGCCCGTGCACAAGTTTAGGATACTAGGGTACCCCTACTCTAGTACACCGACAGGAGCCCCCGGGCCTGGGCCATACACGGTGCCGAGCGCTGTTGGGCCAGGCCCAAAACAGGTCACGGGCACGCGTGGCCTGGGTTACGCCGTATCTCGCTCCGTATCCACCGCGCCCTCCCCGAACGGCACGCGTTGATTGCGGCGTCGTGGGAGAGATCGTGGGTGGTTTCTTTATTCGGAAAGGCGGAACGTCCGCCCCCTCCCTCCTTATAAGCAGGGGAAACAGGGGCAGTTCGCCCATCCGCCAGTTGCTACTCCAACCTCGGAAACCTCCGCCGCTCCCCTTCTTCCCAAAGCTGAAAGAGAGCAGCGCCCTGCCCCCCATCGCCACCAGCACCACCAACGTCGTCGGCCTCCCCCACCACCTCCGCCATGGCTCCGAAAGCCGACAAGGTGAAGGTTGTGAAGTCGACCGAGGCGCAGCGGCTCGCGGCGCTGCGAAAGGAGCGGGCAATCTTCCCCCCAAGCTCGCCGCGAGGGAGCTGAGGGAGTACTACTACCTCTTCTGGTCGACGGAGACGCGGGCGCACCCGCGCACGAAGGTACTTCCAGCCGTCGCTTGGAAAATGGCTCCAAATGGATATCCATTGTTCGCCTTGTTCTTCTACTGCGGGCTCTGCCCGCCTTTCTCTGAGTTTTTCTGCGATATTATGAACACCTACGGGTTCCGCCTCCTTGACTTCACCCCCAATGTTGTTCTGACCATGGCAGTTTTCGCACATCTCTGCGAAAACTTTGTCGGAGTCCATCCAAACGTAGCCCTTTTTCGCCACTTCTTTATGCCCCGAGTTGAGAGAGGAGAGCCTTTATCCGGCGGAATCGCCTGGATCTCGAGAGCCGGCAAGAAGGAAGCTTATCTGGAGGGAGAGTTCCGCGGCAAGTGGGAGGAATGGAGAGCAAACTGGTGCTGGATTGTCGAGGAGAACCCGCAACCGTTTACTGCCCGGCGCCAAACCCCAGTAGCGCGCGGCAGCGACTGGAGAAACGTGGCCCCGGAAGACGATAGGCTGAAGATTGCCGTCACCCGGATCCAACGCCTCAGGCTTGCCGGGCTCACTGTAGGCGCAGTTGGCGTAGATTTTTTTTGCCGCCACATCGCCCCCCTGCAGGAGAGGAGGAGACCTGCCTGGGAATTCAAGAATGCGGCGGATATCATGAGGCTGCGCCCGGGCCTCAACTTCAACTTCACTGTCTTGGAACTTAACGCGATGCTCCAGGAGCTGTTCAAGTACGACCCTGAACATCCCGAAGTGTTCAGGTTGCCGAAGGGTGTCATTCCGCTGTGCAACAACTCCTCGCTCAACCGCATCCGTGCAATGATGCCGCTGTGCAACTCGCATGGAATTGTCCCAACTTGGCAAGAGCCTGAAGATGTCGTCGTGCAGGAGTTCTTTGACGGCTTGGTAGAAAAGCCGGTCCGCTCCGACAAAAAGAAAAGCCTCACTCGCGACACCACCGAGGCGGAGATGAAATGCATCGCCACCAGGCTGGAAGAGGCGGCGGCAGCCGCAGCCGCGGGCGAGTTTGGATTCACCGTGGAGGAGGCAGAGGCAGCAGAGGCGGTAAGCCGTGCCGACCGAGAGGAGCTTGCCGGCAAGGAAGAGCTGGCCGGACATGATGTCGAGTCGGGCGAGCCCGCCGAGGATACGAGCGGCTCGTTGGAGATCGACTCCTCTTCCTCCTAATCTTCGGACAGCTCGTCGCAAGCAGAGCCTCCAGCTCCACCAAGGAGGCGTCTCCGCAAGGCCGGGGACGTAGCGGAGCGGCAGACGAGTCGACAGCCGCCGCGCCACGTGACACGCTACACCGCGGCAAGTACTGTTGCCATGGGAGCACCTCACGCTGATGCGGCAACTGGAGCGGGGTCTTCCCGGACCACCGCTTATGCTCCTGCCGCTTCTCACGCCGCGGCGGCAGCCGGAGCGGGGTCGTCTCGGACCACCGCCACTGCTCCCGCCAAGCGGCCAAGGGAACCTACTCCTCCGCCTCCTCGCGCCGGACGTGAGCCAGACTTCGACTTCTCCGCGCTCAGCTCCGACGAGGAAGAAGAAGAGTAAGATCCTTTGTTGTACTTGTAGTTCTTCAATTCTTGCTGTTTTGTCTTGTATCTCATTCGCTTTACTCCGAACTTATTCCTTTTTAGGACTCTGGCCCAGAGAGCAGCGAAGAGAGCCAAGGTCCCGGTGATTATCGTTGAGAACAAACCCACTGCGTCAGTAGAGGAGACCATCTTGCCGGACCCGGCAATCTTGCCGGACCCGGCAACTATTCTCCAGAGCAGCCCCCAGCGTAAGTATATGGTTTGCTTTCTGCTGTTAGGCGCGCATGGATGCTCTTTCTTTGCTGACATCTGATTGTTGGTTTGTGTAGGAGTAGAGCAGCCCCACCAGGAGCGCCCGGAGGCCGCCCCCGACATGCCATCTGCTTCGACTATGCCGCCAAGGGAGAGTTCTCCGGCAAGGGACTCTGCCGAGGAGCCGGCTCGCTCAGGAGAGACGCCGCCCCCGACAGGTAATCCTCTCGCTTCAAAACTTCCCTTGGGTTCTTCTTCTTTTGATCTTCTTTTTGGATATTTGCTTGACTTTTCTCCCTTTTCCGGCCGTCAGATCCATCTGCTGCGGAGCCGATGGAGACCGAGGTTGCTGCCGACGACGCCGCTGCCACCGAAGAAGCAGCCGGCGCTGATGATTCCACCGGCGATGAGGCCGCCAAAACTGCCGCCGCAGAAGCTGGCGAGGAGTCTGGCGATCGTACTGACGGCACTGAGGCCGCAGGAGCGCCAGGCGCTACGCCGACCGCCGATCCCTCCGCCGATGCCGCAGCGCCAGGCTCCGAAGAGCCCCAGCCAGGCATCTACTTGAAGGCTGGCGATGGCGTCTTCATCAACCTCCCATGGGCATCAAGCTCCAAGGCGTTGGTCGAAGGAGAGAGCTTTGATGGAGAGGTGCTCGCCTCCACTGGGCTAACGCTAGTTGATGCGCCGAGCCTGAGGAGGAGCGGCTGCTACGGAAGCTGTTGTCACTCTACTGCGCTCGGCAAGCCAAGCTGGAATCCCGAGAGGCACTTGTCGCGAAGGCGGGAGTGGACATCAAAAAGCGTGCGGAGGAGCTCCGGGGTCTCAACCAGGAAGCTCTCCGGTCCCTGGCAGAGGAGCGGGAGCAACTCGCCGAGGAGCAGAAGGCCTTCTTCCTTGAGAAGGCTGAAGTTGAAGAGCAACAGCGGCTTGCCGCTGAGAAGCTGTCTGCGCAGGAGGGCGAGCTGGCGCAGCGGAAGGTCAACCTTGACAGCCACGAGGAGGAGCTTGCTGCGCGTGAGCAATCATTCGGCGGAGCCCTCCAGGAAGCAAAGGATGCTGCCGCAGCTGCCGAGGCCACCAAGAAGGAGCTGGAGACGAAGGTGGCGCGGCTGGAGGCCGATCTCAAGGCGAGCGATGAAGAGCTTGCCGCGCTCAAGCGTGAGCGGGAGAAGGACGCCCACAGCAACTCAGAGCTGCAGGTTCGTCTCGCTGAGAAGGGCAAAGAGCTTAGCGCCGCCAAGGACTCCAACGCAGATCTTGAGTTGAAGTTGACTACTTTGACCAAGATGCTGGACGGCGCCAGGGAGCAGGAGGTGGCCTTGAAGGAGGAGATCAAGGCCGATAAGGCGCTGCTGGCGACTGCTGCTGCCGCCCAGAACACTTTTAGGGAGAATGTGGAGCACTGCACGGAGGGTCTCGTGAATGCCGCCGCAGACATTGACAGGGAGCTAGCGCAGCTGGGGATGGAGGATCTCGGGTATCCCTCTGATGAGAACCTCCAACCCAGCGCCAAGCTCACCTTGTTAAAGGCGTGGCGACGGCCCTCCAGCGGCTCCGGGAGAAGATTCCAAAGCAGCTGGCCAACGAGTCGTGCAAGATCTGTGCGGGAGCTCTTCAAAAGGTGTTGGTGAAGGTGGCCTTCCGCAACCCGGGCCTCAACCTCACCAACGTCCTCAAGTCCCTGCCGCCGGGTGCTGATCTGGAAGCGCTCAAGACCCTTGTCGCACCCATTGTGGACAAGGTGAGTGGGATCAAGAGGATTGAGGGCGATCGCGTAGACTAGGCCGCCCGTTTTCTTCTTTTCTTGTCGCTGCTGGTCATGTTATAAGAACAATCTGTTAGAGCTGCGACAAGCTATCTTGTAATATAACTCTATTTTGGGTAGTGATAGCAATGTTATTTCCTCTACTTGATTCCTTCCTTTGTATGTTTTTGCCCTACGCTTTTAGGGAACTTGCCAGCGTAGGCACCTTAGCCGCGAGCGCTGAGTCCGGGACGTCAGCAGCCTGCTGGCGATGCCGTTACCGACAAGAAACCTTGTCGCGACTAGTCGCAGCTCAATTAAGTTGTTGAGCGGACTCAAAACAAAGTAAGGGCGCAACTAGCTACGAGTTGGTTCCTCCGCGCACAGGTTTTCCAAACAAAGCACGGTCGTTCAAGGAAGATAACTTAAATTTTTTAAAAATATGATTGCTCAAACTTTGGCAACTTAGCTTTTCTGTTGTTTGCTTCCCGGTAAGGCGAAACTTTCTTGAACGACACCTGGTCCATACCATTATCTTCTCCTCCCCCCCCGGCAAACTTGTGGGCGAGGGAACCTTCCTTTCCTTGAGAAAAATAAAAAAGAGAAAATAAAAGATATGGAGCCTTACGGCTCGTTATTGCTTACCGGGGTTAGGTGCTGCACAAAGTGTCAGATAACACATGCAAAAAATATAAAGCATGAAATTGAGAAGATGTGCGGAGCACATGAGCTTTATCTACGCACGGGGTCTGCGCCCGGCTTTGTACAAAGGATTACATGCAACAGCGGCAAGACTTGTACAAAAGGTGGTTGCCGGAACAGGTTCCGGCAACCGCGCCTTACGGGTAAAACTTACGAAGATGTTCGATGTTCCAGGAGTTGCTCACCGGAGTGCCATCTTCGGTCTCAAGGCGGACAGCACTAGGCCTAGTGCCTCGTTTCACCCGGTAAGGGCCTTCCCACTTCGGCGTCAGCTTGTTGGAATTCTTGGCGGACTGAACGCGCCGAAGAACAAGGTCGCCTTCCTCGAGACTTCTGGCGTTAACTTTGCGGCTATGGTAGCGGCGCAAAGCTTGCTGGTAGCGAGCAACTCGTACATCAGCCTGAAGACGGTCTTCCTCAAGGAGCAGCGCATCATCTTGTCGCAGCTTCTCTTGCTCAAGCTCATCATAAGCGAGCACTCGAGGTGACCCGTATACGAGTTCCGTGGGGAGAACTGCCTCTGCTCCATAGACTAGAGCGAAAGGTGTCTGGCCAGTGGCTCGATTTGGCGTTGTCCTGATCGACCAAAGAACCACCGGCAGCTCCTCAATCCAGTTTCTTTCGCACTTGCGCAGCCTGTCGAAAGTCATGGTCTTGAGTCCACGCAACACTTCAGCATTTGCCCTCTCCGCTTGACAGTTGCTTCTCGGGTGAGCAACAGAAGCGAAGCAGACCTTGGCGCCAAGATCTTGGACGTACTGCATGAAGGTGCGGCTCGTGAATTGCGTACCATTGTCGGTGATGATCCTGTTAGGGATCCCGAAGCGGCAAACAATCGACCTGAAGAACTTGACTGCTGACTGTGCTGTCACCTTCCTCACTGCTTCCACTTCCGGCCACTTTGTGAACTTGTCGATTGCAACGTACAAGTACTCAAAGCCCCCGACTGCTCGGGGAAAGGGGCCGAGGATGTCGAGCCCCCAGACCGAAAATGGCCAGGATAAAGGGATCGTCTAGAGAGCTTGAGTTGGCTGGTGTATCTGCTTGGAATGGAACTGGCACGCTTCACACTTGGTTACTTGTGCTGTTGCATCCTGGAGGGCTGTCGGCCAAAAGAAACCTCGCCTGAATGCTTTGCCGGCAAGTGCTCTTGCGCCAATGTGGTGACCACATATGCCTCCATGTATCTCTGCCAACAGCTTTTGTCCGTCTTCCCGGTGAATACACTTCAATTTCACACTGTTGAGTCTTCTTCTGTACATATTGTTGTCGACAAACTGGTACATACTTGACTGCCGGGCTACTCTTTCCGCTTCTTCTTGCTCTTCGGGAAGTTCTCCTGTCTGAAGGAAACGGACAATCTGCTGCGCCCATGCTGGAGCTTGTGGCTCGACAACAAGGACTAAAGGCACATCTGCTGCTGCGGGAACATCCGCTTCTACGGCGAGAACCTGCGGCTCAGCCGGAGCTTGACGTTGCCCGGAAAGCTTGCCGGAGCAAAACTTGTCGGGAGCCTCTGCTTCAACGGAACAAACCCTAGGGCTTGCCGGAGCAGACTGCTCCTCAGCACTCTTGGTGTTGATCTTGGGGACCTTCTTGGCGGCGGCTTCGGGAAGCTCTGCCGGAAAATAGTCACCAGAAATCAACTTCCTCTTCTTGCTCTGTCCAGTTGATGGTGTTACAGATGGTTGAGTCAGCTTGAGCACAAAGATCCCTGGTTCCACAGGTAACTTAAGTGCGGCGCACTTCGACAGGCCATCGGTAATGTCGTTCTGAGCTCTTGGAACATGCTCCATCTGTAGGCCGTCAAAGTGCTCTTCTAGCTTTCTCACTTCATCAACGTAGGCTTCCATCAACGGACTCTGATAACTCTTGTTCACTTGGCGGACGACAAGCTGCGAGTCACCCCTGACAATGAGCTTCTTAATCCCAAGGTCTGCCGCGATCCTGAGGCCGGCAAGCAAACCTTCATACTCTGCGGTATTGTTTGTTGCTTGCTCCTTGGGAAAGTGCATCTGGACTACGTACTTGAGGTGCTCTCCGGTGGGTGCAATAAGCAGCACGCCTGCATCGGCGCCTTGCAGCGAGAAGGCACCATCAAAGTACATCAGCCACTCTTTGCTTGCTTCCTTGACGGGGATGCTTGTTTCTGGAATTTCTTCGTCTGGTGTTGGCGTCCATTCTCCTATGAATTCTACCAATGCTCTGCTTTGGATAATTGAAGTGCTCTCAAACTTGAGGCCAAAGCTTGACAGTTCCAGTGCCCACTCAACAATCCTGCCTGTTGCTTCTGGATTCTGCAGTATCCTCTTCAGCGGAAAGCGAGTGACAACCGTGATCTCATGTGCCTGGAAGTAATGGCGCAGCTTTCTCGAGGCCATGAGAAGGCCGAAAAGCAATTTCTACACACCAGAGTACCTTGACCTAGCCCCCTGCAGAAGGGAACTGACAAAGTAAACTGGGCGCTGCACCATTCTCTTATGTATCTCCTCGCGCGCCTGCGCATATCCATCTTTGTCGGGACCAGAGCTTGTCGGGGAAGCCCCCTGCTTGTCGCTGGACGCGCCTGCCGTGGTTGCTGGCTCATCATCTGCCTCCCTTTCCGCTACTAACGCAACACTAACCACTTGATTGGTTGCCGCTATATACATCAGCAACTTCTCTTGTGGCTTAGGTGCGACAATTATTGGAGTGGAGGACAGGTATCTCTTCAAGTCTTGTAGCGCAGCCTCCGCTTCCGGAGTCCATTTCATTGGACCTGCCTTTTTCAATATTTTGAAAAACGGTAGGGCGCGCTCAGCAGACTTAGAGATAAACCTGCTGAGGGCAGCCACGCAACTGGCAAGTCTTTGCACATCCTTGACGCGCTTCGGTGCTTCAATCTGCTCAATGGTCTTGATCTTGTCGGGATTGGCTTCAATTCCCCGCTGAGACACGAAGAACCCGAGAAGCTTGCCGGAAGGGACTCCAAACACACACTTCTCGGGGTTGAGCTTGAGGCTGATCTTGCACAGATTTGCAAAGGTCTCGTCTAAATCTTGAATCAGAGTTGCTTTGTCCTTGCTCTTGACCACTATGTCATCCATGTAGGCTTCCACGTTTCTGTGTATTTGTGGCTCAAAAGCGACATGGACTACCCTTGCAAATGTTGAACCAGCATTCTTTAAACCGAAAGGCATCCATTTGAAACAGTACGTGCCACATGGAGTGATGAATGCGGTCTTCTCCTCATCCTCTTCTGTCATGAAGATCTGATGGTATCCTGAGTATGCGTCAAGAAATGAAAGAAAGTCACATCCGGCCGTGGAGTCAACAATCTGGTCAATGCGCGACAAGGGAAATGGGTCTTTGGGACAAGCTTTGTTAACATCAGTAAAGTCGATACAAAGCCTCCATTTCCCGTTTTCCTTGCGCACGACTACAGGATTGGCCAACCACGTAGGATGGAGCACTCCTCTGACAAGGTCTACTGCTTCCAACTTCTTGATTTCTTCTGCGATGAATTCTTGGCGCTCCACCGTTTGTTTCCTGACCTTCTGCTTGACGGGCCGCGCATGAGGACAGACGGCAAGATGGTGCTCAATTACTTTCCTGGGAACACCGGGGATGTCAGACGGTTGCCATGCAAACACGTCGACGTTCGCCCGCAGGAAAGCAATGAGCGCGCTTTCCTATTTAGGGTCAAGAGTGGCACTTATGGTGAATGTACCACCAGTGCCGTCCTCCTTGGCGGACACTTTCTTGGTCACTGGCGGAGCTGCCATTGCGTTCTTACATTTGCCGGTGGAGCTCGATGGTGTGTCCTCGACGGTAGCGCAGCACTCCGAAGAGGTGCGCTTGCCGGAGTGGGCATCAGAACTCTTGCCGGACTTGGTCTTCTTCTTCCCCCCGGGAGCTTCAACGGTAAGTGACTTGCGATCTGTTGCGGCTGCCGCTTCCCGGTAGATCTTGTCGGCGCAGATAAGAGCATCCTTCTTGTCGGCAGGGACATAGATGACACTTATCGGGCCTGGCATCTTCAGCATGTTGTATGCGTAGTGAGAGGCTGCCATGAACTTGGCGAGTGTTGGATGATCGAGTATCCCATTGTAAGGCAATGGAAAATCGGCAACGTCAAAAGTGACCCTCTCAGTTCTGAAGTTCAATTCGCTGCCAAATGTCACCGGCAACGTGACTTTCCCCTTCGGCTTGCTCCTTCCCGGGTTGATTCCTTGGAATGTGCCGGTCTCTTCGAGCTCGCTGTCAGGGATCTGGAGTTTCTGGAGTACAGCGGAGGAGATCAGTTTCAAGCCGGCCCCGCCGTCAACTAGCATCTTAGTGACCTTGAGGTTGCAGATAGTTGGTGAAACCAACATCGGCAAGCACCCGACCGCAGTTGTGCAATCAGGGTGGTCCTCAATATCAAAGATGATAGGCGTGCTGGAACATTTCAGAAGCTTGCGCGAATCGACAGGTGGTTCTGCCGCATTGACTTCCCGCACCCACTGCTTGAGTTGGCGGTGTGAACTATGCAGAGAAGCACCGCCGTCAACGCACAAGACCTTTGTGGCTTTCTGGAACTCCTGCTCACTGGTCTCGACATCATCCATGTGTTCATCGTCGTCGTCATCTTCATCCTTGTCGCGGCCGCGGGGAGGTCTGTCTCCTTGCCGCTGCTTGGCCTTGCCGTGGCGTCCTCCCCGGCCGGTGCGCTTCTGGCCGGATCTTTCAGCACCTCCTTGGGCCTTCTCCTTGTTGCGTTGCTCGTATTCAGCCTTTTGCTGCTCGACAAGCTGCTCGACCTTCTTGCAGCTCTGGAGGTCATGGCCCTTGGTGCGGCGGATCTTGCAGTATTGCTTGTCGGTGCCGTCCTACTTGTCGGCGACCGCCAGAGCCTGGCAGTTGGTGCATGGTGCAATCTCCTTGCCGGAGCTACCAGTTTTGGCTTTCTTGGCTCCACCCCCGTTGCCGGACTGCTCAACGACTAGCACATCTTTGCCTTTCTTCTTCCTGTTGTTCCACCGCCGGTTTTTCTTTGCCGGGGCAGCACCCTCACTGTCAGATCCTCCTGCTCCTGTATCCTCTCCGGGGAGTTTTCTCCCTTCCTCAGCACGTGCACACTTGTCAGCCAGGGCATACAACTCACTGACGTCTCTGATCTTGCACATCGCCATCTCCTCCCGCATCCTGCGGTTACGCACGTTCTGATGGAACGCGCTGATGACCACGGCGGGGTGGACATCTCGGATGTTGTGTTGTACACGGCTGAATCTCTGAATATAATTGCGCAGGGGCTCTCCTTCCTTCTGGGCGAGCAGATGAAGGTCACTCTCTTGGCCATGAGGTTTGTGGCCGCCTGTAAAGGCGCCGACAAACTGATGGCATAGGTCTGCCCAGGAGGATATGGAGTTGTCCGGCAAGTGCATGAGCCAGGACCTGACGTTGGGTTTGAGCACCAGCGGGAAGTAGTTGGCAAGGATCTTGTCGTCCCGCCCCCCAGCAGCTTGCACCGCGATGGTGTAGATGCTGAGGAACTCCGACTGATGCGGCTTGCCGTCGTACTTCTCTGGTACGTCTGGCTTGAAATTCTTCGTGCTTGGCCACTGGACTCGCCGCAGCTCACGAATAAACGCAGGGCAACCTACCGCGTACGGCAAGTCGCCTGGTTTCCCTGGCGCATGCATGTCGACAGAGGGCCCAGCGCACTGGTCGGATTGACGCCGCGCTTCTCTTCGGCGCTCGATGCGAGTACGAGCGTCTTCTTGCTGTCGTTCGTGAAGAACTTGGCACTGATCGCGACAAGCTTGTGGATCTGATGACGCGGTGGAGTCGCTGTCGAGGTGGATCCGGTGAGTCGGCGATCTGGGTCTTCGGGGCGGAGAGTGCACAGTGGTTGCACCCTCACCGGTCTTGTCGCCACCGGCTCGTGCCTGGCTGACTTGCCGCGGCTGCGATGTACTCGGCTGCCGTGGAGTGTCGCCGTTGGCGAAGCCGATGAAACTCTGAATGGTGGCCCTCCAGTCGTCGATCTTGTCTGCCGCTGGAGGGTAGTCCAGGAGCAGTTGAGCTCGCGCCAAAGCTTATGCTGAAGTGGCGGGTGGCGGTGGCGAACGGTGCGAGGAGCGGGATATGCTCGGAGTTCTAACTATGTTAGAAGGAGCAGTTTCCCGTCCAGGCGACCGTGCCTCGCTCATGCCAGCATGTTGGCGTGCATGCTGGCCTTGAGCATTCCGAGATCCACCAGCTCGATCTTGGTCCAGCAGACGTATGGTACCATGAGTACCATGACGCTGCCGGTCCCGCGCCTCCTGAGATGGGCGCGGTGCATGTACGAACGCCGAGGTCTTGGAGTGCGCCCGGTCGTTGTGGGAGCCGGCTACGCCGCCGATGGGTAGCGCAGCCTTGTCCTTGGACCTGGCAGTACCGTGAGCTCCCCCGTCGACGCCCGTTCTTCCGCCGGCATCTACCCCACCAGCCGTTTGCTCCGGCGGTGGTGGGTTTGGCGCGGACGGAGCAGCCGCCTCCGAAGCCTTCTTCTTCGGCGGCATGTCGATGAAGACGATGAAGATCTAGCTCGTGTGAACGCCGGATCAGGTTCACACAACCTCGACGCCCCCTACCTGGCGCGCCAAAGATGTCGGGGAAACTGATCCATGAGGACCTATGGGGACCGGCGGACCGAGCCCCTTTCGGTTCGGCGGGGGGCGGAGATCGCACGAAGAGCGGATCGAGGCGAAGCGCATGAGCAGTTTACCCAGGTTCGGGCCGCACGGATGCGTAAAACCCTACTCCTGCTTTGTGGTTTGTATTGAGTTCTTGCTCGGGAGCGATGGGTGCTACAGTACACACCAGCAGCTAACGAGACCAAGCGTGAGCGATCTTCTCCGTTTTTCCTTTCTACGTTGTGCATGGGCCTCCTTTTATATGCTCAAGGGGTCACCGACAGGTGGCAACGTAGACAAGGGTAAAAATGGAAAGGTATTGCGGTTGGTACAACTACCTGTACAGTGTATCATACCTAACCCTAACGGCAGGGGACAAGGGCATTGAATGCCCGTCTGCGTCGCCCAAACAGTGCAAAAGGGACCGTCAGGGGCGCCACCGCTCACCACGATGGCAATCTTGTCAGCGCCGCTTGCCACCGCGCACCGCTGGCTGCACAGCCTCCCGCCACGTACGCCTGGAAGGGTCCTAGAGCGACACGTTGGCGGATGTGCTGGAGCGTGGGTACAGAGTGGTAGCTTGCCGCGGCAAGCGCCTTGCCGCGGTCGTTGCCTTGTCGCGTCCGGGAGCTTGTCGCTCACCGGGCCTTGCCGGGACGCGTGGCGTGTCGCGTCAAGTTCCTCGAGATGCCTTGGTTGGCCTTCCCGGCAAGCTCCTCTCGCCGGGGTCTTGTGCCTTGAGTGGCCTTCCCGGCAAGCTCCTCTTGCCGGGGCCTTGTCTCCTTGGCTTGAATACTTTGTTCTTGACTGGCTCCAAAGGAACCACGGAGGACCTTGGCGGTCACCTGGCAAGCCTTGCCGCGGGATGCTGCGACTGCCCGTGCACAAGTTCGGGATACTAGGGTACCCCTACTCTAGTACATCGACAAACCCACTACAAAGCACCTCATCCCGTTGAAAGGTAAATTGATCAAGTTGGCCAAAAAAACCAATATTAGAGAAGAAATACGAGGCTATAAGCAATCATGTATATAAGAGATCAAAGAAGACTCAAATAACTTTAATGGATAAAAAGATAGATTTGATATTAAACTCAAAGTTCATCAGATCCCAACAAACGCACCGCAAAAAGAGTTACATCATATGGATCTTCAAGAGACCATTGTATTGATAATCAAGAGAGAGAGAGAGAGAGAGAGGAAGACATCTAGCTACTAACTATGGACCCGTAGGTCTGCAAAGAACTACTCATGCATTATCGGAGAGGCACCAATGGAAGTGGTGAACCCCTCCGTGATGGTGTCTATATTGGATCTAGTGGTTCTGGACTCTGCGGGGACTGGAATTGATTTTCTTCGAGTCCTCTAGGATTTTTGGAATATTGGGGTATTAATAGAGCAAAGAGGCGGTCCGAGGGCACCCGAGGTAGGCACAACCCACCAGGGCGCGCCTACGCCTCCAAGCATGCCCTCGTGGGTTGTGCTCCCCTCGGAGCACCCCCAGGTGCTTCTCCGGCCCACTGGATGTCTTCTGGTCCAAAACAAATCCTCGAAAAATTTCGCTGCGTTTGGGCTCCATTTGGTATTGATTTCCTGCGATGTAAAAAACATGCAGAAAACACCAACTGACACTTGGCACTATGTCAATAGGTTAGTACCAAAAAATGATATAAATGACTATAAAATGATTGTAAAACATCCAAGAAGATAATATAATAGCATGGAACAATCAAAAATTCTACATACTTTAGGGATGTATCAGCCAACACTTATATCAAATTCTACCCCAACTTTTTTGGTTCACCCCAACATTACCCACTTGTCCGACTGTTGCTAAGCAGTTTTGGGATACTAAATGGACCTCCCCAGATGGTAATCTTAAAGTGACCGATTTACCCTCTTTTGTCGTGAGTTCCGCTACAGCACCTGCCGCTCTAGCTAATTTCCCACCCCATCCATGTGTGATATCTATGTTATGCATGGCCGTGCCTAAGGGCATATCGGTTGAAGTAGATTCTTATTTCCTGTCAAAATCCCCCTTCCCAAACTATGTAAGCGTATTCCAAAGCATACACCTTTCTAGATGTATATGACAATCTTTAGACAAATGGATCTTATATGAATCATATGATGAAGTACCACATGAGTGGATATATTGGAAAGGAATCCAAATCTGCCGAATCACTCATGTTATGATCTTCTACATCCTAGGTCTCTGCGTTCCGTCATCTGGCTTATGTTCTTCATGTAGCATTCAGATCGAATGACTCTATGGATTCACGTCGATACTTCCACATATTATGGGTAACATAGGAGGCATCCCTATTTCCCCCGAGGGTCTTAATTACTACTGCTTAGTTTTCAATTAGGCTCTGAACATAAAATTATATGTTAACAACCCGTCCTCCTCTCCTCAAAACAGGTGGCGCTTCTGGTTCTATGCGTGCTTAAAACAATTTTTATCTTCTCCATATTACCATATCTCTAGATCCAATAATTTTCTATGAGGAACTACTGAACTCAATCACTTGCTACCGTTACTCAACAGTTTTCTATTGAGGTCTATCCCGTAGAGGTAGTGAAATGGGATCAGTGGTCGATTTCTAGATTTTGTCGTAAACCTAATTGGTTACTTCCAATTACGTAAATCAGTAGTTCAAACCGCACTCAAAGGAGGGCATTTCCCATTGATATAGGAACTTTTGTACCAGAAACAATAGTATCTCCAATTATAGCCCCTCTGGGATGTAAAATATATCCCTTCTCACCATCCCCATAGTGTATGACACAAATGTATCCATTTCGATTAGGGTCGTATTCTATGGTTACGATTCTACCGGATATGACTTTTTGATTCCATCGAAAATCTATTTTACGGTATAGGCGCTTATGACCTCCCCCTCTATGCCTTGCGGTAATGATTCCTCTAGAGTTATGACCTTTACCACAATGGTGCCGTCCATGGATCAAATTATTTCGTGGATTCGATTTCACTTGCCTCTCTATGGTTCTCTTGCGTGTGCTCGGGATAGGTGTTTTGTATAAATTATTTCGTGGATTGGATTTCACTTGCCTCTCTATGGTCCAGAGCGGTGCGGACAAGGCCATGTCGACCATACGGGCGCTCTGGAGCGCGCTACAGTGTGCTCCCGCACTGTAGCCGCGTCCTGCCCGAGGCACCCGACAGCCTAGGGCGTTGGGATCATGTCCCCTGAGGCCACGTCGACGTCCGGGACACGGCAGCTGGTCGGCCCCCTTCTTCCTCTCTCTCTCCGGCCGCTGCTCGCACGCGCACCGTGGTCACCGAGAGCCCCAATGAGCATGCTCACACGCGCGCTGCCCTGGCGCATCCCTGCTCCTTCTCTCTCTTTCTCTAGGCGTAGACCACCCCTAAAAACACCCCAGACACGCCCACGCGCGGCCCTGTGACCCGTGGCGACGACAACGTGCTCGCCGGCGCACGACCTCGGTGCGCCGTCGCCCGCCTATTTAAAGGCCACCCCCGAGCCCCCTCGCTGCTCCTTTGGCTCTCTCTCTCCCGTACGCCCCCCAGGCCAACCCACTGCTCCTCCCATGCCCCCATTCTACTCGATGGCCGGGAACCTTGCCGCCGGCCACCGCTCAAATCTGTGCCAATCCGAGCCCCTCCTATCCACCTCTCCACTCCAGAGGGTCACCAGAACCACCGCCGACCCGCCCCACACTCCAGTCCTTCCTCCCCGTGCCTGCACCGCCGTGCCCAAACCTCAACGTCGGCCTAGTCCGCTGCGGCCAACCCCCTTCTCAACTCGGTGCCCGTGGGCGACCGTGCTGCCCATGGTTAGATGCGGACGGGTCCCCTGAGCACGCTGGAGGGAAGGGCATCGCCGGAAACGCCCTGTAGCGCCGACGACCGGCGACGAACACCTCCTCTGTCCTTCGCAGCGCCGCGCGGGAGGTGGAGGACGAACCTGCCAGCGGACCCCGTCCGTCGGCCGGCCAGCATGACTGAGCCACTGACGGGAGGGCCCCGCCCCGTTTAAGTGGAGACGGACTCCGCCCGCTGCCACCTTCACCGCAGGGAAGCGTATTCCCTGGAGTACGCTTCCTGCGTCATCAGCCGAGCGCAGCCGAGCCACTGGGCCGGCCCACGGTCTATCTGTCGCCGTGTGCGCAGTATAAGGGTATAACCCTTTTTCCTTTTCTTTTTCTTTTCGAGACAACTTCAAAAATCCATAAATAAATCAAATGTATTCCAAATTTGATGATTCAAATTTCTAGGAGTTTCTAAAATCATGATCTACCGTTGGTGCAACATGCACATTTTTCCAGAAACTTTTCCTTCACAAATATTATCAAAATGTCATTATTCCATTTTCTGTGATGAACTTTAGAAAATCACACAGTGCTGAATTTTGATCCAAATGCAATGGTTCAAATTCCTAGATGCTTGTAATATCCAAACTTAGTTTTGGAACATTTTTATTAATACTTTCTGTACCCTACCCAATAATGAGCCATTTCTTCATATTTATCAACTTTGCAAAATCCTAGGAAATTCATTTGAACTCCAAACCCAGTGAAACCATCTCCTAGATGCTTCTAAAATCATGATTTGTTAAATAGGTGCCTTTGCTCATTATTCAAAAATATATTTCTGTACACTTCTTTCAAATCCATAAACCCCTTGATTCCATTATATTGAAATGTGCCAAACCATCCATTGATCATACTCCAATGAAACCACCTTGGTCATTTTCATATGACCAGAGGTATCCTAGAAAAGTCCAACTCCTATTTTTAGAGCACTTTTATTTTTTGCTTTGTTGTGTTGCTTATTATGATTGTTTCCATAGTTAGTTGACGAAATAAACGGAGTACTCGGAGATGGACCAAAAGGTTTGAAGACTCGGAAGGACAAGGCAAGGAGCCCTTTGACCATGTTTGAGAAACCTTTTTAAGCATGTCATATAGTACCATAATGTTGTTGTTACGGAATCATGATGAGGTGGAACCACTTTGATGGTTTGCCACTGCACTTCCTCGTTGATACTTGCATTGTGCATGACCCTACCTTCTTATGAGGGTTATGCCGGTGGGGGTAGATAGATGTGTGCTATAGTAGTTGGCTACGCAATTTGGTCAGGGTTATGCATTGAGAGAAACAAGGGTGGTAAGACATACTTGCAGATAACCCAGTGGGTGCCACTAATGCCCCTGGGAGTTGATGACGAACTAGGGCACTACTTGGTGGAGAAGTAGTGTACCGAGGCTTGATGCAGTGTTGTTTACAGAGATGGATTAGATTTATGTGTGACTACCGTCCCAACCAAACGTGTGCAACCACTCTACCCCTTATGGGACGGGGCATTATTGATTACTTAGGCCGATACTAGCATGGTGCCCACATTACTAGTGACGGGGTAGACTTGAGGTCACTCCCGGGACGGGGTCGTGCTTGGATAGGCGACCATGACTGTTTTTACAGGGCACCGGACACACCGTTGGTCCCTTCGTGTACGCGTGACATTGAATAAGGGCAAGACCCATGATCTATTGTTTGTACTCGAGGGCCGTGCACCAACGAGTGGACCCTATGTTAGTGTCGTCTAGGGAAAGATAATGACCGTGTGCTTCCCCCGAGTACTTGAGGTACTGCGGGATCGTGGGTGACACGAAAGCTTCCCGGATCTTGTGGGTAAAGTGCGCAACCTCTGTAGAGTGTAAAACTATTCGGATAGCCGTGTCCACGGTCAAGGACAGTTGGGTGGTGCTACTTAGACTATGTCCATAAGTTTCTGGAAAACAACACGGTTCAGTGATATTGATGATGTGATTCTTGAGGAAGTCACAATGAGCTTGAGCATGAGTTGATTACAATTTTTTATCGATAATGATGTCTGTAACCTCCTGATACTTGTTGTAGACACATGCATGCCCTTGTTATATGTTGATCATACTTGCATATGAAAATCTAGCTTTCCACAAAACTACCAATTTAACAGTAGAGCCTTGCATAATTATTCTGTCATCACACTTGGGTTGCTTGCGAGTACATTCAAAGTACTCATTGGCTTGCCACAGGTTATTTTATTTGCCAGGCATGAAAGAACATGATTTGACGAAGAACTCTTGGTGACGAACTTGTGAGCTAGGACGCTTCCCAGTCAGAATGCCTGTAGGGTTATGGCGGATGGCATGGGTCCAAGTTGTTATTGAAGATTACCGCTGCAGTGATATACTCAAGACATGACCATAATGGTCCTATTTGTGTAATACGGTATGTATGGATGTAAGACTTTTGTTATTCAGCTTCTGTGTGTTCAGTGAGCATTGATCTCTGGGATCAGTGTACACGTGCATTCGGTGATCACGACTTATGAGTCGGGGTCCCCACAGAGCTGGTATCAGAGCCATCGTAACTGTAGGAAGCCTTAGTTAGCATGGTCGTTAGTTATGGTAAAACTATTTCCAAAACTATTGCTCGTTTTCAAAACTATCTATACTTCTCTTCCCTTCTCAGTTTTTCCGAAAACTAGGCTATACTTTCCTTATTAACCTCTTCCCCCTTCAAAACTGTTGGTCGCTAGAACCCTTATGCCCCTGACCACTGGATATCCTGAAATCCTCGTGGATAATCTAGAAGGAGTGCACCTTGCCAAACACTCACCCATCTCTTCTAAACACAAGACTTGTGACACCACAACAAAACGATGCCAACAGAAGATACATCCTCGAGGAATGAGGACATGAAGACCTAGAAGATGGTGACACCCTTGACAGTGCTCCAAGATGATGCAACATTGGCCTATGATGACCAGGGTATAGGTTATGCAAGATCATGATATACCTCGCTAATAGAGTAACCTTGTCACTACTGTTGTGTCGGCATCCATCGGTGGATGAGAACCTCGCCATTTGGTCCGCCTCACTATAGTGAGCAGGAAAACGGTTCTCTTCGTCCCCCGCTCTTGGTGTCGATGTTTTCATCAATGTAACCGACATGTCAAACCTCTACTATGCCTTGTTAATATCATTGCATAAAGGATTGCCTGCCTGGTACCCTCGACGCCCCCAAAGGCACAAGGGATCGTCATGATTAAAGAACAAGAGAAGACCAAGTCAACGCTAGCTACAAGGAGACCCCTTCACCACATCACCTCATCAGGCGAGAAGTTGTTGAAGATTCTTCAGGCTCAACCCGGATCGTTCATCAAACAACTATGAGGGACATAGCAACACCTGAGGAAAACTCAGAAGCCTGCACGAGGCACAAGTCACGACACTGAGTCCGAGAACCCCTAGGGTAGGATGAGTCGTGTACCCCCTATGCGCAGTCGAGTCCGTATAATGGTTCGAATAGAACCATGATTGAGTGTTGTTTGATTTTAATTGGTTGTGCTTTGATATAAGTCGCACTATTGCCCTAGGCAACAAGTACACGACTATATCTCCTTCCTTGCATTGTTTCTTTTGTTTCGGCCTTTTTGCACCTGTTTGTTTGCACTTGCACTATAGAAACCCCTTTAGGCATTCCCCACCTTTGTACTACTTTTTTCCCTCTCTTCTATCTCCTCGACTGAAGACCAGCAAGACAAGAAGTACCAAGGATTCCAACTCGGCAACCGACTAACAATGAAGACTTCTGCTACAACCTCCACGACCAAGTGCAACCCCGTGAAGTTATGTTTAACCCTCCAGGCTAGAGACCCATTCCTAGACTCTTTGAGACTTCACGAGATACTCCAGCATGAATCCTTAACCATGTGCTTAACCCATAGAATTGCAAGAGAACCAGTTAAGCCTCTATAACCTTGCACAACACTGGGTTCGTAATGGAACTAGTGGACACATTGAGTGAGCACATTTTCGTCCTAATATAGCACAAGAACTGACGATGCCATAGATAGACCAATTTGAGGACATAAGACAGATGATTGGTGACTCTATACCCGTGACTTCGAGGAATTGTCTGAGACCTTGATGGATTGTGAGGTTATCATGTTGGTGGGATCATGGTTAATAGAGTAGCGTAACTTTCATCACCCTGGAGTAACTTGTATTTGCAGGGCAATTGTGATCGCAAATTGAAATTCTTGGAGGTATAAGGATTTGACCAAGCCACGGGATATTGATAGCAGATAATTGACATTTTGAGGATGACTTGGGGGAAATGTAGGAGTACTCGTTGGACATGAGATTTGGATTTATGTAGGTGATTCTGATTGGGTATAGATGCTAAGTATGTCTACATGGTCTGGAGTGAATTGGATTTAGACCGTTGATCTTGATTCCATGTTTCTCGGTGGACAATAAACTAGGAGATTGGATTATTTGTCGGAGTTCATTTAGGGATCTATATAATCATGATCTTGGAGTTTACTTAACCCTGATGCTGGGAATTTGGTGGACTTACTATCGTAATGCATATCCCTTCCAAGTATTTGGGTATTATAGGGACTTGAGATCTTGTGGGACACCGTAGACATCGGATTTGTAGAATTGTTGGATTATGTGGCAATTGATGAAAGAAATGGCCTATTGTAGTTGATCTATAGGAAGGAAACGAAATCTTGGAGTGGCATATGACGTGTTTCCTTAAAATAGAGATGCATTATCTTGAACCTTGCAAGAATAGGTTGGGCGCTTGGATTGTGGTGTTTGACCCTTGCTGGCAGCTTGTATGCCCTACCTGTGGATTTTTAGGGGTAGCCATGCATATGATTATTGGGATTGTAGATATGTACGATTTTGTTAGACCGCCTCTTGGGAGTCATGAGGATGTGTATGGCAAGAGTGGAGATTGAAGTTGGTCTATACGAGAGGATGCATTTAGTGGTATAAGGTTATTCGTTTGGAATACTAGATAGAGCTATTGGCACCTCAGAAACCGTGCTTAAGGATAAGATAATATACGTTCACTCACTCACTAGAATCCTTGAAACCCTTAAGCCCCACCAAGCCACAACATAGTCAGATCCCAACCACGGGCCTTGGCTCTGAGTCAAGAAGGCCTTTGCAAATACTCAACGGAGACCACCACCAATACCCCAGCCTACCTTGCGTACCCCGTAGACTTCACGGAGTACTTGGACGAGTTGGGTAACATCATTATTTGATGACCTACTTGTCTGCCCGAAGACAAGAAGAGACGGTCAGCTGGATGGAAGGCATTTGAAGACTGACATGTCAAGAAGGAAGAACTACACCAACCACCATCCTCGAGATGTAAACTTCCGCGTCGAAGACCGGGCGTATCTGCAAACCACTCCTCTCGTAGGAACCAAGAGTTTCCATGTCGAAGGGACGCTCACACCAAGAATCACCGACTTTCTTCTGAAAGGCAAATAGTAGACGACTACCAGCTAGATTCACCTCCTGAGATACCCCCCCCCCCCCC
>LR738715.1:514714797-514798145 GCA_902687465.1 Secale cereale
GTACACCAAATGTTCCACGGGTCACCACTCTGGAAGTACTTCTTACTTCCTAACTAGCCCGGTCCCCGCAAGGACATCGATCACCAAGCCTTTGACATCTAGCTCAACATAACCCATACAAGAGACCCCTCAGCAACCTGCATCAAAGGGGGCTACAAGCAAGAAGCCACACCACCAAGTACTTCAAGATTCCATGGCGCACCACTCGGAAGCAGAACCAACAAGAAGGAGTAAAGACTACCCCGTATCCAAGTCTCCGTATTCCTTTCCACGCCTAGTCTGGGAATCTCGGGGACGAGATTCTTGTAAGGGGGGTAGGTCTGTCACACCCTGATTTTTATGCCACAACACTTAAGCTAATAATCGTGCTAAAAATGTGGTTTGACGAAAACTTTTGGTTGTTTTTGTGGGGACCCCGACTTAGAAGTCGAGATCACCGAATGCACGTGTACAGTGATCCCAGAGATCAATGCTCACTGAACACACAGAAGCTGAAATAACAAGAGTCTTACATCCATACAAATAGTCTTACACGAATTAAGGCCATTATGGCCAAGTCTTACATAGATAGAGCCTCACGGGCTGAATAGCAAATAACTCAAGTAGCGGAAGTCTTCAATAAAACGGGTAGGACCCATGCCATCTGCCTTAACCCTACAGGCATTCTGACTGGGATAGCGTCCTAGTTCGCATGGTCGTCTCCAAAGAACTCTTCCTCATAATCTTGTTCTTCCATGCCTGGCCAATTAAATAACCAGTGGCAAGCCAATGAGTACTTTGAATGTACTCGCAAGCAACCCATGATGTGGTTCAAGTAACAATGCAATTGAATAATAATGAACAATCTAGCGGGAGGCTAGAACAATATGCTATCATCAAGCTTATGCATCAATAACCTCGCGTAACCTCGAGAACAGGTTACCGACATCAACATGAATGTGATTCATCTCATCGAGTCAAGTCACCACCTTGACTCACCCACACACGCATGGTTTCACAAACATTGGACGTAGCCCAAGAGCGGTTACCCAACTGTCCATGACCGTGGACACGGCTATTCGAATAGTTTGACACTCTGCAGAGGTTGTACACTTTACCCACAAGATCCGGGGAACTTCCGTGTCATCCACGACCCGCGGTACCTCAAGTACCCGGGGTAAGCACCCGGTCATTACCTTTCCTTAGACGACACTAACATAGAGTCCACTCGTTGGCACACGGCCTTTGGGGTACAAACAATAGATCACGGGACTTGCCATAATTCAATGTTCACGCGTACCCGAAGGGACCAACGGTCTGTCCGGTGCCCTGTGAAAACAGTCATGGTCGCCTATCCAAGCACGACCCCGTCCCGGGAAAGACCTCAAGTCTTCCCGTCACTAGTAATGCGGGCACCATGCTAGTATCGACCTAAGTAATCAATAAAGCCCCGTCCCATAAGGGGTAGTGTGGTTGCATATGTATGGTTGGAATAACTGTCGCAACTTCAACCAATCCGTTTGAAAAACACACACACTTGCCTTGGCACACCACTTTGTCATCAAGTGGTCACCCAATCTCATTATCATCATCACCCTCGGGCATAAATGGCACCCGACGGGGTTTTATGTAAAGACTTCAACCGTGAAGGTTCATGTCACACATGCATCACTTTCCATAACTACTAACCATATGCAAGTCATCTAGCATATAGCAAGATCAAGATCATGTCATGTATTATATAAGCATCATGATCACCTATTGCATGTCATCTAGCATATAGCAAGATCAACAATAAAGCATGCATCATGTGGTGGTTCATCTAGGTTACCATCGTAACCCTAATCATCATGCATCGGAAACCAACGGGTTCCGAAGAACAAGTGTATCATGGTCAAAGGGCTGCTTGCCTGGATTGGCTTGGTCTTCAAAGTCTTCAAGTCCTTCTCCTTCTTCTTCCACAGCAACTTCGTCAAATACGGGATCTATACGTCGCATAATAACCATGGAAAAATAAGAATACAAATAAAACAGAAAAACCAAAGTGCTCAGAAAAATGTCAACTCATTTTTGTAAAATACTAGAGGGTTTTCTAAGATGGGGAAAAATCTTAGTTGGAGTCTTGGAGTTACAGAATAGGATATATTGATTTTTGAACAGGAGTTATACTGCTCAAATTTGAATTTAAATTTGAACAATACTGAAAAGTTTCATGGATTTGAGTGAAAGTAGTACCATTAAATAGGTTGGAATATTACAAGATTTTAGGAGTTGAAAATATTTAATTTGGATCAATATTCTTTTCTGCATAAATGTTTAAAACATCAACAGAAAAGAAAAAGAGAAAAAGGGGTCCTGTGCACTGGGCCAGAAGAGGCCACAGTGCACGGCCCAGGTGGACTGGCCCAGCCGCACGGTGCCAGCGCGCGCGCACGTCAGGTTTCAAACCTGACGGGCGGGGCCCGTGGGTCAGCGGCACAGAGGAGGGGAGAGAGGTGGGGGGATGACAGGCGGGGCCCGCCTGGCATCTCTAACCCCTCGGTCACGGCGGCGGAGAGCTCACCGGCGACGATACCGGCCACGGCGACGGCAACGGAGGCCAGGGACGGACTCAGTGGCGTGTTGCGGTTGCAGTGGTGGTAGCGCGGCACGGCGGGGAGCCCTGGTTCGCCGGCGACGAGGTGCGACGGCGGAGGCTCGTCGGAGGACGGTGGTTGGGGTCGTTTATGACTACAAATGGAGGGGGAAAGAGAGGGGAAAGGTTCAGTGAGGTGCGGTGGTTCCAAAACGAGCGGAAGGAGAGGCAGGGGAGGCCTGTACCTCGAGATCACCGGCGGCCCGATGCGGCGGAGCTCCGGTCGATCCCGAGCACTGGGGCGCTCCAGGGTCGAACTAGTGATGCAGGAGGGATCAGTGGAGAGGTGTGAGGCTGGTGGTGGTGTTGGAGGAGCTCGGGGAGGCCTATATATAGGAGCTCGACGAGGACCCGTGGTCCAGTGCGCCGGCGAGCTCATCGGCGAGGCTACAGCGCACGGGAGGCTACGGGGGTGAGTCTGGGGAGTTCCTGGACGAGCTCTACGCCCAGCTGAGGTAAGAGGAGGAGCGGGGGAGCGACAGAGAGGCGTGCGCATGCGAGGCAGAGGAGTGGCTGCCGCGGGCGGCCAGCGCGCGTGCGACGGCGGCTACTGGAGGGCGCAGGAGGAGGGGGGACAGCGCCTGGGAGGTCGCGGATGTCGAGACGCCTCGACTGGCGCGAGGGGGAGGCCCGAGGCTGTCGGGGATCGACGATTGGTCCGAGCCAGCGTGCGAGGTGCACTGTACACGCGCTCTGAAGTGTGCGTATGACCGGCATCAGCGTGCTCTCGCCGGTTTGGCCCGTCCCAGCGTGTCCAACAGTGTCTGGGGCGTAGAGGAAGGAGTAAAGAATTGCCCTGAGGCCTTGGATGCTTTGGGGTTGCAGAGAGAGAGGGGGAGGGCTGGTAACAAGATGAAAGTTGGCTGTACAGCAAGGTAAAGTTGGGGTTTCACCCCCAATCATGGAGATGAGGTGCTGGGGGAGTTACTGGAGGTTGCTGGTAACTCAATGGGCTTGTGGTAAGAAGTTGAGGCTATGGAGAAAAGTGAAAGTGGTCAAGTTGGAGGTCTTAGAATTTCTGCAGAAGGTGTTTGATCAGTTCTTGATCAAGTAAATGAGGTCCACTTGACATGGCACTTAACAGGGTTGAAAGACATGAGAAAATAGGGTGCCTCACCAAATTTGGCCTCATTTGAAGAAACTAGCCAATGTAACTTTGGTGAACCCTAGAAATCAACAGAAACAGTTTCATCTTGATTGAGTCAAGCTAATCATCTCCCCTTGATGCACCACTTGGTGTAGCAACATCAATTGGGGTATTGATCATGCTCACAAAGTTTGAGGCTCCAGATAAAAAGTTGGTAATGTAAAGTTGTTCAAATTTGCATTTGAACAGAAAGGGTTTTGAGGTGATCTGATCAAGTTGCTCTATTCCAAATCTTGTGCCATTTGGTCTAGGTGCCTTATTAGGCCATTCTAGCATGTGCACCAAGTTTGAGAGCATTTGGACAAGTTTGGCAATGTAAAGTTGCTCAAACTTCAAATATGGACAGAATGGTTATGAAGGGGTTTGAGGAGGTTTTCTTGCTTCCCAAGGCATGGGACTTGGCAAGATCATCAAATATGCCATATATGACATGATAGAATTTCCCTGGAATTTTTGGAGAAAAATTCCTTTGTAAATATTTCAAAAGCTTGAAATATCCAGAAAGGGTTTTAGAGGGTTTAGCCCATTATTTTGAACATGACCAAGTGTTGAAACTCTTATATATGGACAATATATGTCCTATGAGTCTCTCTGAATTTTGACAAATATTTTTGAAACAGTTAAATAATTTTCCCCTATTAAAGACCATTTCTGGCCTTAAGAAAAAGCTTTTAAATAAAATAGGAAAATAACTTTTAAAATTATACCTTTGTGGTTTCTGGGAGTCCTATGACTACTAGGTCTCAAATAAACCTTTTGAAATAATTTTCACACCCTTAATCAAGTACTTGCAGTGCAAATCTCAATTCAGGGGTTTTTGGAAAACTAAATTTATAAAATGCTTTTTGGCCAAATTAATTTTGTAAGAAAATACTATACTGCTATATAACACTTGGCATGATCATTGGGCAGAAGTTTTGGATAAGGAGATGAAATCTATAAGAGGTCATAGTTGACTTTAATGAGCACATGAAAAAGCAAATGAAGAAAACTCAATTCCAAATAAAAGCCAAATGATGCTAAAAAAATTTGCTGGTCCAAATTTTCATGCTTCAAAGATACAAATAACATGTTACAAAATGCAGGGTGTGACAGACCTACCCCCCTTACAAGAATCTCGTCCCCGAGATTCCTAAACTAGGGCTTAAAAGAGGTCGGGAAACTCGGATCTAAGATAGTCTTCTCGTTCCCAGGTTGCTTCTGCTTCGGTGTGGTTGCTCCACTGGACCTTGAAGTACTTGATGGTACGGCTCCGCGTACGTCGTTCTGCTTCGTCCAGAATACGAATGGGCTTCTCGCGGTAGGTCAAGTCAGGCTGCAGATCAATGGCTTGGTGATCCACATCCTTGTAGAGACTGGGCTTGTCCGGAACTTGGAGACATCTCCGGAGTTGTGACACATGGAATACATTGTGCACATCGGATAGCTCAGGTGGTAGTTCCAACTGATAAGCCACTTCTCCTCGTCGATCGGTGATCTTGAAAGGGCCAATGAACCTTGGTGCGAGCTTCCCCTTGACGTGGAAACGCTTGGTTCCCTTCAGAGGAGTTACCCGCAGGTACACATGATCTCCGACACGGAAACTCATGTCTCGGCGTCGAGTGTCAGCATAACTCTTCTGCCTTGACTTGGCTGCCTTTAATCGCTCTCTGACTAGTTGGACTTGCTCTTCTGCTGCGCGGAGAATATCCGGTCCAAAGACTAGTCCTTCTCCAGTCTCTGACCAGTTGAGGGGTGTACGACATCTGAGTCCGTACAACACCTCAAATGGTGCCATCTGAAGGCTTGACTGGTAACTGTTGTTATAGGAGAACTCGGCAAAAGGGAGACAGTCTTCCCACTTGGCTCCATATGCCAGGACACAGGCTCGGAGCATGTCTTCGAGAATCTGATTGACTCGCTCAGTTTGACCTCCGGTCTATGGGTGGAAAGCTGTGCTGAAAGACAACTTGGTTCCCAAGGCTTCTTGGAATCTCTTCCAGAACCTTGAAGTGAACTGGGTGCCTCGATCTGACACAATCTCCTTGGGAACACCGTGAAGACTTACGATTCGGTTGATATAGAGAGTTGCCAACTGGTTGCCTGAGTAGGTGGTCTTGACAGGAATGAAATGAGCCACCTTGGTCAAATGATCGACTATGACGCAGATAGAGTCATGTCCTCTATTCGACCTTGGTAATCCAGTGATGAAGTCCATTCCGACTTTATCCCACTTCCACTCAGGAACCTTGAGTGGCTGGAGCAATCCAGCGGGTCGCTGATATTCAGCCTTGACCTTTTGGCACACATCACACTTTGCAACATAGGTTGCAATTTCTCTCTTCATACCGTGCCACCAGAATCGTGCCTTCAAATCTTGGTACATCTTGGTTCCTCCGGGGTGGATGGAATACGGGGTGTCGTGGGCTTCTTGCAGAATCAGCGTCTTCAGCTCGGTGTTGTTTGGTACGCAGAGACGACCCTTGTACCAAACAATCCCGTGCTCGTCTTCGGAGAATCCTGGGGCCTTGCCCAGCTTCATCTTCTTCTTGATACCTTCGATGCTTGCGTGTCCTTCTTGAGCCTTCTTGACGTCGTCCAGCAGAGTTGGTCTGACTTCCAAATGATCCAGAAATCCGGGGGTGACCAATTCCAAACTGAATTGTTCGATCTCCTTAAACAAGGCTGGCTGCCTTTCTTGAATAATGACATTCAAAGAGCAAGCCTTCCTGCTTAAGGCATCGGCCACCACGTTGGCCTTCCCAGGGTGATACTGAACACTGAGGTCATAATCCTTGATGAATTCCAACCATCTCCGCTGCCTCATGTTCAACTCTTTTTGGGTGAAAATATACTTCAGACTTTTGTGGTCTGTGTAAATCTCACACCGTTTCCCTAGGAGGTAATGCCGCCATGTCTTCAAGGCATGAACTACTGCCGCTAGCTCAAGATCGTGAGTAGCATAGTTCTCCTCATGGGGTCGTAGCTGCCTGGAGAGGTATGCTATGACGCGGCCTTCTTGCATCAGAATGCTTCCCAATCCGGTTCGAGAGGCATCACAATATACCACGAACTCCTTGTGGATATCAGGTGTTGCCAGAACTGGGGCGGTGGTCAATCTCTTCTTGAGCTCTTGGAAGCTCTCTTCGCATTTTGGCGTCCACTCGAACTTCTTGTCCTTCTTGAGGAGCTGAGTCATTGGTCGTGCAATGCTAGAGAATCCTTCCACGAATTTGCGGTAATAGCCCGCCAATCCGAGGAAGCTTCTGACTTCCTTGACGGTCGTTGGAGATTGCCATTGGGTCACAGCTTCGATTTTTGCAGGATCAACAGATAATCCTTCCTCGGTCAAGACATGACCTAAGAATCCAACTTTGTGCAGCCAAAACTCACACTTGCTGAATTTGGCATACGGTTGGTGCTCACGAAGCTTGTCTAGGACCAATCTCAGATGTTGCTCATGCTCTTCCTCCGACTTCGAGAACACAAGAATGTCATCAATGAAGACAACAACGAACTTGTCCAAATATTCCATGAAGACTTTATTCATGAGATACATGAAGTAAGCTGGGGCATTGGTTAACCCAAAAGACATGACCGTGCACTCGTACAGGCCATATCTGGTTACGAATGCCGTCTTCGGAATATCTTGGGGTCTGATCTTCAGCTGGTAATACCCAGATCTGAGGTCGATCTTGGAGAATACCTTGGCTCCGCTGAGCTGATCAAACAGATCTTCGATTTTGGGAAGTGGGTACTTGTTCTTGATTGTAACTTAATTGAGGGAACGATAGTCAATGCATAAGCGGATGGTACCGTCCCTCTTTGCCACAAACAGAACAGGAGATCCCCAAGGGGAGGCACTCGGGCGGATAAATCCTTTCCTTAGCTGCTCTTCTAGCTGCTTCTTCAACTCGGCTAATTCTTCCGTCCCCATTCTATAAGGCTTCTTATAGATGGGTCCTGCTCCAGGCACGAGCTCGATGATGAACTCAATGTCACGGTCAGGGGGCATTCCCGGTAGTTCATCCGGAAAGACATCAGGATACTCACATACCACCGGTACTTGATCTAGCCCAACTTCAGACAGACAGTTGACTTTAGCGGCTTGAGCGGAAGAGGAGTTGGGGGCAAACTTGACTTCTACTCCTTGGTCATTGGTCACAGTGACTGTCCGATTGGCATAGTCTAACAAGCCTTGGTGCTTACTGAGCCAATCCATCCCTAAGATCACATCCAAGCCTTGCGATCTCAGGATGATAAGGTCTGCTAGGAAGTCTACACCGTTAATGGTAATACTGACTCCTTTACAGCCTATCTTGGCTCTCATCTCGGCTCCGGGGGTTTGTAACACCATAGGGTTTTTCAGGGGTGTAGGGGTCATGCCACTTTTTAATGCAAATCTTTGAGTGACAAATGAATGCGTAGCTCCAGAATCAAACAAGACAGTTGCAGGTGCTGAGTTGACAAGGAACGTACCCAGCACGACGTCCGGGTCTTCCTGGGCTTCTTTAGCA
Organism: Secale cereale; assembly: GCA_902687465.1. Lineage (NCBI taxonomy): Eukaryota > Viridiplantae > Streptophyta > Magnoliopsida > Poales > Poaceae > Secale > Secale cereale. The sequence goes on from LR738715.1 coordinate 514,723,055, forward strand.
GTGACGTGATTCACACGCCCCTTCCCATAGTTCGGTGGATTGCAAGGAGCTGGGTTCCTTGGTGGCATTCCACGGCCTTGTCCCTGGTTCTGCGCATTGGAGCGCGGGGCATCAGGCTTCTTGTTGGGGCACACCCTGGAGATGTGTCCAGGCTGACCACACCCAAAACAAGTGACTTGATTTGGAGTGTTGATCTTGTTGCCACCATTGGTATTGGGGTTGAAAGCTGGCCTGGGGTTGGCATACTGCTGAGGCTGAGGATTGGCACGAGGTGCAGGAGCTCTTGGCTGCTGATAGGTTGGCTTAACCGGGGCTGACTGCCACGGACGAGGCTTCTGGTTGCTGGAACTTCCCTTACTGACCAACTTGCGCTTGCGAGTGTCTTCCAAAGCACGCCGCTTGTCTTCAAGCATAAGTGCCTTGTTCACTAGGTCAGGGAAAGATGGGCAGTCGCACACGACAAGCGAATATTGCAGAGTCTGATTAAGGCCTTCCATGAAGCGCTCCCTTTTGGCAGCATCAGTGCTGACATCTTCAGAGGCATACCTTGACATAATGCTGAACTTCTGCATGTACTCCTTGACAGTGCCACTTCCTTGCTTCAGGGCTCGGAACTCGCGCTTTTTGATAGCCATGACTCCAGAGGGAATGTGGGCCTTGCGGAATTCTGCCTTGAAGTTCACCCAAGTGATGTCTTGTTCAGCATGCATGACCTTGAATCCATCCCACCAAGCTCTTGCGGTTCCCCCGAGGCAGTGGGCTGCATAAGCCACTTTCTCGCGATCTTCGGTGCATCCGACTAGTTCCAGGATTTCCTCAATGGAACGGACCCAGTCATCAGCATCCAGGGGTTCAGCAGTCTCGATGAAGGTTGGCGGTGCATGCTTCTTGAACTCTGCCAACGTGGAACGTCCGTTGCCATTCCCCGTCGGCTGGTGGTTGTTGGCGACAGCTTGAGCAATCAGCTGAAGAGCTGCAGTGTTGGCTTGGCGTTCCTCTCGGAAAGCTTGGAGAAGCTGAGCCATGTCCATGCTTGGAGGAGGTGGTGGTGGAGCTTGGTCGTTGGTTTGGTCGAGGTCTACCTCTGGCTGAGAGGATGCTCCGGCTTCGGGCTGCTGGGTAGAGGTACCAGTACGAGTTACAACAGGCATCCTATTGGAGCGGTAAAAGGTCTCATGACTCGGAAGAGGAAAAGCAAGATAGATGGGTGCCTAGTAAGGGGGTGGGTGTGACACTAAATCAAATCATGAAAGGGCCGAGAGGCCAAAACACATTCATTGAAAATCCAGATGGGTGATGTAGTCGTTTACACATTCCCAAAGGAAGAATACGACATACATCCAGACACAACAAAAGCAAGCACTAGATGGTTTCATATGAACCATACAAGGACTCGACTGCGCATAGGGGTTACACGACCTATCCTACCGTAGGGGTTACAACGGGCATATCCGAGTAGCGAATAATGCCTAAGCGGCGGAATGCTCGGTCGCGTATTCCGGCTCTTCTGGGTCTTCCTCCTTGTCTTCATCTGTCTGGGCTCCCTTGTCGCTGCAGGGAGTGGGGGAGTGGAGGAGTTGGATACGACGGTGCTTCGACGGTGGTGCAGGGAAAAGCTTGCGGTATTCCCTTGCTGTCATCCGGCGTCGCCGAGGTGGTTCTTCACCCTTGGAAGACACATCCTCGGAGGGCCTTCCGCCTCGATACGCGATAGCGGATTGTCCAAAAGGTGCTCCTTCCTTCTTGATCCTGTTTGCCTTCTCTTGAGCTCGTCGAAGAAGTGCCTTGGTCTTGTAAAGTTCTTCTTGAAGCTTCGTTGATTCCGAGGCCAATTCTTGTGCCAAGCTGTCGGCACATAGACTGAAGTAGGTCTGGAACTGAAGCGAGAGTCCATCCTTCAGTGGAGGGGCTAGTGCGCTGCTTTCTTTGTCACCTTCCTTCCGGTAAGGTAAGAAGCGAGTTGCCATCTTGGCTGCCATCTCCGGAAGAAGCTCGCGGAGACGGGTTAGTGCCTTGAGTGCAGCAGCCTCGGCAGCGAGTGGTAGTGTTGCCATCTGGGGTCCCTCGAAGAACCAACTTGTGGGAGGATCGTTTGCCTTCACGATCACTTCCACATCGTACTCCACCTCAGTATCGCTCACCCAATGCTCAAGGTAGGTGAGGATGGGTGCTCGGTGGAACTGACACTCCTGGAGGCTATCCTCGAGAAGTAGGGGAAACCCAGTGGTCAGGTGCTCTTCGGGAACAGCGGCCATCTACAAAGGTGGAATAGGAGGGGTTAATAAGCTGAGGAAATCTCAGGTTTAGAAAAGAAGAGAGGTTCAGAAGGTTTTGAAAAAGGGGTCTCAACTAACTAACGCCCATGCTAACTAAGGCTTCCTACAGTCAGGATGGCTCTGATACCAGCTCTGTGGGGACCCCGACTTAGAAGTCGAGATCACCGAATGCACGTGTACAGTGATCCCAGAGATCAATGCTCACTGAACACACAGAAGCTGAAATAACAAGAGTCTTACATCCATACATATAGTCTTACACGAATTAAGGCCATTATGGCAAAGTCTTACATAAATAGAGCCTCACGGGCTGAATAGCAAATAACTCAAGTAGCGGAAGTCTTCGATAAAACGGGTAGGACCCATGCCATCTGCCTTAACCCTATAGGTATTCTGACTGGGATAGCGTCCTAGTTCGCATGGTCGTCTCCAAAGAACTCTTCCTCATAATCTTGTTCTTCCATGCCTGGCCAATTAAATAACCAGTGGCAAGCCAATGAGTACTTTGAATGTACTCGCAAGCAACCCATGATGTGGTTCAAGTAACAATGCAATTGAATAATAATGAACAATCTAGCAGGAGGCTAGAACAATATGCTATCATCAAGCTTATGCATCAATAACCTCGCGTAACCTCGAGAACAGGTTACCGACATCAACATGAATGTGATTCATCTCATCGAGTCAAGTCACCACCTTGACTCACCCACACACGCATGGTTTCACAAACATTGGACGTAGCCCAAGAGCGGTTACCCAACTGTCCATGATTGTGGACAAGGCTATTCGAATAGTTTGACACTCTGCAGAGGTTGTACACTTTACCCACAAGATCCCGGGAACTTCCGTGTCATCCACGACCCGCGGTACCTCAAGTACCCGGGGTAAGCACCCGGTCATTACCTTTCCTTAGACGCCACTAACATAGAGTCCACTCGTTGGCACATGGCCTTTGGGGTACAAACAATAGATCACGGGACTTGCCCTAATTCAATGTTCACGCGTACCCGAAGGGACCAACGGTGTGTCCGGTGCCCTGTGAAAACAGTCATGGTCGCCTATCCAAGCACGACCCCGTCCCGGGAAAGACCTCAAGTCTTCCCGTCACTAGTAATGCGGGCACCATGCTAGTATCGACCTAAGTAATCAATAAAGCCCCGTCCCATAAGGGGTAGTGTGGTTGCACATGTATGGTTGGAATAACGGTCGCAACTTCAACCAATCCGTTTGAAAAACACACACACTTGCCTTGGCACACCACTTTGTCATCAAGTGGTCACCCAATCTCATTATCATCATCACCCTCGGGCATAAATGGCACCCGACGGGGTTTTATGTAAAGACTTCAACCGTGAAGGTTCATGTCACACATGCATCACTTTCCATAACTACTAACCATATGCAAGTCATCTAGCATATAGCAAGATCAAGATCATGTCATGTATTATATAAGCATCATGATCACCTATTGCATGTCATCTAGCATATAGCAAGATCAACAATAAAGCATGCATCATGTGGTGGTTCATCTAGGTTACCATCGTAACCCTAATCATCATGCATCGGAATCCAACGGGTTCCGAAGAACAAGTGTATCATGGTCAAAGGGCTGCTTGCCTGGATTGGCTTGGTCTTCAAAGTCTTCAAGTCCTTCTCCTTCTTCTTCCACAGCAACTTCGTCAAATACGGGATCTATATGTCGCATAATAACCATGGAAAAATAAGAATACAAATAAAACAGAAAAACCAAAGTGCTCAGAAAAATGTCAACTCATTTTTGTAAAATACTAGAGGGTTTTCTAAGATGGGGAAAAATCTTAGTTGGAGTCTTGGAGCTACAGAATAGGATATATTGATTTTTGAACAGGAGTTATACTGCTCAAATTTGAATTTAAATTTGAACAGTACTGAAAAGTTTCATGGATTTGAGTGAAAGTAGTACCATTAAATAGGTTGGAATATTACAAGATTTTAGGAGTTGGAAATATTTAATTTGGATCAATATTCTTTTTTGCATAAATGTTTAAAACATCAACAGAAAAGAAAAAGAGAAAAAGGGGTCCTGTGCACTGGGCCAGAAGAGGCCACAGTGCACGGCCCAGGTGGACTGGCCCAGCCGCACGTTGCCAGCGGGCGCGCACGTCAGGTTTCAAACCTGACGGGCGGGGCCCGTGGGTCAGCGGCACAGAGGAGGGGAGAGAGGTGGGGGGATGACAGGCAGGGCCCGCCTGTCATCTCTAACCCCTCGGTCACGGCGGCGGCGAGCTCACCGGCGACGATACCGTCCACGGCGATGGCAACGGAGGCCAGAGACGGACTCAGTGGCGTGTTGCGGTTGCAGTGGTGGTAGCGCGGCACGGCGGGGAGCCCTGGTTCGCCGGTGACGAGGTGCGACGGCGGAGGCTCGTCCGAGGACGGTGGTCGGGGTCGTTTCTGACTGCAAATGCAGGGGGAAAGAGAGGGGAAAGGTTCAGTGAGGTGCGGCGGTTCCAAAACGAGCGGAAGGAGAGGCAGGGGAGGCCTGTACCTCGAGATCGCCGGCGGCCCGACGCGGCGGAGCTCCGGTCGATCCCGAGCACTGGGGCGCTCCGGGGTCGAACTAGTGATGCAGGAGGGATCAGTGGAGAGGTGTGAGGCTGGTGGTGGTGTTGGAGGAGCTCGGGGAGGCCTATATATAGGAGCTCGACGAGGACCCGTGGTCCAGTGCGCCGGCGAGCTCATCGGCGAGGCTACAGCGCACGGGAGGCTACGGGGGTGAGTCTGGGGAGTTCCTGGACGAGCTCTACGCCCAGCTGAGGTAAGAGGAGGAGCGGGGGAGCGATAGAGAGGCGTGCGCGTGCGAGGCAGAGGAGTGGCTGCCGCTGGCGGCCAGCGCCCGTGCGACGGCGGCTACTGGAGGGCGCAGGAGGAGGGGGGACAGCGCCGGGGAGGTCGCGGACGTCGAGACGCCTCTACTGGCGCGAGGGGGAGGCCCGAGGCTGTCGGGGATCGACGATTGGTCCGAGCCAGCGTGCGAGGTGCACTGTACACGCGCTCTGGAGCGTGCGTATGACCGGCATCAGCGTGCTCTCGCCGGTTTGGCCCGTCCCAGCGTGTCCAACAGTGTCTGGGGCGTAGAGGAAGGAGTAAAGAATTGCCCTGAGGCCTTGGATGCTTTGGGGTTGCAGAGAGAGAGGGGGAGGGCTGGTAACAAGATGAAAGTTGGTTGTACAGCAAGGTAAAGTTGGGGTTTCACCCCCCAATCATGGAGATGAGGTGCTGGGGGAGTTACTGGAGGTTGCTGGTAACTCAATGGGCCTGTGGTAAGAAGTTGAGGCTATGGAGAAAAGTGAAAGTGGTCAAGTTGGAGGTTTTAGAATTTCTGCAGAAGGTGTTTGATCAGTGCTTGAACAAGTAAATGAGGTCCACTTGACATGGCACTTAACAGGGTTGAAAGACATGAGAAAATAGGGTGCCTCACCAAATTTGGCCTCATTTGAAGAAACTAGCCAATGTAACTTTGGTGAACCCTAGAAATCAACAGAAACAGTTTCATCTTGATTGAGTCAAGCTAATCATCTCCCCTTGATGCACCACTTGGTGTAGCATCATCATTTGGGGTATTGATCATGCTCACAAAGTTTGAGGCTCCAGATAAAAAGTTGGTAATGTAAAGTTGTTCAAATTTGCATTTGAACAGAAAGGGTTTTGAGGTGATCTGATCAAGTTGCTCTATTCCAAATCTTGTGCCATTTGGTCTAGGTGCCTTATTAGGCCATTCTAGCATGTGCACCAAGTTTGAGAGCATTTGGACAAGTTTGGCAATGTAAAGTTGCTCAAACTTCAAATATGGACAAAATGGTTATGAAGGGGTTTGAGGAGGTTTTCTTGCTTCCCAAGGCATGGGACTTGGCAAGATCATCAAATATGCCATATATGACATGATAGAATTTCCCTGGAATTTTTGGAGAAAATTTCCTTTGTAAATATTTCAAAAGCTTGAAATATCCAGAAAGGGTTTTAGATGGTTTAGCCCATTATTTTGAACATGACCAAGTGTTGAAACTCTTATATATGGACAATATATGTCCTATGAGTCTCTCTGAATTTTGACAAATATTTTTGAAATAGTTAAATAATTTTCCCCTATTAAAGACCATTTCTGGCCTTAAGAAAAAGCTTTTAAATAAAATAGGAAAATAACTTTTAAAATTATACCTTTGTGGTCTCTGGGAGTCCTATGACTACTAGGTCTCAAATAAACCTTTTGAAATAATTTTCACACCCTTAATCAAGTACTTGCAGTGCAAATCTCAATTCAGGGGTTTTTGGAAAACTAAATTTATAAAATGCTTTTTGGCCAAATTAATTTTGTAAGAAAATACTATACTGCTATATAACACTTGGCATGATCATTGGGCAGAAGTTTTGGATAAGGAGATGAAATCTATAAGAGGTCATAGTTGACTTTAATGAGCACATGAAAAAGCAAATGAAGAAAACTCAATTCCAAATAAAAGCCAAATGATGCTAAAAAATTTTGCTGGTCCAAATTTTCATGCTTCAAATATACAAATAACATGTTACAAAATGCAGGGTGTGACAGTTTTTGACTTTGCCTGATAGATTTTCTGTCTGTTGTTTGATAGTGCTCTAAAAATCAAATAAATCATCCAACTCTTATACTTCATCTCCTTGATCCAAAACCTTTTCCCAATGATCATGCCATGTGTATAGACCAGTATAGTATTTTCTTATAAAAATATTTTGGCCAAATAGTATTTTCTAAAATTAGTCTTCCAAAAACCCCTGAATTGAGGTTTGCACTACAAGTACCTTATTTAAGGTGTGAAAAATCATTAAAAAGGTACATTTGAATCCTATTAGGTATAGGACTCCCATAAACCACAAAATTATAATTTTAAAAGTTATTTTTATATTTTATTTAAATGCTTTTTCTTTAGGCCAGAAATGGTCTTTAATAGGTAAATATTATTTAGCTATTTCAAAAATATTTGCCAAAATTCAGGGAAACTCATAGGACATATATTGTCCATATATAAGAGTTTCAACACATGGTCATGTTCAAAATATTGGACAAATCCTTCCAAAACCCTTTCTGGATATTTCAAGCTTTTGAAATATTTACAAAGGAAATATTCTCCAAAAATTCCAGGGAAATTCTATCTTGTCAGATATGACATATTTGATGATCTTACAAAGCCTCATGCCTTGAAGATCAAGAAAACATCATATAATCCCCTCAAAACCATTTCTGTCCATTTTGAAGTTTGAGCAACTTTACATTGCCAAACTTGTCCAAATGATCCCAAACTTGGTGCACATGCTAAAATGATGTGAATATGCATCTATGCCAAATGGCACAAGTTTTTGAGAAGGATAACTTGATCTAAGTGCCCCAAAACCCTTTCTGACCAGATCCAAATTTGAACAACTCTACATTGCTAACTTTTTACTTGGGGCCTCAAATTTTGTGGTCATGCTCACAAACCCAAATGATGACACTACACCAAGTGGTGCATCAAGGAGAGATGAATTGCTTAACTTAATCTTGGAAAATCCATTTCTGTTGATTTCTAGGGTTTACAAAAGTTGCATTGGCAACTTTGCCCAAATGAGCTCAAATTTGGTGGAAGGGCCTAAATCTATGTGCCATTTCATCCTGTTAAGTCCCATGTCAATTGGAAGTCATTTTCTTTCCCAAAACTACATCAAACACCTTCTGCCATTTTACCAAAACCACTGTTTTGCCCCCTTTTACTATTCTACTTGAGCTCAACTTTTTACCACAACTGCTCCTAGTCACCCTCTGCCTCCAGGAACTCCTTCCCCTCATCAGCTCAATGATTGAGGGGGGGGGGGTAAAACCCCATTTTACTCTTCTGGACAGCAGCAATCTCCTCCTTTCTCACCTCCCTCCTCACTCTAGTAGCCCTCCATGGCATCCAAGGCCACAGCCCACTTCTTTACTCTTCCCCTGACCCCCTAGACACCATTGGGCAAAAGTGGACGCGTCCAGAGCGGTGTGGACACGGCCATGCCGACCATATGGGCGCTCTGGAGCGCGCTAAAGTGTGCTCCCGCACTGTAGCCGCGTCCTGCCCGGGGCACCCGACAACCTAGGGCGTTGGGATCGTGTCCCCCGAGGCCACCTCGACGTTCGGGACACGGCAGCTGGTCGACCCCCTTCTTCCTCTCTCTCTCTCTCCGGCCCCTGCTCGCACGCGCACCGTGGTCACCGAGAGCCCCAATGAGAACGCTCACACGCGCGCTGCCCTGGTGCATCCCCGCTCCTTCTCTCTCTTTCTCTAGGCGTAGACCACCCCTGCGAACGCCCCAGACACGACCACGTGCAGCCCCGTGACCCGTGGCAGCGACAACGTGCTCGCCGGCGCACGGGACCTCGGTGGACCATCGCCCGCCTATTTAAAGCCACCCCCGAGCCCCCTCGCTGCTCCTTTGGCTCTCTCTCTCCCGTACGCCCCCAGGCCAACCCATTGCTCCTCCCGTGCCCCCATTCTACTCCACGGCCGGGAACCTTGCCGCCGGCCACCGCTCAAATCCGTGCCAATTCGAGCCCCTCCTCTCCACCTCTCCACTCCAGAGCGTCACCAGAACCACCACCGACCCGCCCCACACTCTAGTCCTTCCTCCTCGTGCCCGCATCGCCGTGCCCAAACCTCACCGCCGGCCTAGTCCGCTGCGGCCAACCCCCTTCTCAACTCGATGCCCGTGGGCGACCGTGCCGCCCTAGGTTGGATGTGGACTGGTCCCCTGAGCACGCCGGAGGGAAGGGCATCGCCGGAGACGCCCTATAGCGTCGATGACCGGCGACGAACACCTCCTCTGTCCTTCGCAGCGCCGCGCAGGAGGTGGAGGACGAACCTGCCAGCGGGCCCCGTCCGTCGGCCGGCCAGCATGATTGAGCCACTGACGGGAGGGCCCCGTCCCGTTTAAGTGGAGACGGACTCCGCCCGCTGCCACCTTCACCACAGGGAAGCGTATTCCCTGGAGTACACTTCCTGCGTCATCAGCCGAGCGCAGCCGAGCCACTGGGCCGGCCCACGATCTATCTGTCGCCGTGTGCGCAGTATAACTGTATAACCCTTTTTCCTTTTCTTTTTCTTTTCCAAACAACTTCAAAAATCCATAAATAAATCAAATGTATTCCAAATTTGATGATTCAAATTTCTAGGAGTTTCTAAAATCCTGATCTACCTGTTGGTGCAACATGCACATTTTTCCAGAAACTTTTCCTTCACAAATATTATCAAAATGTTATTATTCCATTTTCTATGATGAACTTTAGAAAATCACACAGAGCTCAAATTTGATCCAAATGCAATGGTTCAAATTCCTAGATGCTTGTAATATCCAAACTTAGTTTTGGAACATTTTTATTAATACTTTCTGTACCCCACCAAATAATGAGCCATTTCTTCATATTTATCAACTTTGCAAAATCCTAGGAAATTCACTTGAACTCCAAATACAGTGAAACCAACTCCTAGATGCTTCTAAAATCATGATTTGTTAAATAGGTGCCTTTGCTCATTATTCAAAAATATATTTCTGTACACTTCTTTCGAATCCATAAACCCCTTGATTCCATCATATTGAAATGTGCCAAACCATCCATTGATCATACTCCAATGAAACCACCTTGGTAATTTTTCATATGACCAGAGGTATCCTAGAAAAGTCCAACTCCTATTTTTAGAGCACTTTTATTTTTTTTCTTTGTTGTGTTGCTCATTATGATTGTTTCCATCGTTAGTCGACGAAATAAACGGAGTACTCGGAGATGGACCAGAAGGTTTGAAGACTCGGAAGGACAAGGCAAGTAGCCCTTTGATCATGTTTGAGAAACCGTTTTATGCATGTCATATAGTACCATAATGTTGTTGTTATGGAATCATGATGAGGTGGAACCACTTTGATGGTTTGCCACTGCACTTCCTCGTTGATACTTGTATTGTGCATGACCCTACCTTCTTATGAGGGTTATGCCGGTGGGAGTAGATAGATGTGTGCTATAGTAGTTGGCTACGCAGTTGGGTCAGGGTTATGCATTGAGAGAAACAAGGGTGGTAAGACATACTTGCAGATAACCCAGTGGGTGCCACTAATGCCCCTGGGAGTTGATGAGGAACTAGGGCACTACTTGGTGGAGAAGTAGTGTACCGAGGCTTGATGCAGTGTTGTTTACAGAAATGGATTAGATTTATGTGTGACTACCGTCCCAACCAAACGTTTGCAACCACTCTACCCCTTATGGGACGGGGAAATATTGATTACTTAGGGCGATACTAGCATGGTGCCCACATTACTAGTGACAGGGGAGACTTGAGGTCACTCCCGGGACGGGCTCGTGCTTGGATAGGCGACCATGACTGTTTTTACAGGGCACCGGACACACCGTTGGTCCCTTCGTGTACGTGTGACATTGAATAAGGACAAGACCCATGATCTATTGTATGTACTGGAGGGCCGTGCACCAATGAGTGGACCCTATGTTAGTGTCGTCTAGGGAAAGATAATGACAGGGTGCTTCCCCCGAGTACTTGAGGTACTGCGGGATCGTGGGTGACACGAAAGCTTCCCGGATCTTGTGGGTAAAGTGCGCAACCTCTGCAGAGTGTAAAACTATTCGGATAGCCGTGTCCACGGTCAAGGATGGTTGGGTGGTGCTACTTAGACTATGTCCATAAGTTTCTGGAAAACAACACGGTTCAGTGATATTGATGATGTGATTCTTGAGGAAGTCACAATGAGCTTGAGCATGAGTTGATTACAACTCTTTCTCGATAATGATGTCTGTAACCTCCTGATACTTGTTGCAGACACATGCATGCCCTTGTTATATGTTGATCATACTTGCATATGAAAATCTAGCTTTCCGCAAAACTGCCAATTTAGCAATAGAGCCTTGCATAATTATTCTGTCATCACACTTGGGTTGCTTGCGAGTACATTCAAAGTACTCATTGGCTTGCCACTAGTTATTTTATTGGCCAGGCATGAAAGAACAGGATATGACGAAGAACTCTTGGTGACGAACTTGCGAGCTAGGACGCTTCCCAGTCAGAATGCCTGTAGGGTTAAGGCGGATGGCATGGGTCCAAGTTGTTATTGAAGATTACCGATGCAGTGATATACTCAAGACTTGACCATAATGGTCCTATTTGTGTAATACGGTATGTATGGATGTAAGACTCTTGTTATTCAGCTTCTGTGTGTTCAGTGAGCATTGATCTCTGGGATTACTTTACACGTGCATTGGGTGATCACGACTTATGAGTCGGGGTCCCCACAGAAGACCCGAGTATTCTCGGAATCCCGTGCTGAAGATATTTCGACAAAGGTATAACTAATCCAGCAAGACCTCCCGGCGTGCCAACACCCTGATAGTAGTCGCGTGTATCTCGTCTCAGGCCACGACCGGATGGGAAATCCTACAGGTATATACCAGCCCTCGGGTGTTCCCAAGGTGGCCCCGCAGTACGCCCAGTTTGGAACAACACTCATAAGGAGCACGGGCCCGGGTTGTTGATTAAGAACCCAGGTTAATTTCTCCCTATGCAAGTTTTATTTGTTAGGCAAATGTAGTACCAAAGTTGGGCCTTGCTGGAAAAGCTTTAAGCAATGTGAATTATCAAGCGGGGCCCATAAACGCCAACCGTGTTAGGAACACAAAGTCAAGGAACATAACACCGGTTTATCGGGTCCTAGGGTGGCATGAGTGGAACAAAACACCAAGCAGAAGGCAAGCCTTCCACCCATTACCAATATACATGTGCATTAATTTAATTAGATATATTTGTGTTATCCCAATAAACAAGTCCAAACATGGAACAATCTTCAAATTTCACCTGCAACTAACAACGCTATAAGAGGGGCTGAGCAAAAGCATACTTAGCCAATCAACGGTTTGCTAGGAAGGCGGTTAGAGTGTTTCATGGCAACATAGGAAGCTGACAAGACAAGAATAGACATTGAGGCATAACTATAGAGCGAGACAACTAGCAAGCCAAAGATAGAGGTGATATCGGGGAACGATCATCTTGCCTGGGATCCTGCAAGGAAGAAGAATGAGTCCATGAAGACGAAAAAAGGACGCAGTCGAACGAAGCCTCACAACTCCAAAATGGAACCGAAGCTATCGAGAGAAGCAAACCGAAAAGAAGCAAACAACCTAGTAAACACAAGCATAACATGGCATATGATGCGCAAACAAGTATGATGCATGTCATAGCAAGGTGCAGAAGCAATACTACAAGTTAAGTGGAGCTCAATATGCAATGACTTGCACATTGACGAAACACCACATTTTATTTATTTAGTTGACTCTCGTTTATTTAGAAAACAAGATTAAATGTTTGTTAACATGGCAAGAGGTTAAGCATAAGTAAACTAACCATTTAAGCAATTTAAATGAGGCCGGAAATAACAACAATTTCGGAAAAATTCGCATGTCATTATATAGCAATTTTTAAACAAGAAACAATTTAAACATTTTAAGGTTGTTATCATGATGCGGATGACAAATGCAAGTTTTTAAGCATTTTTAGTAAAAGTTAACAGAAGAATTTGTCATCGTGGTGGAAAGAAAAGGTGCCACGGCGACGAATCCGAAAATGATGCCACGACAACATATCGGTTCCGGTAATTCGTTGGGAGACCGGTTCAAAAGAAGTATGACAGAAGCGTGTCATGCAAGATGGTGGGGTGCTCCCGAATACCGGGTTCCCATGAGACGGTGGCATGGAAATGAGTGGCAAAATGGACACGATGCTAACAAGGGTGCATCTCATACATCGCAAGCATCCGTTCACGGGCATTGTCTTGGCGGTATACCTTCGAAGCATGCATTCGGGATAGATTGAGTTCATCGAGGGAAGTAGCCGTACATGGGTCATCGTAGGAAGTAGTTGTTAACGTGGCGGTAGAGGTACTCGCGACCTTGGCGATAGTAGTTGTACATTTTGGCGGTAGTCGAACTCGACGAGCGATGGTCGTCATGGTACTTGTCGTGTTCCAGATGTGTAGTCATACACAGGTCTTCGGCGAAGGTAGTCGTACACGCACGTAGATGAACTTGACAGATCCGAGGGCTTCGGGCGTCATGGTACTTGGTGAAATGCATGTCGACCATAGTTGTACATGTATCGACGAGGTACTTGGTGAATCCTTGGTCCTTCGTATTCGGTCTTGGCGATTCGTAGATGGTACAAGAGGTACATGACGCATCCACGGAAGGGTCTTGGTGTCCAACAGCAGCAACAAAGCGATGGGTGGTCTCGATGGCGGCCAAGGTTAATACTCGAGTAGATCGAGCGCTCGTTTGATGCAGGCGGGGGGCTCGAAGCAGAGGACCAGGGAGGAGCTGGGATGCAACGGCTGCAGGCGCTCGCGAGACAGAGGGTGTCGTCCTTCTAGGCTCGGGCAGAGGCTGGACCAGGCGCAACGAAGTTTGGGCGGCGGGACGATGCGATGGGGGCGAGCACAGGAGGCGGGCAAAGCAGAGGACGTCCGCAGGCGTGCTTCAGCAGTCTTGGTCGCCGATGGGTGGCGAGTCAGAGCACGACAAGGCGGGGTCAAGTGGACTCAGGCGTGTGCTCCAGCAAAGGGATGGCCGGACATGCGTCTGAGGCGGGGGAGGAGCACAAGATATGTGCTTGAGGGCTGGCATGGGCACTCGACGGGGCGTGGGGCAGCCATGGCATCGTGGAGGAGCAGGGGACTAGCCTGACCGGAGAGGAGGTCGTGGCAGCTGGTCAGGCGACGGGGACGAGAAGAGCGGGGTGGTGGTCGTTGCCGGCGGCGGTGAGGCGGCAACCTGGTTCTGCCGGAGGGTCCGGCGGGGCAGAGGCTTTTCCTCCTCCTTTCGTGGCGCTAGGAGGAAGACGAAGGAGAGGGAGAGTGGGGATCGAGAGTGAGGTGGCGGCGCTGGAGGGACGAAGCGATCGTGGGAAAGAGTCGAGCTAGGTTAGATAGGCAGGGGTCGGCGGTGATGGCTTCTCGCCCCTCGTTGGTTACCCCAAGTGGAAGGTTGAGATGTAGCGTAGCGGCAAATTTTCCCTTGGCAAATATACCAAGATCGAATCCCGTGAGACTCCGAGGGTCAACAAGAAGGTGTCAATAGTGCCAGAGACTTTTGCTTGACAGGACCTGCACACAGATACAAATAACTTTGCTCCCAACGAGTACAGAGAGGTTGCCAATCCCTCCGGCCTTGTCGTTTACAAAGGATCAAACGCAAGAGATAATAGTGATAGGTATGACTGCAACTAGTAAATAAGAACAGTAAGTAAATAGCGGGTATGAGCAGTGATAGTAATATGGACCAGGATCCCATGATGTTCACTAGTGATGTCTCTCTCCCAAAATACAATAAAACAGCTAAGCGAGGTAAACGAATTACAGCTGGGCAATTGACAGAATTATGTGCGCAAACCAATGCTAACTATGCTGTAAGAAAGGTAGAGGCTCAAAAGCATGGGCGGTACGCCAAGGCAAGTAGACCGAAATCCATCTGCATCTACTACTAATCATCCACCTTGAGATATCTATCCAGAACATCTCGCTGGTATTAAGTTGCGAGTCCCACCCATAGTGTAAACTCAAAGCAACAGACAACTGCATTACAAGAACTTTGCGTAAAGTAAACAATTCTTGCACCCGCAAGTACAAGCACCGTTGTTTTCCCCCTTGTGGCAACAGCACATCCCCTAGACTCATGTTTCTGTCACTCAAGCTAGTCATCGAGGGGCATCAACCCACAATCAAGCATAACGTTCCCTCTTGGAGTTACTACCTACTACTCGGCCAAAGCAATAAATAGCAACGGAGAACATGCAAGAATTACTCAAGAACATAAATATAAAGAGGTGAATCAAATATATTACTCACACACAGTCTGAACATAATCTCATAATCCATCGGATCCCAGCAAACTCAGCATAGCAACAGTATAAAGATTACATATGTGCCTCGATCATGTAGGGTAGCTCACGAGGTCTAATCGGTGAAGAACAAAGAGCGGAGGAGAACATCACATAGTTACTGGTCATGGACCCATGGTCCAAGGGGGACTACTCACAACTCATCCGGGAAGCGTCCATGGTGGTGGAGAAGCTCCCGGTGGTGGTTCTCCCCTCCGGCAGGGTGCCGGGAAGAGTTCTCCTGGTGCTCCCGATCTTGGAAGCGCGGCGGCGGCGGAACAGAGATGAGATCACGAAAAAGGGTTCTGTCCTCGAGGGTTTCAGGATGCGTGTTAAATATATGCCAAAGGGGGGCACCAGAGGCGGAGAGGGGGGCCCAGGCGCCCCCCCCCCCGGGGCGGCCAGGAGGGGGCCGCGTGGGCAGGCCGCCTGGGCTGCCCCTGGCTCCCCTCTGGCCCCACTTCTGGCGCGTGGAAGCTTCTGGAGCGCTGATTTTTTATATATTTTTCCCGGAATTTTTCTGGCAATTTACCTAATGGGAAAACCTGAAATACAAAAACAGCAGAAAACAGAAACTGGCACTGGGGTGCACTGAGTTAATAGGTTAGTCCAAATATGATCAAAAGTGTATGGAAGTGCATAAATATCATAGCAATATCGCACAAAAGAGGCATGGAGCAAGCAGAAATTATAGATACGTTTTGGACGTATCAACATCCCCAAGCTTAATTCCTGCTCGTCCTCGAGTAGGTAAATGATAACAAGCATAATTTCTGTGGTGACATGCTATCAACCATATAAGAACTTTTAAGTAAAGTAATCAAGGTATGTAATCCAATTCAAGTCATAACAAGCAAGAGTCTATATTAGCATTGTAACAAGTAACATAAGAACATAAAGGTGCAAGAGCTCTCGCTGTCCGTGACTCGAATGTCTCCAAATGGTGTTTGCGTGCAAGAAAGGGGATAGGGATATATGAGAGAGTAAAACATAGTTTTTGTATTGTTGAGAACTTAATCTACTAAAGTTTCACACTTGGTCTTCTTTGGAATCTTATCTTGACTCATCCCCAGACCGTCAGCCAGGTACAGGTCAAAATGATCCACTCCCTTTCGATATTTTGATCACTCATGCAATGGATGAGCGTAAGCAAGAAAGTTGACACTTAGGATGGCAAAGAGAGAAAAATGATAGAGGGGGAAGACAAAAAAGGTGTGAAAGGCTCACATCAATGAGGACAATCATCGGCGAGAGAAAGCCAAATGATAGATATGATGTGAGGAGTAGGGATTGCCATGCAACGGATGCACATATGAGCTAAGGTAAGCTCTCCAATGGAACTAGTGGGGGTGCATCCAACTTGCTTGCTCAAGAAGACCTAGAGCTCTTTTGAGGAGGCTCAACATTGGAATATACAAGCCAAGTTCTATAGTGTAAAGGTCCCCACATAGCTATATGCATAAATGATAATCTCTATGGAGTACAAGGTATAAGATGGAGTACGAGTGTGGATCTCTCAAAAGAAATAGTAGTGTGCCCCCTTCTCTCTATTTATTTCTTTTTCTCTTTTTTTCTATTTTTTCTATTTTTTTGTGGCCTCAATGGCTCTTTCTATTTATCTCTCATTTGTCCTCTTTGGGATCTTTTTATTTTGTCCTCTTTGGGATCTTTTGATTTGTCCTCTTTGGGATCTTTTCCTCACTTTAGGGGCAACACTCTATGTATTACAAGAAGTATAGAAGATCTTTCACACTTTACAAAAGTACTCAACATAAAGAAAATGAAACTATCATGATCTATGCAAATGTATGCCTCTGTCAGTGTAGCAGTGTATGCAATGATACTAGCGCGTCATGTAGCAATGATTAGGGCAAGGCCCAACTAGCATGCGGCTCATCGATCAAGCAAAAAGCATGTATGACATGAAGATCAAGTCATGAGAAGATGGATGTTGCATGGCAATGTATCTCGGAAAGGCTATGGAAATGCCTTAATAGGTAGGTATGGTGGCTGTTTTGAAGAAGGATATAATGAGGCTTATGATGACAGAGCGTATCGTGCCAAGGATTTGGATGCACCGGCGAAGTATGCGCCAACTCTCGAGGTGAGAAAGGGCAATGCATGGTACCGAAGAGGCTAGAAAAATATGGATAGGTGGAAGTGTCAACTTTCGAATACTCACATTAGTCTGAAGAACTCATGCACTTATTATCGGCAACTCTCAATCTAATTAGGAGGTTCACAAAGAGACAAGTACCCCGAGGAGGTGTGTATGGGGGTTTGGTTACCCTTGCGCATCCTCGACCCATGGTACGTGAGTGTACTCTAATATTCCATCCCTCCAAAGATTAGTGATCCATTTAGTAGCTAAAGTTCTCAACTATTTTGTAGGTTTTCGAAAATAAACACGGATTGCCCAAAATACGACATCTATCACTAATAGGCTAAAGCTCTTGACACCAAAAGTTCACACATTACTCATGGCAATACCTCAAAACTATTGCAAGTTACTACTAAAATTAAATAGCAACCTCAATTACCTACTTTAAGTTGAAGACACACAACTCAGTGCAACAGACAAACTCTCTTAACAAGATAAACTTGAAAACTCAAGAGAGTTCAATAACCAACTAAACAAAAGCTCTTTAAAAAGAAAAGCATGAAAACTAAGAGCTAAACATGACAGTAGCTGTGGAAAGACAAAGAACACACATAGCAGAGATAAGCATGAAAATCCTATGTTGTGTTCTAAGTTGGAGTGGAGCGTGTTTCTCTCCCACACAAAGAAAGCTGGGTTCTAACTCGTTATGAACAGCAAGCAAAGCTAAAGAAAACTAAAAAGGAAACTAAAAGCAAGACGCTCCAAGCATAGCACATAACGCATGAAGTGATTAAAATATAGTGGAACGAAAGACGAACTGATAATTGTTGATGGAGAAGGGGATGCACGGGGGCATCCCAAAGCTTAGACGCTTGAGTCTTCTTGAATATTTCTTGAGGGTGCACGAGGGCATCCCCAAGCTTGAGCGTTTGACCCTCCTGAATCTTTTTATCATCTTCCCTCGCACACTCGAAAACTCCCTTCATACATAACTCATCATAATCTGATTAGCGAGGTTAGTACCCATAATAAAATAATTTTTCCTTGCTGCAAATAAAGATAATCTTGAAGAGCTACTGTTTCTCAAGATTGCCAAAAGGTTTTTGCAAAGAAAAAGCAAGCTCAAGGTTTGCAAAACGAAGAAAAGGCAAAACAGGACAGAATCTGTGAAAAACAGACCAGCAGGTAGTAAATAATTTTTTCGGGGCACTTCTGCAACTCAAATAAAAAAAACTCAGAACGGACGCCCGAAAGCCAATTGTATAGAGCAGGCTGTCGAAAAAATTTAGATCAAAAATATGATCTGGTGATTTTATACGAATTTTTCTGTCCAAGGACAGAATCTGTTTTCTGGACTGCACGTCACAACTTTTGAACTTTCTTGCAATCGGAGGCTAAACTTGGCACACAGCTGAAAAGAAAAGATACAATGATGTTGCTACAGTAGTAACAAACATCAAGACCACTAAAAACTGAACGCAAAGATAACAAGGGTTGTCTCCCTAGAGCTCTTTCTTTATAGCCATAAAGATAGGGTTAAAACTTTAATGATGCTCTCGTAGGAATAAGAGTTGAAGAACAAAAGAGAGCATCAAGAAGCAAATACCAAACACATTTAAGCCTAACATGCTTCCTATGCATAGGAATATTGCAATAGAATAATTCATTGAAGCAAAAAGCAACTAGCATAAGAAGGCAAAACAATCATAACTTCAAAACTTTCACAATATAGAGGGGAAACTTCTTATTATTAAGATATTTAGAACCATGTCTCCCTCTCTCATTATAAATTTCAGTGGCCTCATGGATGAACTCAACAATATAACTATCACATAAGGCATTATTTCCATGATCCAAAAGCATAAAAGTACCATTACTCTTCATATAAGCAAAATCTTTCTTATTAGGAATAGTGAGAGTAAAGCAATCATAACCATCATGGTAATCATCATATTTAGGAGGCATATCATGATCATAATAAATTTTATCCTCAATAGTAGGTGGACTAAAAAGCTCACATTTATCATTGTAATCAAAGTAAATTTTCTCTTCAAAAGTTGGGGGACTAAAAATATCATGTTCATCAAACGTGTCATCCCCATGCTTAGAGCTTTCCATGTCATTAGCAATATTGATATTCAAAGAAAGCATACTAATAACTTCACCACCATCATGATTGTTATGCAAATAATAAAGTTCCATAGGTTTTTTAATTTTCTCTTCAAACACATCATGTCCCAAAGCAAGGTAGAGCTTATAAAGCTCTCTCATATTTTTGTTGTTTTCCATTAAGCAAAACTAGTGAAAAGACATAAAGAAAACTGAAAGGTAAACTAACAAGACTAAAAAGCAAAGATAAAAGATAGCGTGCAACTCCCCTATCTTGAAGAGTGGAGTCCCCGGCAACGGCGCCAGAAAACTTTGCTTGATGGCTTCTCGCCCCTCGTTGGTTACCCCAAGTGGAAGGTTGAGATGTAGCGTAGCGGCAAATTTTCCCTTAGCAAAGATACCAAGGATCAAATCCCGTGAGACTCCGAGGGTCAACAAGAAGGTGTCAATAGTGCCAGAGACTTTTGCATGACAGGACCTGCACACAGATACAAATAACTTTGCTCCCAACGAGTACAGAGAGGTTGTCAATCCCTCCGGATTTGTCGTTTACAAAGGATCAAACGCAAGAGATAATAGTGATAGGTATGACTACAACTAGTAAATAAGAATAGTAAGTAAATAGCGGTTATGATCAGTGATAGTAATATGGACCGGGGTCCCATGATGTTCACTAGTGATGTCTCTCTCCCAAAAGACGATAAAACAGCTAAGCGAGGTAAATGAATTACAGCTGGGCAATTGACAGGATTATGTGCGCAAACCAATGCTAATTATGCTGTAAGAAAGGTAGAGGCTCAAAAGCATGGGCGGTACGCCAAGGCAAGTAGACCGAAATCCATCTGCATCTACTACTAATCATCCACCTTGAGATATCTATCCAGAACATCTCGCTGGTATTAAGTTGCGAGTCCCACCCATAGTGTAAATTCAAAGCAACAGACAACTGCATTAAAAGAACTTTGCGTAAAGTAAACAATCCTTGCACCCGCAAGTACAAGCACCGTTGTTTTCCCCCCTTGTGGCAACAACACATCCCCTAGACTCATGTTTCTGTCACTCAAGCTAGTCATCGAGGGGCATGAACCCACAATCAAGCATAACGTTCCCTCTTGGAGTTACTACCTACTACTCGGCCAAAGCAATAAATAGCAACGGAGAAAATGCAAGAATTACTCAAGAACATAAATATAAAGAGGTGAATCAAATATATTACTCACACACAATCTGAACATAATCTCATAATCCATCGGATCCCAGCAAACTCAGCATAGCAACAGCATAAAGATTACATATGTGCCTCGATCATGTAGGGCAGCTCACGAGGTCTAATCGGTGAAGAACAAAGAGGGGAGGAGAACATCACATAGCTACTGGTCATGGACCCATGGTCCAAGGGGGACTACTCACAACTCATCCGGGAAGCGTCCATGGTGGTGGAGAAGCTCCCGGTGGTGGTTCTCCCCTCCGGCAGGGTGCCGGGAAGAGTTCTCCTGGTGCTCCCGATCTTGGAAGCGCGGCGGCGGCGGAACAGAGATGAGATCGCGAAAAAGGGTTCCGTCCTCGAGGGTTTCGGGACGCGTGCTAAATATATGCCAAAGGGGGGCACCAGAGGCGGAGAGGGGGGCCCAGGCGCCCCCCCCCCGGCGAGGCCAGGAGGGGGGCCGCGTGGGCAGGCCGCCTGGGCTGCCCTGGCTCCCCTCTGGCCCAACTTCTGGCGCGTGGAAGCTTCTGGAGCGCTGATTTTTTATATATTTTTCCCGGAATTTTTCTGGCAATTTACGTAATGGGAAAACCTGAAATACAAAAACAGCAGAAAACATAAACTGGCACCGGGGTGCACTGAGTTAATAGGTTAGTCCAAATATGATCAAAACTGTATGGAAGTGCATAAATATCATAGCAATATCACACAAAAGAGGCATGGAGCAAGCAGAAATTATAGATACGTTTTGGACGTATCAGGTGGGTCTGGTGGTGGGAGGCCCAGCTGGGCTGCGGAGAAGGATGGGCCTAGCTAGGTCTCCCCCTCCGTTTTCTATTTTCCAAAGAAAAAAAACAAGAGATAAAAGAAAAGAAAGAGGAGTAGCAAAGGATTTTGGCAGTGAGAAAAATATATCTTTCTAGTCTCACAAAGATGTGAAGGATACCAATAAAATGATTCGAGCATTTTTGTTGGAAGTAAGATTCGCACAAGTTTGAATATCGAAACCCATTTAAGTGAACTCCAAAAGGGTTGAAATTATAGGAGATGACCCTACACACTAGATGTGATTTATGGGCAGATTTGGAGCATTTATGGATAAAGTAAAATTGCAACTCAATTTTACTAAGAGGCCTCAAAGGAAGAAATGAAGTTGAGCTGGATAAAGAAAATTGACGCACGGTGCAAATGTGTTATAGGTGATTCCAAGGAAATGGAATATTTTTATAATAGCTCTCTACTATCGGGAGGATATGTTATAAAGAGAAGTCACCAGTGAATTCCCTCGATTTAAATAGACCGAAGATCCAAACAATTTATTTAGTTGAGTTTTAAAAATTAAATACATGGTGGCATGATGAGATGATGCAATGCAAACATAAATAAAGCAAGCACAAATGAAACACACGGGGAAAAACCTGGAATAGCTGGATGTCTTTCGGAGGGTCGGTCTTGGGGCGTCACAACTCTCCCACACTAACAGAGGATCTCAACCCGAGATCCTAAGGATGGCACCAGACAGAAGAGGATAAAGGAAGAAGTAAAACAAAGTTGCTTCTTTGATAAATGGGTGAAACCACGAACTTGATAGGTTGACCAAATTGAAAGAAGAATACAACAAAGATGAACGAAGATGAAAACACTCCGGTTGAAAAGAAAGGAAAAAACTTGATAGGTGAGAGAACTTGAACGGACGACACAACACTCCAGTTGAATGGATAAGCAAAGGAAAGAACATGATCTCGACAAAACGATATGATGGCTTAGAGAGAGCAACATCACAACGCCTCCGGAATGAAAGAATAGATGCTAGATCATTGGAAAGAAAAGAACGGAGAAGAAAATGACAACTTCTCCCACAAATGAATTTGGAAATCAACCTTACGAAGAAGGGTTGAACGGAGTTGTTGAAGATAATCAACAACAAAGAAATAAGCTTGTTGTGGGCTTATGAAAACATATCAAAATTATGAGGTGACAACCGGCCACTAACGGAAAACAATTGTTGCTAGAGATCAACGAAGAGATGAAAACTTCTTTCACCGAGAGGATAAATGAAGAATTTGGGTCATTTATAAGCACCATGATAGCAACAATTTTTAGGGAAAGATTTTAGGTGAAATACAACCCAAGATTACTCCAACGAATAACTTGAAGGGTTGAAAAAATTATCTCCTGAACGAAGAAAATGATGGGTTTACATATTTAATTCTTGACAACTTGTGAATCATGAAACATGAAGGAAAATTGTCAAAAATGACATACCACCATCTCAAACGATAAGGTAGAAAGAATTGCACTTCGGAATGCAAGAAGAAGAATACTTGAACTCTTCCAACAAGAATCTTGATGAACACTTCAAGGATGAATTAAATCATGATGGACCACCATGAAGAACTCCGGTAACAAAATGATAAGTGAAGGATGAAAATTATAAGATTGAAGCCTTGCAATGATTTAGATGGAGCTTTGAAACGATATAATTAAAATAACTTGGAGCTCCGGAAAAAGAGATTATTCACTTCGAGGAAATAAGAATAAGATTTACTGTATCCTTAACCTGCATCAAATTAAATTGATGACATGCAACGGATTTGGCCTACTACTTATTCTTGTTGCAAAGAATTAAAGAGAGATGTCGCACAAACTTGAGAGAGTATTCAACGAATCACCGGTAGGATTTCAGAAAGAACGAATGAATTGATATGATGACAAAGGAAAATGAATTTTTGAACGAACCACCATAAGAATATGGAGACGAACGAAGAGGCATCAATTAAGAATAGTTGGAGGACGAAGTTGAAAACTGAGAACGAAGAAATCTTCTGAAATGATGGCCTTCGGTAGATCACAATGGGAAGAATTCATGAAATGCTTCAGGTGGGTATAAAAAGAATTCCTCACAATGGGAACAATAATGAGGATGGCATGAAGCTAGAACCATGAATCTTTGGAAGAATAAGTAAGGATTTAAGAGAAACTCTTCTCCGGTCTTCAAATGTTGAGAAGAACGACGAGAAATACCATGGAGAATTTGAGATACTCTAAAAGAATGGAAATATAAAAGGTTCAAGCAACAATGAATGAAAGCGACCTTAGAGAAGGCATCTGACTAATGGAATCCATACTTGAGTCACACTTTGAAAAGAATTTTAGAATAACTCTGAAAAAAGAAATTAGAAGAGTCAGGTAAGATCCTAGGAAAATACCTGTGGGCCCACTCAAAAGAAACACCATTGAAATGATTACTTGAAAGATAGATTGCACCAGTTGAATTAAATGGCTTGAATGAGATAACAACCTCGAAATAGATTGAACGGATTAGGGATGGAAATGTGAATCTTTCTAGATATCTTATACACTCCAGATATGAATAGACAGAGGTGAAGATCTAACTCAGCTTTGGATAAGAAATTCCAACATGGGAAAACATGCGAACAAAAGGAAGATATATGATCAATAGGTAAGCTTGGATTTAGTCCATCAGAGAAGAATATGAGAATTAAGAATGATGCACTTGAAACTCCTGAGCATTTTCATGAGAATCACCGGATACACAAAATCGAAGGAAAGAATGAAGAGACATCACATGAATATAATGGATACTTGATTAAGAATTCTGACTCCAAAAAGAAGAAGGGTGGGAGGGTGGGGACAACAAAGACAACTTGGGACGAACAAAACCAACAAACCTCAGGCTTCTCAATGGCGTCCGTATGGAATAACTTGAAGAGAAGGCACGCTTGTTGGAAAAGAATTTACATGACAATCTCGATGATCAAAAGGATTAGCACTCCCATAGAAATAGGAGAACACCGATTAGGAAAGGTATGGAATCAACACTTGACATCGAAGCAAATCGGATACCACAATCAAAACAAACAAAGGATAGATATGTTGCAACATAATCTTCACAATGTCATTCGAACAGAGAATTAAACGAATGAATTCCGTAAGCTTAATGGTACATCAACTTGTCGAGAAGCCACTTGAGAGAATGATAGAATAAACCAAAAAGTAACAGATGAAACAAATACATAATAGATGTTTTGTCCCACATGTTCATGCTGAGGCCCCATGGCACGTGTTACAAAGGGCCTTGCAATCCCCGAATCAGCATAGCCAAGGATTCTTTAAGATGCAACTCCCAGTGTAACAACGACCATGATAACCTCTCCACTAGATGTTGAACCCCAACCTCATATCATGCACCCGTTGGAAGTTTACCTAAGATCTACTTGAATCCCACCTATTAATTCCCCAAGATTTCCGGTTATGCAATCTGGTGTTGGGGATACAGGGGAAGAACAATATCTCACCCAACTAGCACTACCGACATCTAGTTGCATCCATCCGTCAACACATAACCAGGCACCTTCGAAAATCGTTTACCTCGGACCATGGAAACGCATCCTCTATACTAGCTGTGGCAATACTCCGAACTATCCCCCTAGTATTGGGTGACGTTGGGGTTATCTCACCACCAGACACGCATAGAAGAGTTTTTGATGTTGGTCGCCTCTGGTATTCTAGAATTGTAACGATACACAATGGGATGACAATACCTTAGAGCTCAACTCCCCGGGACTCAGCCTAAACAGACGGGAGGCCCCAAGACAGAATTCTCGTCACAAAGATATCGGAACAATCCAAACAATACCCGCGTGATCCTAGAAAAAAAATTTGGTGAAAATTGAGGATAGTGATGTTAAAACAACGTCAAGAATCCTCACCAGAGCGACGAAGGGGATGAGGAGTAAAAAGAAATCATACTCTCCAATATATATAGGATTCAAAACATTTTTATGTGTGTGTCTAGACTCAACATCGGCAACGGTTCGATCAATCAGGGGGCTCCTAGGTCGGAGAAGGCTATGAGTACCAACTTGTAATGCCCAGGATGCGATTATATCTCCTACGTGTCGAGGCACGATTTAGAGACATAAGCACATTCTGGGATGATCGCAAGCGTGGTATCTTTGCACAACTCATGTAATGAACAAGGATGAAAGAGCAAAATAGTTGGCTAACACTCGCCACGTCACATAATAAATTCAACATTCATATATTCATCCAAATAACACAGGGTCCGGTTACAGAAGAAATCAAACGAGAAAAGATAGCACAACTACAAGTCCTGATCGCCCCTAGTAGGAACCACTATTGATCGTTCGGATATGTCACATACAAGACCACGCTCTTCATCGAGCTCCCAGTGAAGTTCTTGTCCATCTCCTGCATCGTACTCATTTGTACCTGCATCTAGTGTGTGTTGTAATCTGTGAGTCACAAGGACTCAGCAATCCCATTGTCGGGTATCAAAACTAACAAAGCCTTTTAGATGTGGAGAGGTAATAAAGTAGCTCTAGCAAGCACTTAGCAACTAGCTTACAAAGTCAGAGCGAAATGAGAATATGTGCCAACGGTCGCCAAAGATGATCAATAAGTGATCCTAGCTACTCACTTTCATGCATAACCCCATCGTGTTCACTTTCTGAAACCCCTTCGAAAAGAGACCCTCACGGTACTCACACAGGTAGCGTATTATTAAGGATATGGTGTCAAGTTATCTACAACCGGATATTAACAAATTCCCATCCGTCACATAACCGCGGGCACAACTTTCAAAAGTTCAAAACCCTGCAGGGTGTCCCAACTTAGCCCATCACAAGCTCATGATCTGCGGAGTCCCAACTCCATGTTGGGAACACCCGAGTATTCTCGGAATCCCGTGCTTAAGATATTTTGACAAAGGTAAAACTAATCTGGCAAGACCTCCCGGTGTACCGACACCCTGATAGTAGCCGCGCGTATCTCGTTGATGGCTTCTCGCCCCTCGTTGGTTACCCCAAGTGGAAGGTTGAGATGTAGCGTAGCGGCAAATTTCCCTTGGCAAAGATACCAAGGATCGAATCCCGTGAGACTCCGAGGGTCGACAAGTAGGTGTCAACGGCGCCAGAAACTTAGCGGTTGACGGGACCTGCACACAGATACAGATAACTTTTCTCCCAACGAGTACAGAGAGGTTGTCAATCCCTCCGGCCTTGTTGTTTACAAAGGATCAAAGACAAGTGATAGTAATGATAGCTATGACTGCAACTAGGAAATAAAAACAGGAAGTAAATAGAAGGTGTGATCAGCGGTGGTAATATGGACCGGGGTCCCATGATGTTCACTAGTGATGTCTCTCTCCCAAAAGACGATAAAACAGCAAAGCGAGGTAAACAAATTACAGCTGGGCAATTGACATGATTATGTGCGCAAACCAATGCTAACTATGCTGCAAAGAAAGGTAGAGGCTCAAAAGCATGGGCGGTATGCCAACGCAAGTAGACCGAAATCCATCTGCATCTACTACTAATCATCCACCTTGAGATATCTATTCAGAACATCTCGCTGGTATTAAGTTGCGAATCCCACCCAAAGTGTAAACTCAAAGCAACAGACAACTGCATTAAAAGAACTTTGCGTAAAGTAAACAATCCTTGCACCCGCAAGTACAAGCACCGTTGTTTTCTCCCTTGTGGCTACAGCACATCCCCTAGACTCATGTTTCT
This sequence comes from Secale cereale, assembly GCA_902687465.1. Classification (NCBI taxonomy): domain Eukaryota; kingdom Viridiplantae; phylum Streptophyta; class Magnoliopsida; order Poales; family Poaceae; genus Secale; species Secale cereale. The sequence goes on from LR738715.1 coordinate 514,750,246, forward strand.
GTCACTCAAGCTAGTCATCAGGGGGCATGAACCCACAATCAAGCATAACGCTCCCTCTTGGAGTTACTACCTACTACTTGGCCAAAGCAATAAACAGCAACGAAGAACATGCAAGAATTACTCAAGAACAAAGATATAAAAGAGGTGAATCAAATATATTACTCAAACACAATCTGAACATAGTCTCATAATCAATCAGATCCCAGCAAACTCAGCAAAGCAACAGCAAAAAGATTACATATGTGCCTCGATCATGTAGGGCAGCTCACGAGGTCTAAACCATGAAGAGCAAAGAGGGGAGGAGAACATCACATAGCTACTGATCATGGACCCATGGTCCAAGGTGGACTACTCACGACTCATCCGGGAAGCGTCCATGGTGGTGGAGAAGCTCGCGATGGTGGTTCTCCCCTCCGGCAGGGTGCCGGGAAGAGTTCTCCTGATGCTCCCGATCTTGGAAGCGCTGCGGCGGCGGAACAGAGGCGAGATCGCGAAAAAGGGTTCTGTCCTCGAGGGTTTCGGGACGAGAGGGATATGTAGGCGAAGGGGGGCAGCCAGAGGCGGAGCAGGGGCCCCAGGCGCCCCCCTGGCACGGCCAGGGGTGGGGCCGCGCCAGGTGGCCGCCTGGGCCTCCCCTGGCTCCCCTCTGGCCCATCTTTGGTTCTTCGCGAAGCTTCCTATACGCTGTTTTTTCCTATATTTTTCCTGGAATTTTTGGAGCACTTTTAATATGGGGGAAACCTGAAATAGAAAAACAGCAGAAAACAGGAACTGGCACTGTGGTGCACTGAGTTAATAGGTTAGTCCAAATATGATCAAAAGTGTATGGAAGTGCATCAATATCATAGTAATATCACACAAAAGAAGCATGGAGCTAGCAGAAATTATAGATACGTTTTGGACGTATCAACATCCCCATGCTTAATTCCTGCTCGTCCTCGAGTAGGTAAATGATAACAAGCATAATTTCTGTTGTGACATGCTACCAACCATATAAGAACTTTTTAAGTAAAGCAATCTAGGCATGTAATTCAATTCAAGTCATAACAAGCAAGAGTCTATATTAGCATTGTAACAAGCAACATAAGAACATAAAGGTGCAAGAGCTCTCGTTGTCCATGACTCGAATGTCTCCAAATGGTGTTTGCATGCAAGAAAGGGGATAGGGATATACGAGAGAGTAAAACATAGTTTTTGTATTGTTGAGAACTTAATCTACTAAAGTTTCACACTTGGTCTTCTTTGGAATCTTATCTTGACTCATCCCCAGACCACTAGCCAGGTACAAGTCAAAATGATCCACTCCATTTCGATATTTTGAGCACTCATGCAATGGATGAGCGTAAGCAAGAAAGTTGACACTTAGGATGGCAAAGAGAGAAAAATGATGAAGGGGGAAGACAAAAAAGGTGTGAAAGGCTCACATCAATGAGGACAATCATAGGCGAGAGAAAGCCAAATGATTTATATGATGTGAGGAGTAGGGATTGCCATGCAACTGATGCACATATGAGCTAAGGTAAGCTCTCCAATGGAACTAGTGGGGGTGCATCCAACTTGCTCGCTCAAGAAGACCTAGAACTCTTTTGAGGAGGCTCATCATTGGAATATACAAGCCAAGTTCTATAGTGTGAAGGTCCCCACATAGCTATATGCATGAATGATAATCTCTATGGAGTACAAGGTATAAGATGGAGTACGAGTGTGGATCTCTCAAAAGGAATAGTAGTGTGCCCCCCTTCTCTCTTTTTATTTCTTTTTCTCCTTTTTCTATTTTTTTTATTTTTTGTGGCCTCAATGGCTCTTTCTATTTAACTCTCATTTGTCCTCTTTGGGATCTTTTGATTTTGTCCTCTTTGGGATCTTTTCCTCACTTTAGGGGCAACACTCTATATATTACAAGAAGTATAGAAGATCTTTCACACTTTACAAGAGTACTCAACATAAAGAAGATGAAACTATCATGATGTATGCAAATGTATGCCTCTGCCGGTGTAGCAGGATATGCAATGATACTAGCGCGTCATGTAGCAATGATTAGCGCAAGGCCCAACTAGCATGCGGCTCATCGATCAAGCAAAAAGCATGTATGACATGAAGATCAAGTCATGAGAAGATGGATGTTGGATGGAAATGTATCTCGGAAAGGCTATGGAAATGCCTTGATAGGTAGGTATGGTGGCTGTTTTGAGGAAGGATGTAATGAGGCTTATGATGACAGAGCATATCGTGCCAAGGATTTGGATGCTCCGGCGAAGTATGCACCAACTCTCGAGGTGAGAAAGGGCAATGCACGGTACCGAAGAGACTAGAAAAATATGGCTAGGTGGAAGTGTGAACTTTCGAATACTCATATTAGTCCGAAGAACTCATGCACTTATTATCGGTAACTCTCAATCTAATTAGGAGGTTCACAAAGAGACAAGTACCCCGAGGAGGAGTGTATGGGGGTTTGGTTATCCTTGCGCATCCTCGACTCATGGTACGTGAGTGTACTCTAATATTCGATCCCTCCAAAGATTAGTGATCCATCTAGTAGCTAAAGTTCTCAACTATTTTGTAAGTTTTCGAAAATAAACACGGATTGGCCAAAATACGACATCTATCACTAATAGGCTAAAGCTCTTGACACCAAAAGTTCAGACATTACTCATGGCAATACCTCAAAACTATTGCAAGTTACTACTAAAATTAAATAGCAACCTCAATTACCTACTTTAAGTTAAGACACACAACTCAGTGCAACAGGCAAACTCTCTTAACAAGATAAACATGAAAACTCAAGAGAGTTCGGCAACCAACTAAACAAAAGCTCTTTAAAAAGAAAAGCATGAAAACTAAGAGCTAAACATGACAGCAGCTATGGAAAGACAAAGAACACACACAACAAAGATAAGCATGAAAATCCTATGTTGTGTTCTAGGTTGAAGTGGAGCGTGTTTCTCTCCCACACAAAGAAAGCTGGGTTCTAACTTGTTATGAAAAGCAAGCAAAGCTAAAGAAAACTAAAAAAAGAAAATAAGAGCAAGACGCTCCAAGCATAGCACATAACGCATGAAGTGATAAAATTATAGTGGAACAAAAGACGAACTGATAATTGTTGATGGAGAAGGGGATGCATGGGGGCATCCCCAAGCTTAGACGCTTGAGTCTTCTTGAATATTTCTTGGGGGTGCACGAGGGCATCCCCAAGCTTGAGCGTTTGACCCTCCTGAATCTTATTTTATCATCTTCCCTCGCACACTTGAAAACTTCCTTCATACATAACTCATCATAATCTGATTAGCGAGGTTAGTACCCACAATAAAATAATTTTTCCCTACTGGAAATAAAGATAATCTTGAAGAGCTACTGTTTCTGAAGATTGCCAATAGGTTTTTGCAAAGAAAAAGCAAGCTCAAGGTTTGCAAAACGAAGAAAAGGCAAAACAGGACAGAATCTGTGAAAAACAGACCACCAGGTAGTAAATAATTTTTTCGGAGCACTTCTGCAACTCAAATCAAAAAACTCAGAACAGACGCTCGAAAGCCAATTGTATAGAGCACGCTGTCAAAAAAATTCAGATCAAAAAGATGATCTGGTGATTTTATTCGAATTTTTCTGTCCAAGGACAGAATCTGTTTTCTGGACAGCACGTCACAACTTTTGAACTTTCTCGCAATCGGCGGCTAAACTTGGCACAAAGCTGAAAAGAAAAGATACAATGATGATGCTACTGTAATAACAAACATAAATACACAACAAAAGCAAAATAAAACCTAATTCGTTGTGGGCTGCCTCCCAAAAGCGCTTTCTTTTATGCCTTTAAGCTAGGTATGATGCAAAAAGAGAAGATCAAGTTTTATCAAGAGTAAGAGAATAGCTAGCCCATGTAACGGACTCAAAAGGCAACTTAATCTTCTTTCTAGGGAAGTGTTCCATCCCTTTCTTGAGAGGGAATTGGAATTTTATATTCCCCTCTTTCATGTCAATGATAGCACCAACGGTGCGAAGAAAAGGACGTCCCAAAATAATTGGACATGAAGGTTCACATTCAATATCCATAATAGTAAAATCAATGGGAACATAATTGTCATTGACAATGATAAGAACATCGTCGATCTTCCCCAAAGGTTTCTTTACGGAAGAATCAACAAGACGAACACAAAAAGAACAAGGATCAAAAGGTTTCAATTCAAACATATCATACATTCTTTTGGGCATAACGGAGGTACTAGCTCCAACATCACATAAAGCATAGCAAGAGAAGTTATTCAACTTAATTTTAATCATAGGATCCCAACTATCTTCTAGCTTTCTAGGTATGGAGGCTTCTACCCTAAGCTTCTCCTCCCTAGCTTTGATAAGAGCATTAGTGATATGCTCCGTGAAGGCAAGATTAAGTGTGCTAGTGTGGGGATCTCTAGACATCTTGTGAAGAAAACCAATAACTTCAGAAAGGGTGCAATTATCAAAATCAAGGTCACTACTATCAAGTAAAGTGGTAGTGGTGTCCTTTAGGCTCACTTGTTTGGTAGCTTCTATGGTCATAGGAGTTTCTTCTTCTACGGTTGAGGTCATAGCATCACCATTAATAGGTCCAATGGGACTAGGAGTGCATTGGGTGCTAAGAGTTTGGATATCCTCAACAACTTGAATAGTAGCAACAGTGTGGTGGGTAGGAAGGCTCTTAATTCTATCTTCTTCCTCCTTTTCTCTAGCCCATCTCTTTTTAAGTTTAGCCATCATCCTAATGTTTTCATTAATTTTCACTTGAATAGCATTCATAGGAGTGGTCTTCCTCTCCTCAAGAGGAGAAGTTCTAATTTTAAGCAACTCTACCTCATGGGCTAAATTGTCTACCTTCAAAGAGAGATTATCTAGTTTGTCTAGTTTTTCTTCTACACTCTTATTGAAGGCCTTTTGGGTAGTGATGAAGTCTTTAAGTATAATCTCTAGTTCAGAAGTGGAGTTCTTGGTGCTAGGATAAGTATTGTTGTTCCCATAGGAATTAGAGGGGAACGGTCTAGGGTTGCTACCAAAATTACTCTTATAAGGATTGTTATTGAAGTTGTTTCTAGAGATAAAGTCACATCTACTTGATCTTGAGCAATCAAAGAATTTAAAGGAACATCATGAGGATCAATAGAAGATTACTTGGAAAGTAGAGACATGATCAAGTCAACCTTTTCATTTAGGGAGGAAATCTCCTCGACAGAGTTTACCTTCCTACCTGTTGGAGCGCGTTCGGTGTGCCATTGGGAATAATTGGTCATCATCTCGTCGAGAAGTTTTGTGGAAGCACCAAGTGTAGTTGACATAAAGGTTCCTCCCGCGGCCGAATCTAACAAGTTCCGCGAGGTAAAGTTCAAGCCTGCATAAAAAGTTTGGATAACCATCCAAGTAGTCAAACCATGAGTAGGGCAGTTCTTGACAAGAGATTTCATGCGTTCCCAAGCTTGGGCAACGTGTTCATTATCCAATTGTTTAAAATTCATTATGTTACTCCTTAATTGGATAATCTTAGCAGGGGGATAGTACTTCCCAATAAAGGCATCCTTGCACTTGTCCCAAGAATCTATACTATTCCTAGGCAAGGATTGAAACAAGATTTTAGCTCCTCCTCTCAAGGAGAAAGGAAAAATCTTAAGCTTAACAATATCACCATCTACTTCTTTGTACTTTTGCATATCACAGAGCTCAACAAAATTATTTAAGTGCAAAGCAGCATCATCTCCAGCACCGGAGAATTGATCTTTCATAACTAGGTTCAGCAGAGCAGGTTTAATCTCATAAGAAGGTGCTGAAGTGGCAGGTGTAGCAATAGGCGTGCAGATAAAGTCACTGTTGTTATGACTAGTGAAGTCACGCAACTTGGTGTTCTCGGTGGAACCCATAGCAGTAGCAAGCAAGATAACTATTTTTGTTATTTTTGGTAAGGGACACTAAAGCAAAAACTGAAAGGTAAACTAACAAGACTAAAAAGCAAAGATAAAAGATAGCGTGCAACTCCCCTATCTTGAAGAGTGGAGTCCCCGGCAACGGTGCCAGAAACTTGCTTGATGGCTTCTCGCCCCTCGTTGGTTACCCCAAGTGGAAGGTTGAGATGTAGCGTAGCGGCAAATTTCCATTGGCAAAGATACCAAGGATCGAATCCCGTGAGACTCCAAGGGTCGACAAGTAGGTGTCAACGGCGCCAGAAACTTAGCGGTTGACGGGACCTGCACACAGATACATATAACTTTGCTCCCAACGAGTACAGAGAGGTTGTCAATCCCTCCGGCCTTGTTGTTTACAAAGGATCAAACACAAGAGATAATAATGATAGCTATGACTGCAACTAGGAAATAAAAACAGGAAGTAAATAGAAGGTGTGATCAGCGGTGGTAATATGGACCGGGGTCCCATGATGTTCACTAGTGATGTCTCTCTCCCAAAAGACGATAAAACAACAAAGCGAGGTAAACAAATTACAGCTGGGCAATTGACAGGATTATGTGCGCAAACCAATGCTAACTATGCTGCAAAGAAAGGTAGAGGCTCAAAAGCATGGGCGGTACGCCAAGGCAAGTGGACCGAAATCCATCTGCATCTACTACTCATCATCCACCTTGAGATATCTATCCAGAACATCTCGCTGGTATTAAGTTGCGAATCCCACCCAAAGTGTAAACTCAAAGCAACAGACAACTGCATTAAAAGAACTTTGCGTAAAGTAAGCAATCCTTGCACCCGCAAGTACAAGCACCGTTGTTTTCTCCCTTGTGGCTACAACACATCCCCTAGACTCATGTTTCTGTCACTCAAGCTAGTCATCAGGGGGCATGAACCCACAATCAAGCATAACGCTCCCTCTTGGAGTTACTACCTACTACTTGGCCAAAGCAATAAACAGCAACGAAGAACATGCAAGAATTACTCAAGAACAAAGATATAAAAGAGGTGAATCAAATATATTACTCAAACACAATCTGAACATAGTCTCATAATCCATCAGATCCCAGCAAACTCAGCAAAGCAACAGCAAAAAGATTACATATGTGCCTCGATCATGTAGGGCAGCTCACGAGGTCTAAACCATGAAGAGCAAAGAGGGGAGGAGAACATCACATAACTACTGATCATGGACCCATGGTCCAAGGTGGACTACTCACGACTCATCCGGGAAGCGTCCATGGTGGTGCAGAAGCTCCCGGTGGTGGTTCTCCCCTCCGGAAGGGTGCCGGGAAGATTTCTCCGGATGCTCTCGATCTTGGAAGCGCTGCGGCGGCGGAACAGAGGCGAGATCGCGAAAAAGGGTTCTGTCCTCAAGGGTTTCAGGACGAGAGGGATATATAGGTGAAGGGGGGCAGCCAGAGGCGGAGCAGGGGCCCCAGGCGCCCCCCTGGCGCGGCCAGGGGTGGGGCCGCGCCAGGTGGCCGCCTGGGCCTCCCCTGGCTCCCCTCTGGCCCATCTTTGGTTCTTCGCGAAGCTTCCTGTATGCTGATTTTTCCTATATCTTTCCTGGAATTTTTGGAGCACTTTTAATATTGGGGAAACCTGAAATAGAAAAACAACAGAAAACAGGAACTGGCACTGTGGTGCACTGAGTTAATAGGTTAGTCCAAATATGATCAAAAGTGTATGGAAGTGTATCAATATCATAGCAATATCACACAAAAGAAGCATGGAGCTAGCAGAAATTATAGATACGTTTTGGACGTATCACTCGTCTCAGGCCACGACCGCATCGGACATCCTACAGGTATATACCAGGACTCGGGTTTCCCCAAGATGGCCCCGCAGTACACCCAGTTTGGATCAACACTAATGAGGAGCACTGGCACGGGTTATTGATTAAGAACTCGGATTAATTACTCCCTATGCAAGTTTTAGTTGTTAGGCAAATGTAGTACCAAAGTTGGGCCTTACTGGAAAAGCTTTAAGCAATGCGAATTATCAATGGGGGGGCATAAACCCCAACCGTGTTAGGAACGCAAAATCAAGGAACATAACACCGGTTTATCGGGTACTAGTGTGGCATGAGTGGAACAGAACACGAAGCAGAAGGCCAAGCCTTCCACACATTACCAATATATATGTGCATTAATTTAATTAAGATATATTTGTGTTATCCCAATAAACAAGTCCAAACATGGAGCAATCTTCAAACTTCACCTGCAACTGACAACGCTATAAGAGAGGCTAAGCAAAAGCGTACTTAGCCAATCAACAGTTTGCTAGGAAGGCGGTTAGAGTGTTTCATGGCAACATAGGAGGCTTACAAGACAAGAATAGGCATCGAGGCATGACTATAGAGCGAGACAACTAGCAAGGCAAAGATATAGGTGATATCGGGGAACGATCATCTTGCCTTGGATCCCGCGGGGAAGAAGAACGAGTCCATGAAGATGACAAAAGGACGCAGTCGAATGAAGCCTCACAACTCCAGAATGGGACCGAAGCTATCGAGAGAAGCAAACCGGAAAGAAGCAAACAACATAGTAAACATAAGCATAACATGGAATGTGATGCACAAACAAGTATGATGCATGTCCGGTTTAAATATGCATGGCGTAGCAAGGTGCAGAAGCAATACTACAAGTTAAGTGGAGCTCAATATGCAACGAGTTGTATATTGACGAAACACCCATTTTATTTATTTAGTTGACTCTCGTTTATTTAAAAGACAAGATTAAACGTTTGTTAACATGGCAAGAGGTGAAGCATAAGTAAACTAACCATTTAAGCAATTTAAATGAGGCCAGAAATAATAACAACAATTCTGGAAAAAATCCGCATGTTATTATATTGCAATTTTTAAACAAGCAACAATTTAAACACTTTAAGGTTGTTATCATGATGCGGATGACAAATGCAAGTTTTTAAGAAATTTTTAGTGAAAGTTAAGAGAAGCATTTGTCATCGTAGTGGAAAGAAAAGGTGCCACGACGACAAATCCGAAAATGATGCCACTCCCATGAGACAATGGCATGGAAACGAGTGGAAAAACGGACACGGTGCAAACAAGGGTGCATCTCGTACATCACAAGCATCCGTTCACGGGTATTGTCTCGGCAGTATACCTTCGAAGCATGCATTCGGGATGGATCGAGTTCGTCGAGGGAAGTAGCCATGCACGGTTTGTCGTGGGAAGTAGTTGTTCACGTGGCGGAGGTAGAGTAAGTAGTGGTACACGACTACGGTAGAGGTACTCGCGATCTTGGCGACGGTAGTTGTACATTTCGGCGGTAGTCGAACTCGACGAGCGATGGTCGTCGTGGTACTTGTCGCGTTCTGGATGTGTAGTCGTACACGGGTCTTCGGCGAAGGTAGTCGTACACGCACGTAGATGAACTTGACGGATTCGAGGGCTTCGGGCGTCATGGTACTTGGCGAAATGCACGTCGACCATAGTTGTACATGTATCGACGAGGTACTTGGTGCATTGTTGGTCCTTCAGATTCGGTCTTGGCGAGTCGTAGATGGTAGAAGAGGTACATCACGCATCCACGGAAGGGTCTTGGCGTCCAACAGCAGCAACAAAGCAATGGGTGGTCTCGATGGCGGCCAAGGTTAACGCTCGAGCAGATCGAGCGCTCGTTCGATGCAGGCGGGGGGCTTGAAGCATAGGAGCAGGGAGGAGCTGGGAAGCAATGGCTACAGTAGGTCAACACGCAGGCGCGCACGATACAAAAGGTGTCGTCCTTCTCGGCTCGGGCAGAGGCTGGAACGGGCGCAACAAAGTTTGGGCGGAGGGACGACGCGATGAAGGGGATCAGAGGAGGCGGGCAGAGCAGAGGACGCCCGCAGGCGTGCTCCGGCGGCCTTGGTCGCCGATGGGTGGCGAGGCAGAGCATGGCGAGGCGGGGTCGAGCGGACTCGGGCACGTGCTCTAGCGAAGGAATGGCCGGCGACGCGTCTGAGGTGGGGGAGGAGCACAGGATATGCGCTTGAGGGTCGGCACAGGCGCTCGACGGGGCTTGGGGCAGCCATGGCGTCGGGGAGGAGCAGGGGACTGGCCTGACCGAAGAGGAGGTCGCGGCAGGAGGTCAGGTGACGGGGACGAGAGGAGCGGGGCGGCGGTCGTTGCCGGTGGCGGCGAGGCGCCGACCTGGTTCTGCGGGAGGGTCCGGCGGGGCTGGGGCTTGTGCTTCTCCTTTGGTGGCGCTAGGAGGAAGACGAGGGAGAGGGAGAGTGGGGATCGAGAGCGAGGTGGCGGCGCTGGAGGGACGAAGCGATCGAGGGAAAGAGTCGAGCTAGGTTAGATAGGCAGGGGCCGGCCGTGCCTGGTGGTGGGAGGCCCAAATGGGCTGCAGGGAAGGATGGGCCTAGATAGTTCTCCCCATCCGTTTTCTATTTTCGAAAGAAACAAAAATAAACAAGAGATAAAAGAAAAGAAAGAGGAGTAGCAAAGGAGTTTGGCAGGGAGAAAAAAATTTCTTTCTGGACTCACAAAAATGTGAAGGATACCAATAAAATGGTTCGAACATTTTTATTGGAAGTAAGAGTCACACAAGTTTGAATATCGAAACCCATTTAAATGAACTCCAAAAAGGTTGAAATTATAGGAGATGACCCTACACACTAGATGTGATTTATGGGCAGATTTGGAGCATTTATGGATAAAGTAAAATTGCATCTCAATTTTACTAAGAGGCCTCAAAGGAAGTAATGTAGTTGAGCTGGATAAAGAAAATTGACGAACGGTGCTAATGTGTTATAGGTGATTCCAAGGCAATGGAATATTTTTATAATAGCTCCCTACTATCGGGAGGTTATGTTATAAAGAGGGTCACCAGTGAATTCCCTCGATTTAAATGGACCGAAGATCCAAACAATTTATTCTGTTGAGTTTTAAAAATTAAAGAAATGGTGGCATGATGACATGATGCAATGCAAACATAAATAAAGCAAACACGTATGAAACACAGGGGGGAAAACCCGGAATAGCTGGAAGTCTTCCGGAGCATCGGTCTTGGGGCGTCACAGATTTCTTGGCGGTGATATGGTAACCGGAGTCGTCTACAGCAATGACTAACTTTCCCTTGCGCTAATGTATACAACTCATTGACGGTCATTGGCAACCGAACATTCATCTTCTCCCGCATTTTTCCATTGCGCACATTCATGTGGAACAATGCAATCACAAGTGTTGGGTGTACATCTGGCATGCTATGGTGCACACGGCTCAATCTCTGTATATATCTGTGGATATTTTCACCCTCTCTTTTTTGGGGTCACTTGCAAGTCACTAGGGCCTCCAGGTCCCTTCTGGCCCCCGGTAAGGGCACCAATGAACTTGTTGCACATATCTAACCATGAAGAGATGGAGTTCTCTTGTAAATTCATCTGCCAAGACCTCACATTGGGCGTGAGCACTAGCGAAAAATAGTCGGCGAGGATCTTTTCATCTCTTCCCCTGGCAGCCTGCATGGTGATCATGTAGATGCCTAAGAATTCTACTGGGTTCAACTTGACATTTTACTTGTCTGGTACTTATGGCTTGAAGGCTCGGACTGACGGCCAACGCACTTGCCGCAGCTCATGTGTGATAGCGGGGCATCCAACCTCGTAAGGTAGATACCTGCCAACAACGGGCGCATTCTCATCAACAACTAGGCCGTTGCGCACATTGGACTCACGGCGTGCTTCCCGACGCCGCGCAATCCTGGTGCGGCCTGCCTATCTTGCAGCACTTGTTGTTGACCTTTCCGCGCCTGTGGATCTGAGGAGGCCATCGATAATTCATCGGGCTCCGCAGTTCGTTGGGTTTTGGCGTGGCTGCTGGGCACTACTGCTGCTGAGGTTGTTGCCATGGAGGTGAATGTATTGTTGGTGCAACACCCACCCCATGGCCATGAGTCTCAGCTACTTGTGATGTTCGCGGACGCCATGGGGGTTCCTCCTGTTGTCACTTGCACTCTACAAATCCAATCAAACCCTAGATGGTGTCTCTCCACTCATCCATCTTTTCTACTGTTGGAGGGAAGTTCAGCAGCATCTGGGCTCATGCCATCGCCTCGGTGGCTATTGCCAGCATGGCCAGGTGTGAAGAATGAGATGTCACTCGAATTCTAGCAGAGCCAGCAGGAGCGCTAGTGCGATCTTGCCGCCATGGCTCATGCGCAGCAGTGGGTCTGCATGACGGAGGTGGCGCCTAGGGATCTTGAACTTCATCTACATGCGTCTTACCGTGCGGGTGCTACTGGTCGTGATCAACAATGCCACTCGAAGTTACCTCGTGCCCATTCCGCGAAGGACGCGACATGTGTCTTGAGGCTGTACCTCCAGCTGCTGCCATTGAAGGATCTCGGTTCGCGCCAGACCAAGTGTTGTGGCTCCGGTGACTGTGCTCGCCAGTGTGTCGAGGTGGTGGGAGTTGCACATCCACACCGCTAGCACTGTTGTGGCCATTCTCGCTAGAGTGCCAAGGAAGTTTCCTACCTCCATCGCCTCCACCGACCACGGCGGGTACAACGATTGCACCGTCTGCGCCTGCCGTGCGACCCATGATGTCCGCATCACCCGCAGTGGTTGCGCCACCTGCTGTTGTGTGTGAGGAAATCTTGGAAGTGGAGGGATTTGACATCGTGACACCCTTCTTCTTGGGGCCATTGATGATGAAAAGGGTGGCGAAGTTGATGAAATTGACGTGCACTATGCTTATTTAGATTCGCGCAAACGATCCTCCTACCTGGCGCGCCAAAGATGTGATGGGTACGACCATCAATGGGACCATCTAGCCCCTTTGTGGTTCAGCTAGGGGAATTCGCAAGCACAAAGAGCAGAATCAACAAAGGAAACAAAAGAGCTTTTACCCATGTTCGGGCCACCGTGAGGTGTAAAACCACTACTAGGGATAAGCCTAGCAGTAGCGCGGGTATTTGGTGTATCAGTAGCGCGGGCACCCGCGCTACTGATAAGGTGCTACATCTAACGTGTAGCAGTTGTGCGGGTTGGCCCATGCTACTGCTATACATGGGTAGAAGTAGCGAGCTTTGGAGCAACGCGCTACTGCTAATAGCGGCATCGCTTTTAATTAAGCTGAGCTACTAGTAAGAGCGCGCTGCTGCTAACTTTATTCCCCTCGCTACTGTTAGCTTTATTAGTTTCTTTTTTTTCCTGCATATTTGTTTTGTATTTGAACATGCTTTATACAATAATCTTTGGCATATCATACACATACAAATGTAATCATAGCATATACATACAAATAGTCTCATCAAATCATGTCACCATCATAATCATAATCCAACTCAAAGTGGTCTCCCGTCATCATCTCAAAAATAGCGATAAAAGTCTCTAATACTTGCAACTACATCGTCATCCATCTAAAGAATGATATACACAAGAACCTAAACTAAATAATGGTTGTCGCTTGGAAGCTGGTACACCTGGGCCTAACACTCCGGTCACTCATTGTATACTCCTGGCGTGGCACTTCTTCGCCATAGATGATATATGCACCTGCATCGTCACATGAGTCGATGATATGCAACATATATAGTTATGCCACAGAAAGACACACACTTGGCAAAAATAGAAGCAACATATAATAAGCATAAATAACAAAGTTTGTCGTACGCAAAATGCCCTAACTACAGTGATCTTTGCTAGTTGAGGAGGACGGTTTAATTACATCACAAATAAAGTTTCGTCGTGCATAACTCAAAGTTTCTTCATAGAGAAAGTATGGACTAAACGGACACATTATCATATATCGTCAATCACTCAATCATGTCGTGCCATCCATCCAAACCAGAGAGATAGTCATCGAGGGCAGTGAAAGGCTTCAGGTAGAGACAGTGAGCGGCTACGCGTGTTAGGACGTCTTCCCTGCGACATTTGCCTTTCTTCCTAGAACAACTCATTTTTTCGTTGATCTCCTTCATGATGATTTGGGCAAGTCCACGCTGGATGTGATAGAACTCAGCTGAGAGTCGATGATCCGGGATATCTCCTCATCTCTTTGCCATTGCAGAATATGGGCATCGTCAGCGTGACATGCGAAGGCTTTGGCAATCCCATTTGTACTCCAGTATGAAGTAGAGGACATATAATCCATCACTGAGAGTATCACTCGGTTACTGGATGCAGCAAGAGTCAGTCTTATGGCCGAAGGCGGGCGCGCGGTTCCTTGTCTTCTTGACCGTGATCTCTCCACCCCATAAGCCGTAGCTTAAGATAGCACTGTCAAGAATAGACTTGATGTCGGTGTAATCCTTTTTCTTCAAGTTCTCCGATGAGTCCAAGCAAAGAGCATGGGAGAATCGGCGATAAAGGATGATGAGGACGGCGTGCCCGTCCCTATGCAATATAAGTACACCTCAAATTAGCCTCCACGCGTGCAAATAAATGATTGAAATTGAAGGAAGGATATTAGAGGATGGCTTACTTGGGATGATAAGGCACGAGAATTGCCTCCTTGTCCTTATTGCCGACCATGAAATCGGCGATGTAGTTACTCACGTATTGACGGTGCTCCAGGAAGACTATCAAGAAGCTCTCGTGCATGAAGTACGGGTCAGTGACACAGATATAAGGTATGTGCTCAATCCTGATGATGTGGTTCATGTACAAGGAAAAAAGGCGGACAAACGTAAAATCCATCTTCTTCAAGTGAGACATGTCGAAGATGTAATCTAATCGAACGAAGAACTTCTTCGCAGGGAATGTGTCAACGTATAACCTTTGCCGCGGCACGTTAACTACGTAGAGGGGGTATCCTGGATTTTTCGAGGCCATCGGGCTTTTCTCTCTGCATCACATTGTCATGAAGTCTCCTAAGATCGCCGTATATGGCCTCTACCGCTGCCTTAGGTAGGATCAGATCACCAGGAATATGATATTTTGCCGCACCGGGGATAGGTATAAGCTCTTGAACCCAAGGCTGCTAAGGCGGCTGGCTAATAGAAGCAGGTTTGTTACCTTTCCTTGGTCTCTTTGTCGACGTTCTGGGAATGGGGTTACCCACACTTGCCTTCCTGCGGCCCAGGGCGTGGCTCGTCCAGCGGCCTGGTACGGTCCAACCTCGTCGGCGACTACTCAAGACCCTCGCGAGGGGCCAAGCCTCGTGAGGCAGAAGACACAAGACCTCCCCTGGGGTGGCCTCGCTAGGCTGGCTCCCGAGGAGCGGAGATATCAAGGCAAGGGGCACCTCGCGAGGTCTTCGTGACGTGAGCCATGACGACCAAGGCTAGGAGGGCGCGGGGGGAGAAGTGGGTGGTCGATCCAGGCTAGCAGAACGGCGAGGGGAGGAGGCAGGGCGGCGGGCAGCTGCGTGGAGCGCGCTGGTGCCAGTGTCGAGCACCTGCGTGCCTGCCTGGCCGAGCCAAGCAGCTCGCTGGAGCGGTGGCGCGAGGTAAGTCCTTCTCTCTCCTCTCTTTTCTATTTTATTTCTGTTTGTTTTCTTTTGCAACTTTGTTTAATTAATAAAAATGCTAAAACATTTTTATAAATCATGAAGCTAGTCATGCCCACTGTATATAATATGAACAGCATGGAACATTTTAGTTTATGATTATTTGGGCACATAAAATATTTTATGGCATTTAAATGCCCAAATGCAATTACAATATGAATTAATCCAGAGACCTTTGGATGTCCTAGAAAATTGTGCACCATTTTTGGTAGAGGTTTAAGACCAAGGCAAAGATGATGAACATTTTTTAAGGGCGTTTTGGGTACATTGGAAAAGATTTTATTAAACCCTAGTTGTTAGAAGAGGGGTGCTGGGGTTTCTGTCATTCCCATTTCAAGTTTCTGTAGAAAGTAAACATGATGCACACTCTAGCTAGTCCTAATGCAAGCACTGACTAGGGATGTGACAACTAACCCCCACTCAAAATAATCTCATCCCGAGATTCGGGTTCCTCCGGAAAAAGGGTGGGGTACTCAAGTCGAGGACGATCTTCTCTTTCCCAAGTAGCTTCACTCTCGGAATGATGTGACCATTGAACCTTGAGAAACTTGATATTATGACGTCGAGTGGTACGCTCGGTTTGATCAAGAATACGAACGGGGTATTCTCGATATGTGAGATTGTCCTGGAGATCAAGCGTTTCGTGGTCCACTCCGCGGATAGGATCCGAGAAGCAACGCCTGAGTTGAGAAACATGGAAGACATCATGAACTCTGGAAAGGTGCGGAGGTAGTTCCAATTGGTAAGCAACTTCTCCTCGTTTGGCAAGAATGCGAAAAGGACCGATGTAATGAGGAGCCAATTTGCCTTTGATACCAAAACAATGGGTTCCCTTAAGAAGAGTAACCCAAAGGTACGCCTTATCGCCGACTTCAAAAGTCACAGCCTTATGATGAGTATCATATTGGCTCTTCTAGCGAGACTGGGCTGTTTTCAATTTCTCACGAATGATGCGAACTTGCTCTTCTGCTTCCTGGATCATATCCGGACCAAATAATTGTCTTTCCCTGGTTTCTGACCAGTTAAGAGGCGTTCGACACCTTCGTCCATATAGAACTTCGAAGGGAGCCTTGCCCAACCTAGCTTGATAACTATTGTTATAAGCGAATTCGGCGAATGGAAGACACTTCTCCCAATCCATACCGAAAGCGATGACAAAGGCTCGAAGCATATCTTCCAGAATTTGATTGACTCGTTCCACATGACCACTTGACTAGGGATGAAAAGCGGTGCTAAAAGAAAGACGAGTCCCCATAGCATTTTGGAAACTTCCTCAAAATCGAGAGGTGAAGAGACTTCCACGGTCTGAGTTAATCTCCAACGGCACACCATGAAGAGATACTATTCGAGAGATGTACAAGTTTGCTAGCTGGCTAGCGGTTATATTCTCTCGAACAAGCAGAAAATGGGCTACTTTGGAGAGGCGGTCAATAACGACGAAGATAGCATTATTCTCTTTCCTGGTCCTGGGAAACCCGGTAATGAAGTCCATACCGATCTTATCCCATTTCCATTCAGGAATAGCTAAAGGTTGAAGGGTGCCGGCAGGCCGTTGATGCTCTGCTTTGACTCGATGACAAACATCGCAGTTAGCAATGAACTGAGCAATTTCTCTCTTCATCCTAGTCCACCAGAACCTCTGGCATAGGTCTTGATACATTTTGGTACTACCGGGATGAATCGTGAGAGGAGATTCATGAGCCTCCTTAAGGATCAACTGTCGTAGTTGTTGTTTCTTGGGAACCACCAAGCGGTTCTCGAAGTACACAACACCTCGATCATCCATAGAGAAACTTTTAGCAACACCGCTAGCAATGTTCTCCTTGATCCGAGATATACCTCTATCATACCGCTGGGTAGCTATGATTTGATCCGAAAGGGTAGGTTTCGCCACCAAGGTGGAAAGGAATCCTCGAGGAACAATGTGAAGGTTAAGCTTACGAAATTCCTTGTGGAGAAGTGGTTGCCCTTGTTGTAACATCAGGTTGTTACAGTAAGACTTATGACTTAGTGCGTCAGCAATGACATTGGCCTTTCCAGGGGTGTAGGTGATTCCTAAGTCGTAGTCTGTGAGCAACTCAACCCAACGTCTTTGCCTGAGATTCAAATTCGGTTGGGTGAAGATGTATTTCAGACTTTGGTGATCAGTGAAGATTTTAGAGCGATTACCAAGAAGGTAATGTCCCCATGTTTTGAGTGTGTGGACTACAGCTGCAAGCTCTAGATCATGTGTAGGATAGTTATCCTCATGTGGACGCAACTGCCGAGATGCGTAGGCAATCACTTGATGATCTTGCATGAGTATGCAACCTAGTCCTTGTCGCGAGGCGTCGCAATAGATAATAAAGTCCTTGGAAAAGTCTGGTGGTACCAGTACGGGTGTAGATGTCAGGCGTCTTTTCAGTTCCTGAAAGCTGGACTCGCACTGTGGGGTCCACTCAAACTTTTTATCTTTCTTAAGGAGTTTAGTTAGAGGTTTAGCAACCTTGGAGAAATTCTCGACAAAACGTCGGCAATAGCTCGCTAAGCCAAGGAAACTCCTAACTCGCTTGACCGATTCAGAGGGAGTCCAATCAAGGATGACCTGAACTCGCTCGGGATTGACGGCAATACCCTTACAAGAGATTACATGACCCAGGTAGGTCACTTCTGGCAACCAAAACTCACACTTGGAGAATTTGGCATAAAGACGGTGCTCTCGAAGTTTCGTCAATACAAGCCTTAGATGCTTAGCATGATCTTCCTTGTTCTTGGAGTAAATGAGTATATCATCGAGGTATACCACGACGAATTTATCCAAGTACTCCATGAATATAGAATTCATTAGCCGCGAGAAAGTGGCTGGGGCATTGGTTAACCCGAAGGACATGATAGTGTACTCGTATTGGCCATAACGAGTAACAAAGGCTGTCTTGGGAATGTCCCCGTTCTTGATTTTGATTTGATGGTAACCCAACCTCAAATCCATTTTGGAAAAGACTGAGGATCTAGTGAGCTGATCATACAGGTCGTTGATCATGGGGAGCGGATACTTGTTTTTATGGTGACCATATTGACAGGTCGATAATCTACAACCATCCGTTCCGTTCCATCCTTCTTCTTGACGAAGAGGACGGGACAAGCCCAAGGGGAAGAACTAGGACGGATGAAACCCTTTTTTAAGGACTTATCGAGTTGTTTCTTAAGCTCAGCTAATTCTCGTGGTGCCATCTTATTGGGTCTCCTAGAGATTGGGTCGGTTCCTGGAACAAGATCTATCACGAACTCGACATCTCTGTCAGGTGGAACACCTGGCAGTTCTTCTGGAAAGACATCTGGAAAGTCACGGAATACCGGGATATCTTCAAGTTCTGGTAGAGGGCTGGCATTAAGAGAGTAGGGTTGACGCTCAGCCATTCGGGCCAAGACATTGACTGTCTTGCCGGATGGGTGTGTAAGTTGAACAGTCCTAGTGTAGCAATCAATCTTGGCGTAATGAGCTATCATCCAATCCATACCCAAGATGATGTTTATGTCCGAGGACTTGAGAGCTATTAGAGATGCAAGGAAGACAAGTCTATCGACAAGAATTTCATTCCCATGGCTTTCTCTAGAGGTTTGCCATCTAGAGCCAGGAGTTTGAATTTCCATGGTGGTGGGCATGTCACAAAAAGTCATGTTGTGCATTCGAGCATAGCTCTCAGATATGAACGAATGGGATGCTCCAGTATCGAAAAGAACAAATGCTGGATGGCAGTTAACGAGAAGCGTACCAAGGACGACGTTAGGATCCTCATAAGCTTCCTCAGAAGAGACATAGTTGACATGACCATGTGCAGTGGGGATTGGCTTGACATAGTTCACCTTGCATGTTGGCTTCCCACGGCCAACGGACCTTCCTGGTTGGTTCCGAGGACATTCACGCATGTAGTTCCCTGGTTCTCCACACTTGAAGCATGTCACAATACCAGTGCGTGGAGCAAAGTTGGCAGGTGGTCCTCCATAAGTCTTGGCAGGAGCATACTATTGGGTTGGGCGAGGCGCCTCATAGGATGGCCTCGGAGTGAACCTGGGTGGCAGAGCAGTGTTAGGAACCCACACACGGCGCTTGTGAGAGCCAGAGCCGGATGAGGAACCAAAGTCACGAGGATGCTTGCATGTGGCTTCGAAATCAGTCTGGCCCGTCTCAGCACTGATAGCTTTGTTCACCAACTTCTGGAAGGAGGTGCACTCGTGCAAGCGTAGATCTTGGCGAAGTTCAGGGCTGAGTCCCTTGCGGAACCTCGCCTGCTTCTTGGCATCGGTGGATACTTCCTCGGGTGCATAGCGTGCCAAGTTGCCAAACTCGCGACTATAGCCATCCACGGTTAGATGGCCCTGGGTGAAATTGCAGAATTCCTCCTGCTTGCGATCCATGAGACCTTCCGGAATGTGATGTTCACGGAATGCCTCACTGAACTCAGCCCAAGTAGTGATTTGGCCAGCAGGATGCATAGCTTCAAATTTTTCCCACCAGAGGCTGGCAGGGCCCTCAAGATAGTAGGCAGCGTAAGTAACCTTGTCAGCTTTGGCCACACGGGCAGAGTGTAGCTTGTGGGTGGTACTATGAAGCCAGTCATCCGCATCCAGAGGTTCAACGAAATGATGGAACTTCGGTGGGCACATCTTGATAAAGTCATTAATTAATTGACACCACGTCATTCCTCTGATGGAAACCAGTGTTCTGCTCTATGCGTTCCAGCAGACGGTTGGTCTCTCTCTTGTTCCTTTCTGCCTCGAGCAAAACTTCAGCCAAGGAGGGTGGTTGGGGTAGATTCTCATCTCTAGCCCCACTAGCCTCACCCTGCTCCTGAGCAGCAGGAGTGCTGCGAGTGTTGACCATCCTAGGAAAACAAAACAACGGTTTAGACAAGGATGGCAAAACTTTGACATAGGAGTGCAGAATGCAATGGATGACACGAAATGCAGAGATGTTCATCCGTACGACATGGTAATATAGAAACTGCCATATATACACCAGTGGTCATACACACCAAACATAGTTTAGTACAAGCCAAGGCCAAAGTACAACTGCGGTGAAAGACGATACATCTCATCAGAGGCACTCCAAGCTCCTATACATTATTTAACTATGCCTCCGGAACTCAATACAAACTAAGTCATATTCCATAAGACGCGCACAACTGTGGAAATACAACTACTACGATACTACTACTGCCACGGTCTTGCTCAGAAACTTCCGTAGTAATCTTCGTAAATATTACCACCGTAGCCTGGAAGTGGAACAGGTGGATCTTAAAACTCTCGAGCACTCGAAGGCTGTGGACCATAGGCACATGGATGCGGTCTCGGTCCCGATACTGGTGGTAACCGACGCCCACGTGGAGGTGTAATAGCCCCAACGTCATGCCAATCCATATGATCAGGAAGACGAGTCCGCACGGGGTACAAATCCCGCATGTCCAGATATCAGGCGTGCACGGCAGGTGCAAGCCGTGTCAAAGTAGTCCAGTGGGCGACTCGAGTGTTATAAAGCTCCATCCGGAGGGCATGGACCTCACGGTCCCTATCCTCCAGCATCTGAGTAGTAGTCTGAAGCAGTGGCTCCTCATGAGCGGCATCAGTATACAGACCAGTGTAGTAGCCTTCCTCTCTAGGAAGTGAGGCTGGCATGTAACAGAACTCAGTGTTCAGCAGCAGGGCATGCCTCGCACGGATGATGGTCATCATCGAGTAAGCGGCATCCTACACTGCCATCTCGATGGTATCTCCGAGTCCACTCCAGGATATGAGGGGTATATCCGGACAGTGCAGAAATACTGACTCTGGTTGAAATCCCGGTACTGTTCCCCCACAGTGTACTCAGGATACCAACGGTAGCCGGTCTCAGTCAACACACGGACTAGCATAGCCGTGTGACCTGGCACATTAATGCATCGAGTCAAACCGACCACCTGGTGAGGCGTGCGACCAGACATCTGAAACACGAAATAATGCAAAGACATTAGAATTTCTGGTAGAAATCGGGCAGCGTAACAACTGTAAATGCTCAAAAAAGATTTTGAGATATCGTACAAATGATAGTATAGCCACTCAACAACATCATATCAAGATTCCGGGTCCAACTAATCATCATACTAGAAGGGTAGAACTGAACTGAGGCTTGAAACCAACAATCCTAAGATTCTACGAATTAGTAACACGTGAACCTAGTAAAGATGAGAGGCCTAGTCCTAAAACCTCCGTAGAAAGAATAGGCTGGCTCAGATCAGAAGGGCATAAGGTAAAGAAGTAAAAGAGCCTTACGTTCCCTTCCACAATCAATTCACCTACATATAACTAAGAATTTTGCTAGACTCAACATTGACCAGTTTGGCTTGAGAAACCTACAGGCAGTCCGGCTCTGATGCCAACGCTGTCAGGACCCCGATCCTAAGTCACACCGATCTAGCTTGTAACACATCATATCACTTTGCGGCCTCACGCACGGTATCCCCACGGGTGCCACCTTACCTGGCCCGGGACCGTTTGCCCATTTTGGCACACGTATATGATAGTGTCGCTAGCATCCATATGACAGAGAACCCGGGCCGACATGGCTAGTTATAAACCAAAAGTGGCACTAAATTACAGAGACAGGCATCCATGACCCAGCAATGAATGTGTCGGTCATCAACGTATGAACCCAAGTCATAGCAAGCTACATGGACTTAAAGGAACAACACGTGACATTTCCCCTAAGGTACAGACACAGGAACGAAGAAGGACACATGCCAGCCAGCCTACGTGTTCCGAGCAGTAGCAAGCTACCAAGGCTCAGTGGAAGCACTAGGAGGCATTTCCCTGTAAGATAGGCTACCAAAGGTAAACAACTAGGTGTCGGATCCCACACATACCAAGCATCTCAATCATACACACAATATGCTCAATATGTGCAAATACAACATTGCATCACAACAGAACTCTATGACTCAAAGTACTTTATTTAAGAGGCTCCGAAGAGCCATACATCACATATACATACAGGTAGGGGTCACATGACCCAACACTCAAGTCATACAATCATACAAGCACAAGCGGAAGCTAACATGTCTGAGTACAGATAACTTGGAAATAAAACAGACTTGGTGTTGCCTGACTATCTACAAGGCCCTTCACAAGCTCAGGATCTCCGTCTAGGTAGCAAGCTACTCGTCGACGTCAACGTCTATGTAAAACCCATCAGAAGGGGCAGGGTTCTCCTCTGCAACAGTTATTAAGCAAACATGAGTACAAAGGTACTCAGCAAGTCTTACAACAGAACCTATCATACATGCATCATTATCAACAAGGGTAGTGGAGTTCATACCAGCAAACCAGCTTTGACTCTTGGCTAACCTATACTACAACTCTCAGGAGATTGCAAGATAAGACTACGTACACAAGTCCTCTACTCACCACAACAATACACCACCATGGATCCTCTTCCGTCATCCTACGAAAGGGCCATCCACGGCACTCACACTTGTCTTGAGGCTTTTAGTAGTACCCATCAACTTGTCTATGAACTGTATAAGTAACCAAGTAGTCCGTACCGTGAACAACGGCTATGCGAATAGATTGGTAACCATGCAGGGGTGTACTTCTTCACACACGCTTCCACCACTTATCGCCGTTTACTCGTCATGTACTCGGCAACCTTCAAGGGAAGCCCAACGAGGGTGTCGGCCACGACCTGACTAACTACACAAGTCCCTAGTCCAGGTTTATCGCCTATTTGGGTTCCATCCATGGGGAGATCCGGCCGGGGTGTCGCTCACGGCCCCAAACGATGTGTACAGGGTTCTCGAGTCACCAAACGGGCAATCGGTACACCCGGTCACGTACCTGCCGCATCACAGCCCACCCCGAGGGTCAGCGCTGTGCATGACCACCAGAAACTAGTTGCAACTCCTGGACAGAGGACAAGGGCAGTTAATAAGTCGAGAGGGTCAATTAAGGATCCCAATGTGTGGTAGTAGCTGAAACTCGAACCACACATACAGATCTCAGGTCCTATGGACGGTTCCAATGAAACATCCCACCATGTACTCCTACATAGCCTTTCATCGATACCTTTACCAAACATGTTCCACACTTCCCTCTCTTTATCGAATATGATCGTTTCACTCTGAACCATCACCCAGATGAACCAGACCTGACACAACTCTAAGCGTAGCAGGCAACATAAACAAATAGCATGGTGGAACACACATGACATGGCTCAATCAACTCCTACACATGCTAGTGGGTTTCAACTATTTACTATGGCAATGACGGGTCATGCAAAGGAATGGGGTTCAACTACCGCAACAAGTAGCAGTTCACACGTTGTTGCCTTAATGGAGTAAAAGAGAGAAGGAGCAAGAAGATGGGTTTGTATCGGAATGATCAATGGCTTGCTTGCCTGTCAGAGTGGTTGTCGGGTACTGCTCTTCAGTTGGATACGCAGTTGTATCCTCGGGAGCAAGACCTACCATGGAGAATACCAACGATACAATCAGTATGCAAACAAATGCAACAATATGATGCATTCT
This sequence comes from Secale cereale, assembly GCA_902687465.1. Taxonomy (NCBI): domain Eukaryota; kingdom Viridiplantae; phylum Streptophyta; class Magnoliopsida; order Poales; family Poaceae; genus Secale; species Secale cereale. The sequence goes on from LR738715.1 coordinate 514,774,162, forward strand.
CATGACATGTCAAGATGAATGTGTTTTGGGCTAATGCATCTATAAACAGAAAGGTTTGAGCCCATTTGAATCAAAGATTCAAATTTATACCCAAACTATTATTTATTAAAGTGCATTATCATGTTTCAATGTGAACAGCAAGGTTAACTTGCTCAAACATGCATGTAACAAGTGCCATTGGAAAGATTGGATTTTTCTGATCAATTTTCATATATAAATCTTTTCCATCTGAGCTACTGTTGAATTTATATGATTTTTTTTGAAGTTTCAAGCATTTTCTGGAATTTCCTGAATTGTTTCAAATCAATTAATCCCAGAAAAGCATTTACTGCGTCAGCATGACATCATGCTGACGTCATCTAGTCAACAGGGCGGCCCAGGTCAGACCTGACCAGTGGGACCCACCGGTCAGTGTCATAGTTAGTTAACTAACTAATTAGGTTTAGTTTGGGCACTAACCTACGTTTGATTAACAGGCAGGGCCCACATGTTAGTGACCCAGGGGGGTCAAACCCCTGGTCAAAATGGGTTGACCCCCCGGCGTTCAGCCGCCGGCGAGGCCAGACGCGGCGGAGGGGTGCGGGATTCGTGCTCCGGCGACGAAATCGATGGCGGAGCACGTCTACGTGCTAGAGGTCAAGTGCCGCAGCGAGTGGTGGTGGTGGTTGGCCTCGGGGTCGCCAGAAACGACGCCGGCGACGAGTCCAGCGGCTGCCGGAGTTTGGGCGAGGACGAACTCGTCGGTGCGGTGCTCTTGGAGGCGCGTGGATTGGTCCTACAGCATTTACGCGAGACGGTGAAGCTAGTGGGCACGATGGCCGGGCCGTTAGGTGGCCGGAGGCACGTCGGCGACGAGCTCCGCGGCGGCGCGTGCAAGTGAGCTTCGTGCTGTGCATACGGTGCAGGAGAGAGCTAACAGAGAGGGGGAGGACGGAGCTGAGCGGGGCGGCGATGGCGATCTCAGCGGCCAGAGTTGGGGAAGAGGGGGTCGGGGGTGACTCTAGAGCGGGCGAGCGCTCGGGGCTCGGCCTGCTCGACGTAGTCGACGACGGTGGAGCGAACAGACACGGTGACGCAGCATGGGGACGACGGCGGACGCGGTTATCACGACGGCGCGGGCGCGACAGCGTCGGCCATGGTGCGGGGGAGCGAGGGAGAGGAGCTGGGGAGGAAGAGGCTGTCTGCGGGCTCGGGGGAGAAGTGGGTGGTCGATCCAGGCCAGCAGAACAGCGAGGGGAGGAGGCAGGGCGGCGGGCAGCTGCGTGGCGCGCGCTGGTGCCGGCGTCGAGCACCTGCCTGCCTGCCAGGCCGAGCCAAGCAGCTCGCTAGAGCGGTGGCTGGGCTGGGCCGGCAGGTGGGCCTGCTAGGTGGGCGCCAGGTAAGTCCTTCTCTCTCCTCTCTTTTCTATTTTATTTATGTTTGTTTTCTTTTGCAACTTTGTTGAATTAAAAAAAATGCTAAAACATTTTTATAAATCATGAAACTAGTCATGCACACTGTATATAATATGAACAGCATGGAACATTTTAGTTTATGATTATTTGGTCACATAAAATATTTTATAGCATTTAAATGCCCAAATGCAATTACAATATGAATTAATCGAGAGACCTTTGGATGTCCTAGAAAATTGTGCACCATTTTTGGTAGAGGTTTAAGACCAAGGCAAAGATGATGAACATTTTTGAAGGGCATTTTGGGTACATTGGAAAAGATTTTATTAAACCCTAGTTGTTAGAAGAGGGGTACTGGGGTTTTTGTCATTTCCCATTTCAAGTTTCTATAGAAAGTAAACATTATGCACACTCTAGCTAGTCCTAATGCAAGCACTTACAACGGATGTGACAATTCATCTCCCGTACATCGCCATCCTTGGGTACCCATCCCTGGCCAAGTTCATGGCAGTGACTCACCACGGCAACAATGTCCTCAAGATGCCAGGAAGCGGAGGCATCATCGTTATTGCTTGTGAAGAGAAGGACGCAGTGTGCTCACTCGAGCGCGCTTACCAAGCAGTGGCGATCGAGTATCCAAACAACGATAGCACCATCTACGCTCCAAAGGCCGTCCCCAAGAAGAAGAAGAAGCTGCTCGCCCTGGAGCCTCATGAGGCTACAACACCTGGTGGCAGCACCTCAGGACCTGCACCTAGGGATGGGGCGACTCCCTCCCTTGCAGAGGAAGGCGCGCCCGATGCTCCCCTCAGGCTGGGCTCGGGGGCTCTCCTTTGGAGGGCCCCTGACCTAGGCAATGTCACGAGGGAGGCGCTCGGGCACCATGTGGAGGCGTGCTTCACCGCACGTCTCCCCCCGGAGGTGTCAAGGCATGAGGCACCCAACACTCAGGAATTCATCAGCCAGACCATCGAAGACTTGCAGGTGCCACGGGCAATGCGGGGCGAGCGCCGCCCGGCGCCTCGAAGTGCAGCTGTCGCCCCAGGCTCGGGCGACAGGCTGCGCGTCTGCGTCAACGTTCCCGCACTCAACAGGATCGCGTCTCCAGAGCACTACTGGCCTTCTCAGGTGGGCCGGTGCGAGGGCCCCCCTCACAGCTATGTTTGCATGCCCTTCGGCCTGCCGAACCAAGCGACCCTGCACCAGCGCCACATGCGGGAGGTTCTGGCGACTCGCGAGGCCAGATATCAGGAGACCTTGGCGGAGGTGGCCTCGGTTCTCCGCAAGATCTGGGAACCCCCGGAGCCTCGCGAGGACTCGGAGCCGGGCGGCTCGTGAGGAGCAACGTCTCCACCTAGCGTCTTCAGCTACACCAACACTACTTCAGCAACTGTGCCAGGTGACATTTTCCGATTTTGTTCAGCTGGGAGCGCCCCTCGGGCTGCATCATTCCCAGCTCGCACGGGCTTGTCCATGTGGCATGTACCCCTTTCGCATCTTTAGCTTACTTATTGGGGGCGCCCCCTCCGGACTCATTATCCCCAAGCCGCACGGATCCATCCCGGTGGCATGTATAACCCTTGCATCTTACCTAAGCTATCGTTACCTTTTCCGTCAGCTGCATTAAAATCACTCACCTGTCTGACCACCACCCCGATGCCATGAACATTGTACACCCTAAATAGCTCGCTTGCACCTGCCTTATGATTAAGGACAGGCACGGCGTCTGTGCTCGGGCCCGTCACTGCAGCGTCACAAAATCCAAGCGGCTGAGCTCTGGCTCACGGGCCAGCCCCATGTATGTCACCTCCCGTGGTCCTTGGTGCCTCACCCTTGCATGAGCTAGGTGCGAGTAGGCAGGTGAGGGTGCATGATACGGTGCCTCGTCGCTACAAGAGCCGCGCGCCAGTTGTCTTTCTTAAGGCATCCGCATGAGAAGAGTAGGCACGGCGTCTATGCTCGGGTCCGTCCCTGCAACATCGACAAACCCAACGGCTGAGCTCTGTCTGGCGGGCCGGCCCCGTTCACGTCACCTCCTGGGGTCGTTGGTACCCGATCTTTCTCATGTGGCAACCTCGAGGGATTCACTCGGCGCAGTTTGCCTAACCATCTTGCAGGATCACCTCAAGCGCTCTCACTCAAGACCAGGCGCAACCCACCTTGAGGTAGGGCCCTGTGAGTCCCGCGCTGGCTCACGGGTGCCCAGATACACCTCGTCCAGCTCTACCGTGCAGGCCACGTGTTAGGGCGGGGATGTACACGCCCCGAGGGCTCTCCGCAGTAGGGAGTCCCTTCCCACATTCCAGTGGAAGCACCATGCTCCGCGCTGGCAGTCGACACGATCAAGAACGATAGCGCCATGCTCCGCTCTGGTGATAAATAACTGGGGTGGCCTCACGGCCGCATTAACCTCAAGGAGCCCCCCGACTCGGTGACCAGCCCCACCATGCGGCGCTCCCCTTGGGAGGGTAGCACGAGGGTGCTGGGCATGGGGGCTGCGCTCAGGTCACGCCTATCGTACGCCCCACCAGGTTCCCCGGACCTGGTCATCGCAACCCTCACGAGCGAAAGCTCGGCGAGGACAGGTATGAGGTATGTTCGTACGTCAAGGGGGGCCCTTGGGCATCGCGACCCAATGGCCTAACTGGTCCTGTAGCCCCTCACACCCTTGTCTATCCTGGTGATCCGGCCAAGCCAGCGGCGGCTAAGGTACTCCCGGGGCCGGGCCCTGCCGACGCAGAACGCTAAGGCTGGCTCTCACACTACTCTTCTAAGGTCTATTCGTATGTCAAGGGGGGCCCTTGGGCATCACGACACAAGGGCCTAACTGGTCCCGTAGCCCCTCACTCCCTGGTCTTGTCCTGGTGATCTGGCCAAGCCAGCGGCGGCTGAGGTACGCGTGCGGCCGGGCCCTGCCGACGCAGAACACTAAAGCCCTGCCTAGCGCTTCCTTCCTAGAGACCGTTTGCACGTCAAGGGGGACTCCCGAGCATCGTGACTCAAGAGCCTAACTGGCCACATAGCCCCTCACTCCCTGGTCTTGTCCTGGTGATCCGGACAAGCCAGCGGCGGCTGAGGCACGCGCGGGGCCGGGCTCTGCCGATGTAGAACGACAAGGAAAATAGGAAGGGAGCCACGAACATCTAGCAATTATCACAAACCAAATTGTCCTTCAAGCATCAAACATGAGTTTTAACGCCTCCATGAGGCAAGTCACATGTTGCAGGAAAACAAGGACATGAAGAAGCACCGTCGCTCACCAGCAGGCCCCTCCTTCAGCCTCGGGCACCGCAGCTAGGTAGCGCTTCTCCATCGGCAGCACCGTCGAGCCCCGCGGAACATGATTCGGCTGTAGGGCAACAGTGCAGTCGGCTGAAGATGGAGGGTCGATGATGAGGAACTTCTGCAGCAAGGCCTCCACCTGGCCCCTCACGGCCTCAGTGGAGGCCTCACAGTGCTCTTCGTCCACTGGCTCAACTAGTGCCCCAAGGTCGGCGGAAGGATCGTGAAGATGCAAGTGGCTGAAGACGCGCGTCAGGGCTGAGGAGGACAATGTGCGGGCTTTCCCTTCCACCATGGGGCTGATCTCGTCCGCAACACCCTCGAGTGCCGCAACGAGATAGGGAAGCAACGGGGCGGGGCCTTCATCGTCTGTTACCAGCGGCTTCTCCAAGCCCTTGTCTTAGAATGCCCTCAGCGCTTGGTGAGACCTTTCCTCCAAGGACTTGAAGGCCGCGTGGTGTTGGAAATATGCCCTAGAGGCAATAATAAAAGAGTTATTATTATATTTCCTTGTTCATGATAATCGTTTATTATCCATGCTATAATTGTATTGATTGGAAACTCAGATACACGTGTGGATGAATAGACAGATTTTGTGTCCCTAGTGAGCCTCTACAGGACTAGCTCGTTGATCAAAGATGACCGCGGTTTCCAGGTCATAGACATGAGTTGTCATTTGATAACGGGATCACATCATTAGGAGAATGATGTGATGGACGAGACCCAAATGTTAACATAGCTTTTGATCGTGACAGTTATCGCTATAGTTTTCTGCATGTCAAGTATAAGTTCCTATGACCATGAGATCATGTAACTCACTGACACCGTAGGAGTGCTTTGTGTGTACCAAACGTCACAACGTAACTGGGTGACTATAAAGGTACTCTACAGGTATCTCCGAGGGTGTCTGTTGAGTTGACATGGATCAAGACTGGGATTTGTCACTCCGTGTGACGGAGAGGTATCTCCGGGCCCACTCGGTAATACGTCATCTCAATGAGCTCAAAAGTGACTAAGTAGTTGGTCACGGGATTATGTATTACGGTAACGAGTAAAGAGACTTGCCGGTAACGAGATTGAACTAGGTATAGAGATACCGACGATCGAATCTCGGGCAAGTAACATACCGACGAGACAAAGGGAACTGCATACGGGATTGCCTGAATCCTTGACATCGTGGTTCATCCGATGAGATCATCGAGAAACATGTAGGAACCAATATGGGTATCCAGATCCCGCTATTGGTTATTGACCTGGGAGTGTCTCGGTCATGTCTACATGGTTTCCGAACCCGCAGGGTCTACACACTTAACGTTCGGTGACGCTAGGGTTGTTAGTGAGAAAAGTGTATGGTTACCGAAGGTTGTTCGGAGTCCCGGATGAGATCCCGGACATGACGAGGGTCTCCGGAATGGTCCGGAGACGAAGATTGATATAGAGGATGAAAGGTTTCGGAGTACCGGAAGTGTTCCGGGGAGCATCGGGAAATCGGCGGAGTACCGGAAAGGTTTTCGGGGGGTCCGGAAGAAGTTCTGGGCCTAGTGGGCCACAAGGGGGAACACCACAGCCCTCAGGGGGCTGTGCGCCCCCCCTGGGCCCTCTCCTCATGCGGCTAAGGGGGTGGGACCCCCTAGGGCTGGCCGCACCCCTTGGCCTTGGGGGGCAAGGCACCTAGGGGGGGAAACCCTAGGGCCTGGCCGCCCCCCTGCCCTGGCCGCCGCCCCCTCCCCTTGCCCTGGCCGCCGGCCCCTAGGGGGAAACCCTAGGGCGCCCTCACCTCTCCACCCCCCCTATATATAGTGGGGCAAAGGGAGGGCAGCCAACACAGTTTGTGCCTCGGTGCTGCCCTCCCTCTCCCGTTACATCTTCTTCTCCCGCGGTGCTTAGGCGAAGCCCTGCTGGAGTTCTTCTCCACCATCACCACCACGCCGTCGTGCTGCCGGTTCTCCATCAACCTCTCCTCCACCCCTTGCTGGATCAAGAAGGAGGAGACATCCCCGAGCCGTACGTGTGAAGAACGCGGAGGCACCGTTGCTTCCGTGCTAGGTCTTCGGCGATCTGAATCGCGACGAGTACGACTCCATCATCCGCGTTCATAACGATTCCGCTTAGCGATCTACAAGGGTACGTAGATCACACTCTCCCCTCGTAGTTGCATCTACTAGATTGATCTTGGTGAACGGTAGGAAAATTTTTGTTTCCCATGCAACGTTCCCCAACAGTGGCATCATGAGCTAGGATCTTGCGTAGATGCTTTCTCGAGTAGAACACAAAAGGGTTTGTGGCGTTGATGTTTAAATTGCTGCCCTCCTTAGTCTTTCTTGATTCAGCGGTATTATAGGATGAAGCGGCCCGGACCAACTTTACATGTCCACGTACATGAGACCGGTTCCATCGACAGACATGTGACTTTTGTTGCATAAGATGGCTGGCGGGTGTCTGTCTCTCCTATCTTAGTTGAATCGGAATAGAACAAGGCGGTCCTTGTAGAAGGTTAAATAGCAACTTGAATATCACCGTTGTGGTTTTGCGTAGGTAAGAAACGTTCTTGCTAGATACCCATAGCAGCCACGTAAAACATGCAACAACAAATTAGAGGACGTCTAACTTGTTTTTGCAGGGTATCCATGTGATATGATATGGCCAATGACATGATGAATTATATTTGATGTATGAGATGATCATGTTGTAATAGTTAATATCGACTTGCATGTCGATACATACGGCAACCGGCAGGAGCCATAGGGTTGTCTTTAATTTTTGTATGACCTGCGTGTCAATCATTAAGCGCTTTGTAATGCTTTACTTTATCGCTAAACGGTAGCAATAGTAGTAAGAGCATGGTGGGCGCCGACAACCCCGATGGCGACACGATGATGGAGATCATGATGATGGAGATCATGGTGTGGCGCCGGTGACGATGGAGATCATGCCGGTGCTTTGGAGATGGAGATCAAAAGCACGAGTTGATGGCCATATCATGTCACTTATGATTTGCATGTGATGTTAATCCTTTTATGCATCTTATTTTGCTTAGGACGACGGTAGCATTATAAGATGATCCTTCACTAAAATTTCAAGATAAAATTGTGTTCTCCCCGAGTGTGCGCCGTTGCGAAGGTTCGTCGTTTCGAAGCACCACGTGATGATCGGGTGTGATAGACTCTACGTTCGCATACAACGGGTGCAAGCCAGTTTTGCACATGCAGAACACTCGGGTTAGACTTGACGAGCCTAGCATGTACAGACATGGCCTCGGAACACGGAGGACCGAAAGGTCGAGCATGAGTCATATAGTAGATATGATCAACATGTTGATGTTCACCATTGACACCACCTCATCTCACGTGATGATCGGACTTGGGTTGGTGAATTTGGATCATGTCACGCTCGAATGACCGGAAGGATGTCAATTTGAGTGGGAGTTATAATTAATTTGATTAGGTAATAACTCACTTATCATGAACAATAGTCTAAAAATTGTCTTTGCAAATCTTATGTTGTAGATGGCTCGCGCAGGAGTTCCCCTGAATTTTAATGCGTTCCTAGAGAAAGCTAAACTGAAAGATGATGGGAGCAACTTTGTGGACTGGCTCCGCAATCTGAGGATCATCCTCACAGCTGCCCAAAAGGTTTATGTCCTAAATGCACCGCTAGGTGAACCCCCCGCTCCTGGAGCCCCTGCGGACGTTATGAACGTCTGGCAGACGCGTTCGGATGACTATTCGATAGTGCAGTGTGCCATGTTGTACGGCTTGGAAGGAGGACTTCAAAGGCGTTTTGAACGTCATGGTGCATATGAGATGTACACGGAGTTGAAGTTCATCTTTGAGAAGAATGCTAAGATCGAGAGGTATGAGACCACCGATAAATTCTTCGCTTGTAAGATGGAGGAGAATTCGTCTATCAGTGAGCACTTGCTGAAGATGTCTGGGTACTATACCCGCATAGCTGATCTGGGACTTGTGTTCCCGGATGAGGCTATCATTGATAGAATTCTCCAGTCACTCCCTCCAAGCTACAAGAGCTTCGTGCAGCAGTATAACATGCAAGGGATGAACAAAACCATCGCCGAGCTGTTCTCGATGCTGAAAGTCGCTGAGGCAGACATCCAGAAGGAGTATCAAGTGTTGATGGTCAATAAAACCACCAGTTTCAAGAAGAATGGCAAGGGCAAGAAGGGTAACTCTAAGAAGGGTGGCAAAGCAGTTGCTAATCCAGTGAAGAAACCCAAGGCTGGACCCAAGCCAGAAACTGAGTGCTTCTATTGCAAGGGGAACGGCCACTGGAAGCGGAACTGCCCCAAGTATCTGGCGGACAAGAAGGGGGCCAACAACAACAAAGGTATATGTGATATACATGTTATTGATGTGTACCTTACCAAATCTCGTTGTAGTGCCTGGGTATTTGATACCGGTTCGGTTGCTCACATTTGCAACTCTAAACAGGAACTGCGGAATAAACGGAGGCTGGCGAAGGACGAAGTGACGATGCGCGTGGGAAATGGTTCCAAGGTTGATGTGATCGCCGTCGGCACGCTCGCTCTTCGATTACCATCGGGATTAGTTATGAACCTGAATAATTGTTATTTAGTGCCTGCGTTAAGCATGAACATTATATCTGGATCTTGTTTATTGCGAGACGGTTACTCATTTAAGTCAGAGAATAATGGTTGTTCTATTTATATGAGTAATATCTTTTATGGTCATGCACCCGAAGTTAGGGGTTTATTCTTATTGAATCTCGATAGTGATGATACACATGTTCATAACATTGATGCCAAAAGATGTAGAGTTGATAATGATAATACCACTTTCTTGTGGCACTGTCGTCTGGGTCATATCGGCGTAAAACGCATGAGGAAGCTCCATGCTGATGGACTTTTGGAGTCTCTTGATTTTGAATCACTTGACACGTGCGAGCCGTGCCTCATGGGCAAGATGACAAGGACCCCGTTTTCAGGGACAATGGAACGGGCAAGTGACTTATTGGAAATCATACATACTGATGTGTGCGGTCCGATGAGTGTAACGGCGCGCGGTGGATATCGTTATTTTCTCACCTTCACTGACGACTTAAGTAGATATGGGTATATTTACTTAATGAAGCATAAGTCTGAAACTTTTGAAAAGTTCAAGCAATTTCAGAGTGAAGTTGAAAATCATCGTAACAAGAAGATCAAGTTCCTACGATCTGATCGAGGGGGAGAATATCTGAGTTATGAGTTTGGTGATCACTTAAGAAAATGTGGAATTGTTTCACAGTTGACGCCACCTGGAACACCACAGCGTAATGGTGTGTCCGAACGTCGTAATCGAACCCTATTAGATATGGTACGTTCTATGATGTCTCTTGCTGATTTGCCACTATCGTTTTGGGGATATGCGTTAGAGACAGCTGCATTCACTTTAAATAGGGCTCCATCTAAGTCCGTTGAGACAACACCGTATGAACTATGGTTTAGCAAGAAACCGAAGTTGTCTTTTCTCAAGGTTTGGGGTTGCGATGCTTATGTCAAAAGGCTTCAGCCAGAAAAGCTCGAACCCAAAGCGGACAAATGTGTCTTCATAGGATACCCAAAAGAAACAGTTGGGTACACCTTCTATCTCAGATCCGAGGGCAAAGTGTTTGTCGCTAAGAACGGGTCCTTTCTCGAGAAAGAGTTTCTCTCGAAAGAATTGAGTGGGAGGAAGGTAGAACTTGATGAGGTTATTGAACCTCTGCTTCAACCAGAGAGTAGCGCAGCACAGAAAGATGTTTTTGTGGAGCCTACAGAGGTTGAAGAGGAAGCCAATGATGATGATCAAGAAGCTTCTGATCAAGTTACTACCGAACCTCGTAGGTCGACAAGGGTACGCACTGCACCTGAGTGGTATGGTAACCCTGTCTTGGAGGTCATGTTGTTAGACAACGATGAACCTACGAGCTATGGAGAAGCGATGGTGGGCCCAGATTCCGACAAATGGTTAGAGGCCATGAAATCCGAGATGGGATCCATGTATGAAAACAAAGTATGGACTTTGGAAGTATTACCTGAAGGGCGGAAGGCCATTCAGAATAAATGGATTTTTAAGAGGAAGACGGACGCTGACGGTAATGTCACCGTGTATAAAGCTCGACTTGTGGCAAAGGGTTTTTCACAAGTTCAAGGGATTGACTACGATGAGACTTTCTCACCCGTAGCGATGCTTAAATCCGTCCGAATCATGTTAGCAATAGCTGCATATTTCGATTATGAAATTTGGCAGATGGATGTCAAAACAGCGTTCCTTAACGGTTTTCTTAAGGAAGAGTTGTATATGATGCAACCAGAGGGTTTTGTCGATCCAGAGAATGCTGACAAGGTATGCAATCTCCAGCGTTCCATTTATGGGCTGGTGCAGGCATCTCGGAGTTGGAATCTTCGCTTTGATGAGGTGATCAAAGCGTTTGGGTTTATACAAGTTTACAATGAAGCTTGTATTTACAAGAAAGTGAGTGGGAGCTCTATAGCGTTTCTAATATTATATGTGGATGACATATTGCTGATTGGAAACAATATAGAATTTTTGGATAGCGTGAAGGGGTATTTGAACAAGAGTTTTTCGATGAAAGATCTCGGTGAAGCTGCTTTCATATTGGGCATCAAGATCTATAGAGATAGATCAAGACGCTTGATAGGACTTTCACAAAGCACATACCTTGATAAAGTTTTGAAGAAGTTCAAAATGGATCAATCCAAGAAGGGGTTCTTGCCGGTATTGCAAGGTACAAAGTTGAGTAAGACTCAATGCCCAGTGACTGCGGATGACAGAGAAAAGATGAGTGTCGTCCCCTATGCTTCAGCCATAGGCTCTATCATGTATGCAATGCTGTGCACAAGACCAGATGTCAGCCTTGCCATAAGTATGGCCGGAAGGTTTCAGAGTAATCCTGGTATGGATCACTGGACAGCGGTCAAGAATATCCTAAAGTACCTGAAAAGGACTAAGGATATGTTTCTCGTTTATGGAGGTGATCAAGAGCTCGTCGTAAAGGGTTACGTCGATGCAAGCTTTGACACAGATCCGGATGACTCTAAGTCACAAACCGGATACGTATATATTCTCAACGGGGGAGCGGTAAGCTGGTGCAGTTCCAAGCAGAGCGTGGTAGCTGATTCTACATGTGAAGCAGAGTATATAGCTGCCTCGGAGGCGGCTAAGGAAGGTGTCTGGATGAAGGAGTTCATGACAGATCTTGGAGTTGTGCCTAGTGCACTGAACCCAATGACTCTGTTCTGTGATAACACTGGTGCCATTGCTCTAGCCAAGGAACCAAGGTTTCACAAGAGGACCAGACACATAAAGCGACGCTTCAATTCCATCCGCGATTCAGTCAAGGAGGAGGACATAAACATTTGCAAAGTACACATGGATTTGAATGTTGCAGATCCGTTGACTAAGCCTCTTCCACGGGCTAAGCACGATCAACACCAAGACTCTATGGGTGTTAGATTCATTACCTTGTAATGCTAGATTATTGACTCTAGTGCAAGTGGGAGACTGTTTGAAATATGCCCTAGAGGCAATAATAAAAGAGTTATTATTATATTTCCTTGTTCATGATAATCGTTTATTATCCATGCTATAATTGTATTGATTGGAAACTCAGATACACGTGTGGATGAATAGACAGATTTTGTGTCCCTAGTGAGCCTCTACAGGACTAGCTCGTTGATCAAAGATGACCGCGGTTTCCAGGTCATAGACATGAGTTGTCATTTGATAACGGGATCACATCATTAGGAGAATGATGTGATGGACGAGACCCAAACGTTAACATAGCTTTTGATCGTGACAGTTATCGCTATAGTTTTCTGCATGTCAAGTATAAGTTCCTATGACCATGAGATCATGTAACTCACTGACACCGTAGGAGTGCTTTGTGTGTACCAAACGTCACAACGTAACTGGGTGACTATAAAGGTACTCTACAGGTATCTCCGAGGGTGTCTGTTGAGTTGACATGGATCGAGACTGGGATTTGTCACTCCGTGTGACGGAGAGGTATCTCCGGGCCCACTCGGTAATACGTCATCTAAATGAGCTCAAAGTGACTAAGTAGTTGGTCACGGGATTATGTATTACGGTAACGAGTAAAGAGACTTGCCGGTAACGAGATTGAACTAGGTATAGAGATACCGACGATCGAATCTCGGGCAAGTAACATACCGACGAGACAAAGGGAACTGTATACGGGATTGCCTGAATCCTTGACATCGTGGTTCATCCGATGAGATCATCGGGAAACATGTAGGAACCAATATGGGTATCCAGATCCCGCTATTGGTTATTGACCTGGGAGTGTCTCGGTCATGTCTACATGGTTTCCGAACCCGCAGGGTCTACACACTTAACGTTCGGTGACGCTAGGGTTGTTAGTGAGAAAAGTGTATGGTTACCGAAGGTTGTTCGGAGTCCCGGATGAGATCCCGGACATGACGAGGGTCTCCGGAATGGTCCGGAGACGAAGATTGATATATAGGATGAAAGGTTTCGGAGTACCGGAAGTGTTCCGGGGAGCATCGGGAAATCGGCGGAGTACCGGAAAGGTTTTCGGGGGGTCCGGAAGAAGTTCTGGGCCTAGTGGGCCACAAGGGGGAACACCACAGCCCTCAGGGGGCTGTGCGCCCCCCCTGGGCCCTCTCCTCATGCGACTAAGGGGGTGGGACCCCCTAGGGCTGGCCGCACCCCTTGGCCTTGGGGGGCAAGGCACCTAGGGGGGGAAACCCTAGGGCCTGGCCGCCCCCCTGCCCTGGCCGCCGCCCCCTCCCCTTGCCCTGGCCGCCGGCCCCTAGGGGGAAACCCTAGGGCGCCCTCACCTCTCCACCCCCCCTATATATAGTGGGGCAAAGGGAGGGCAGCCAACACAGTTTGTGCCTCGGTGCTGCCCTCCCTCTCCCGTTACATCTTCTTCTCCCGCGGTGCTTAGGCGAAGCCCTGCTGGAGTTCTTCTCCACCATCACCACCACGCCGTCGTGCTGCCGGTTCTCCATCAACCTCTCCTCCACCCCTTGCTGGATCAAGAAGGAGGAGACGTCCCCGAGCCGTACGTGTGAAGAACGCGGAGGCACCGTTGCTTCGGTGCTAGGTCTTCGGCGATCTGAATCGCGACGAGTACGACTCCATCATCCGCGTTCATAACGCTTCCGCTTAGCGATCTACAAGGGTACGTAGATCACACTCTCCCCTCGTAGGTGCATCTACTAGATTGATCTTGGTGAACGGTAGGAAAATTTTTGTTTCCCATGCAACGTTCCCCAACACGTGGTCCTCGGCCAAGACCTTCGCCTTAGCCTCCAACTGGGCCCTCTCCGCCTCCGTCGCCTACCTCAGCTCCTCTAGGCGGCTACTCTCGGCAGCCAGCTTCTTCTCCAACTGCTCCAGCTTTGTATTCTCGGGCCTTCATCTTCTCCTCCTCTGCTGCGCATGGCCTTCAGCTCGGTCTCCATCGATCGACATCGCTCCTTGATGACCTGCACACCGTTCAGCGCAGCCTCACGGGTGGACGCGGCCTTCTCGGCGGCCAGCTTATCCTCTTTGGAAGCCGGCATGACCCGACTCAGCGCATCCTGGACAGATGCATTGGAGTTCAACCAGCCCGAGACTAACTCCAGGCGCCCTGCCACAAGACGACGGTCAGCGCCCTAGAGATCATCCTGACGCTGCGTCAGTGCAGAGAAAGCCTCTTTTAGGGCACTAGACGAAGCGGGAAGGGTGCGAGCTAGCGGCACGACCAAGGCAGGAGGCTGTAGTGTGCTCAAGACCTCCTGAACCATTGAACCATCTGCAGGCAAGCTGGAGGTGAGCACCTCAGGGACTGACTTGGCCAAACAAGCCACCCCCTCTAGAGGTTTGTAAGCTGGCCCTCGCGAGGGCACTTGGGCAGGAGTGGGAGAAGTCAAGATGGGCCGCTGAGCTTCTGGTGCGAACGCCCCCCTTCTTCTTCTTCACCAACAATGCTGGCCTGGCAATGAAAGAGAAGACGTCAGGAATCAACAACAGAACCAAGAATGGAAACAAGGCCAGGGCAAGGTACTTACTGATCCACGGCGGCATAGTCCCGCGGCCTCTTTGCCACGGAGCCCAGGGGCCTCACTGCCGGTGGCACATGTGTTGATATGGCCATAGCAGTTGGCACAGCAGCAGCGTTTGGCGGTGCCGAAGCCGAGGCGCTGCCTTGGGAGATTAGCGCCGACCTGCCCTTCGTTGGGACCCCAGCCGACGGCTTCTTCGAGGGGGTGAACTTAGACCTCGTGACAACCCCGGCCGGGGGTGCCGCCTCCTTCACCGGGAGGTCGGCGGCGTCGTCGTCATCGGGCAAGGCACGAAGGAGGTCGGCCTTGCATGGAGGGGAGGACTCCCCGGGTCCCTCCGCAGTCTCCTTTGAGTCATCTTCCCCGCTGGAGTCGCCCGAAGACAGGTCCACCGGTTACATTGCCACCTGAGCTTCAGGGGGCGCTGGAGGCACGAGCCCGCGCCTGTCGTAGGTGGGCATGGAGGCCACCGCCGTCGCCCCATCTTGGCGGCAGTACATGGGGACATGGGTAGCAGGCAGATACCCCAGATCGTCCCCAACCAGGAGGCTGAGAGCTGCCCCAAGCTGCTTGTCGGACATGCGTCGCGGCGCAGTCAGAGGTTGTCCGCCTCGTCCCCGAGTGTCCACAAGGGGCGCGAGCTTGCCTGAAGTGAAGCTACGTGGCATGATAGGAATTCCATGATGATCATGGCCCCCATAAGCTTCGGCGCCTCTGGGTCGTCAGGCTTCAGATCGGTGGTCATCTTCTCGAACACATTCTCTGCCCAAGGATCGGTGAGCTTCGCGCTAAGCCACCTATCGCCCGACTCGGGCATCGCTGTCGGCAGCACTAGCCGAGGATGGGAGCACTTGGCGTCCACGAGGACCCACTTGTTCCTGAAGTTTTCGGCCTTCTTCCCGGCCTTTGAGATCACGTTGGCCCTGTTCGCCGCGACGAAATTGGCACACCCAGAACAAAGTTAGCCATTGTTCCGGAGGTAGAAGAAGTGGTGGAGCAGCGCTACGAATGGCATCACCCCAACAAATGCCTCGTAGTTTAAGGCAAAGATTGACAAGAGGTGCACATAATTGGGATGGAGATGAAGGGCATGCAACTTATAGTGGCTGAGGACAGAGAAAAAGAAATCGGAGAAAGGCGGGACAAGCTCCGCAACAACACTGCTCATAAAGAAGGGATCAAAGGTACTCTTGGAGTCCTCCGGCTCAGCGGAGGCGGCTCAGACCGCGGTCTTCCGCTTCTCGTTGGTGTCCTCTGCCGTCATCAAGAGCAAGGCGGCATGATTCGTCTCCGAGATACTGGGCGCCCACAGGGCCGGCTCGTACCAGGCGGACAGAGCGGTGGTGTCGGGTGGATGAACCCCAGGCAGGCAACGGAAGCCGAATCCTTTTCAAAAATGATGGGGCCAGCATCGCCCCGCAATCCGGCTCTCACTTGGCCAGGTCGCTCGACCCGGCCTGGACCCACGATCCGGCAAGACTCTCTAGTCCGACCGGCTCCCGGGATACGGCCCCAACGGCCCGCTCAAGGGATCCGGATCCGGCACGTCAAGACTTCTCCACCAAGCCAGACCAACACGTGGTGTGCTCCCCAATTCGGCCACGGGTCAGCTTACGTCCCATCCCTGCCGTACGATGGGATGAGACGCACCTACTGATGACGTAGGCAACAGTGCCTCGCCCATACCCCTAGTCAGCCGGGGCGTGGCTATAGTATAATCTTCACAGCCCATGATGCCAACAGACGGTGACATGCCGGAGCATGTTGTACCCGACACAGCTCGGCCATTCCTTGGCGAACGACAAGACAGCACATAGTGTCCCCATACCCGGCGGGCCCCGCACCCGGAGAACCCGGCGAGCCCTGTACCCGGCGGGTCCGAGCGCCGGCTTTCCGGACGATGACAATCCGGTCCCACGGCCGTGTAACATTACCATTGTATCCCTGGGGGGGGGGGGGTTGGCCTATATAAAACCCCCCCAGAGCCCTCATGCATGGGGGCGCAAACGAGAGAGATCAGCAAGACCTAGGAGAGAACAAGATAGACACACCTCGGGAGAAGCAGCCTAAGCCCTGGCATGTCTTCCTCCTTCCTCCAAACAGCTCAAGGAGCAACTATGTACTGGTAAACATCAACCACGTTTGGCAGGATTAGGGGTGTTATCTCCCCGGAGAGCCCCGAACCTGGGTATGTCTTGCGTCCCACGCTCGCTCATACCAACCCCACCTCTGGAGTCCACCAGTACCCTCGAGCTGCCTCCTATCTTTAGCCATCCCTTGGCATCTGCCGTGCGCCCATCACGTCAGTTGGCGCCCACCGTGGGGCAGCTCGAGGTCCTGGCCGGGAGCATGCTTCAGATGGGCCCCCTCTCCTACTCCGACGAGCTCGTCGTGCTGGCGGACGACGTCGTCGACGCCCTCGCCGTCTCCTTCGCCGCGCTGCGCATCTCCGATGTGCCAGCGGCCGATGAGTACCCCAGCGAGGTACTTGACTTCTCCGACTCCCCCATCGCTCCCGAAGGCAGCATTCCCGACGGAGTGATGGACCTCTGCGTAGAGGTTTTCGTCACCGACACCGGCACCACCACTTCGTCGAGTGCGGAGAGAAAGGCCGCCGAAGCTAAGGCCATGGAGGAATGGGCCGGCTCGCCAAACCCGCGGCGCACCATGATCCAGAGCCTCCGCATTACCATCGGCACCGACATCGACACCTCCAACATCGCCGAGGCACAGACCCGCCTCGACAGGGACCGCCAACCCCTGGTGGACCTCACCCAATCGCTCGGCGCAATGGAGCGCCGCCTCGCATCCGCTCAAATGGAGCGAAACGCTGCCTACGGTTTCACACCTGGTGCCGCCGAGCCGAGCCGGGTCGCGGACGCGCGGGCCCGGGGCAACGCGATCGGACACGCCCTCGGCGCCCTCCCTCCCATCTACAAGACTCCCGTGAAGAACAGGTGCACTGCTTAGGCGGCCGCGGTCGGCCTTGAGCAGCTCCCAGGCGAAGAGCTGCGGGAGCGCCTCAAGAGGGTGAACGCCCTCCTCACGACGGCCAAGACGCAGCATGATTGCCTCAACCAGCTCGCCCGCGTCGTTGGAGCCGGCGACGACCAGCACACGGCGTCTTCCCCACCCGAGGAGGCGCACTCCGGCCACACCCAAACCCGGCGCAGCCCCGCCCCGATGACTACTGGTAGCCTAGGCGATGAGTCGCCCACCGAAGCCCAGTGCCGGCTCAACCCTGCTCCCCAACCAACCCGGTAGCAAACCGCGATCGACCCTGGTCCCCGTGGTGCAGTCACCGGCTGGCTGGGCCTACACGCCATCGACACCACCGACGCTCGCCACCGCCTCGACTGGTTCGCCCGCTCCCAGGAACTGGAAGAAATCGGTGTGGTCGGGCCAGCGTGTTTCGGTCCGTGCATCCGGAGCGAGCCCTCCGCCAAAGGGTTCATGCTTCCCCATGACACGCCTATGTATAATGGCACCGTAAAGCCAGAGGACTGGCTCACCGACTACACCACCCCCATCGGCATCGCCGGCGGCAGCCACCGCCTCGCCGTCCGCTACGCACCACTCATGCTCCAGGGATCAGCCCACGCTTGGTTGAACAGTCTGCCGGTGGGCAGCATCAACACGTGGGTTGATTTCGAGGAGGCCTTTGTGTGCAACTTCACTGGGGCCTACCGACGACCAGTCCATCCCAGCTAGCTCGCCATGTGCCTGCAGGGGCCGACCTAAACCGACCGGGAGTACCTAGCACGCTGGACTAAGCTCCGGACGAGTTGCGAGGGTGTCCATCAGGTCCAGGCAATCAAGTACTTCGTCAACGGGTGCCGGGACGGTACCCTCTTGAAGCACAAGCTGCTACACTCCGACCCGACCACCATGTTCGCGCTCATAGGGACGGCGGACAAGTACGCAAATCCCGACTCCGCCATGAAGATCCAGGTGGCCCTAGACGAAGCCGGGAAGACAAAGCCGGTTCCCCCTCCAAACCTGGCTGGCAAAGGAAGCCGGCAGCATCAGCACAACCAGCAGCAGCACAAATGCAAGGCCGAATAGCAGGTCCAGCGACACAACAACCGGCTCGTGCCGGCCGCCGAGCAGGCGCACGCAACCGAGCCGGACCCCAAGCGCCGGAAGACCGGCAAGATGACATGGCAACCCGCCATGAGCTTCGAGGAAATGCTTGACGCACCCTGCAAACACCACAGAGGCGCGAGGTCGTCCACGCACACACTCCGGCAGTGCGCCATCACCAAACGCATCAAGAGGGGCGACGTTCCGCCGCCACCAGCCCCGGCTCCAGGATAGGGGCGGCAGCCTCCGCCTCCCCCACCACCTCCGGCTAGCGGCACCATGCGCAACGATGCCTACTAGGACTCGAACGCGGCTTACATCATCTTCACCAGCCTCATTGACGACAAGCGCAGTGAGCGCCTCATCCGGCAGGAGGTAAACACTGTCGCCCCGGCCATGCCGGAATACATGCACTGGTCGGGGCGCCCAATCACATGGACGCGAGAGGATCACCCGGCCGTCATGCCGAACCTAGGTGGATACACCCTCGTCCTCAACCCAACCATCATCGTGCCTCGGCGCACATGCAAATTCACTCGAGTTCTTATCGACGGCGGCAGCAACATCAACATCCTCTACCGGGACATCATGAACAAGATCGGTCTCGAGGCCAAGGACCTGGAGCCGACTAGGACTGTTTTCCACAGCATCGTGCCCAGCCACTCCTGCTCTCCGATCAGCCGGATCCGGCTTGACGTCCTATTGGGCGAGAGCAGCCATTTCCGATGAGAGCCAATCTGGTTCGAGGTGGGTGACCTGTCCAGTGCATACCACGCGCTGCTCGGCCGACCCGCGCTCGCCAACTTCATGCCGGTCCCCCACTACGCCTACCTGAAGATGAAGTTGCCGGGTCCAAAGGGCCTCATCACCATCATCGGCGACTACCACAAGTCTCTAGAGTGTGCACGAGACCGATCCAAGCTGGCGGAGTCGCTGGTCATCGCCGAGGAGCGGCGCTAGCTTGACTGGATCGGTGCCCTCGCCAGGGAGGCAGTAGCCGCGCCAGTCCCAGCCGAGGAGCCGGCCAACGAAGCCTCGTTCAAACCCTCCAAGGAAACCAAGAAGGTGAAGCTGAACGCAGAAGACCCCAGCTGCAGCAAGTACGTCACCGTGGGCACTCGCCTCGGTGACAAATAGGAACATGAGCTCGTCGACTTCCTCCATGAGAATCGGGATATCTTTGCATGGTCCCCAAAGGACATGCTGGGCATCCCGAGGGAGTACGCCGAGCACAAACTTGACGTCCGCAAGGACGCCAAGCCCGTCCGCCAACCCCTACCGCGTTTCTCCGAGGAGAAGAGAAGGACCATCGGTGAAGAGATCGCCAAGCTTTAGGCGGCCGGCTTCATCATGGGAGTGTTTCACCCCGAGTGGCTGGCCAACCCAGTTCTCGTCCTGAAGAAAAACAACTCCTGGCGCATGTGTATCGACTACACCAGCCTGAACAAAGCATGCCCCAAGGATCCGTTCGCTCTCCCGTGGATCGACCAAGTCATCGACTCCACCACCGGGTGCGAGCTCCTGTCCTTCCTGGACACTTACTCCGGTACCACCATATCAAGCTAGACACGGCCGACACCCTGAAGACGTCCTTCATCACGCCCTTTGGGGCGTATTGCTTCATCACCATGTCGTTCGGCCTGAAGAACGCTGGAGCCACTTTCCAGCGGTGCATGCAGAAATGCTTGCTGCCGCAGCTCGGCCGCAATATTCACGTCTACGTGGACGACATTGTGGTGAAGACCAAGCAGCACCTCACGCTCCTCGACGATCTGAAGGAAACCTTTACTAACCTGCACGAATAATAGGTCAAGCTCAACGCAGAGAAATGCGTTTTCGGCATCCCAGCCAGAAAGCTACTCGGTTTCCTCGTCTCAGAGCGCAGCATTGAGGCAAACCCAGAGAAAATCAAGGCCATCGTGCACATGTGCAAGCCGGCTTGGCTGCGTGATGTCTAGAAGTTCACCGGCTGCTTGGCCATGGTCAGCCAGTTCCTCGGCCGGCTGGGCGAGAGGGCCTTGCCCCTATACCAGCTGATGAAGAAGACAACGCCGTTCGAATGGAACAACCAATCGAATGAAGCTCTTCGGGACCTCAAGCGCATGCTCTCCACCGCACCCGTCCTGGCCGCCCCAGCCGAGAAGGACCCGATGTTGCTCCACATAGCCGCAACGTCGCGCTCGGTCAGCATAGTGCTGGTGATCGAGCGACCAGAGATGGACAAGATTCAAGCTGTCCAGCGTCCCGTCTACTACCTGAGCGAGGTGCTCTCCGCCTCCAAGCAGAACTACCCGCACTACCAGAAGATGTGCTACGGCGTGTACTTCACCGCCCAGAAGCTGAAGCAGTACTTCCAAGAGCACGAGATCATCATGGTCAGCATGGCCTCCCTCGGCAAGATCGTCGGGTGCGAAGACGCCTTTGGCCGGGTCGCCAAGTGGGCGCTCGAGCTAGTTGGCCACACCATCCTCTACGAGTCTCGTACCACGATCAAGTCCCAAGCTCTAGCCGACTTCCTCGTCGACTGGACAGAGACCCAGAACTTGTCGCCACTTGCAGACTCAATGCACTGGCGCATGCACTTTGACGGCTCAAAAATGCGTCTCGGCCTGGGGGCCGACATAGTGATGTCATCCCGAAAGGGCGACCGACTCAAGTACGCACTCCAGATCCACTTCGCCGCCTCCAACAACGTCGCCGAGTACGAAGCCCTTGTCCACAACATCCAGCTAGCCAAGGAACTCGGCATCTGATGAATCCTGTGCTACGATGATTCGGACCTGGTGGTGCAGCGGTGCTCCGGCGAGTGGGACACACGCGACCCCAACATGGCAAGCTACCGCTTCCTCGTGCATAAGCTGTCTGGATTCTTCGCGGGCTGTGAGTTCCTCCACATCTCACGAGCAGAGAACGAGGCGGTCGACGCGCTCGCCAAGATCGCCTCGTCTCGACAGTCCATTCCATCCGGCGTCTCACTCAAGCACCTGCGCAAGCCATTCGTCAAGCCGTCTCCGGACTCAGAGTCCATCCACATTCCGAACGACCCGGGGACTACCGAGTGCGGCCCGGGGATTGCTCAACCCAGCCTGCTCAGTCCGGCCAGGGGACTTCTCAGTCTCGCCCGAGGACCGCTCAGTCCGGACCTGGGACTGCTCAGTCCGGCCCGAGGACTGCTAAACCCGGCTCGGGGACTAATGAATCCGGCCCAGGGACGACCGACCACAGCTCGGTGACTGCAAACCTTAGTCCGGCCGCTTTCGCACCCAACCCGGGGACTGCCGGACCCGGCTCGGACGCCGCCGCCCCTGAACCAATCATAATGGTCGCTTTCACCGTGGTGACGGCGCCATCTTTGGTCCTGCCCATCTCAGAGTTCCTGGAGAGCGGGATCCTCCCCGTCGACGAAACCGAAGCTCGGCAAGTGCAGCGCCGAGCGTTCGCCTACAGCACCATCAACAACGAGCTAGTCAAGCGCAGTCCCACCGGCATGTTTCAGCACTGCATCGAGCAAGACAAGGGCGTGGATATCCTCCTCGACATACATTAGGGCGAGTGCGGGCATCACGCCGCGTCACTATCCCTGCTGGCCGAGGCTTTCCGCCATGGTTTCTACTGGCCCACGGCCCTCCAAGACGCCGAGTCGCTCGTCCATAAGTGCAAGGGATGCCAGCGCTTCAGCAAACGCACCCACCAACCAACGTTGGTGCTCCGTACCATACCAATCGCCTGGCCTTTCGTGGTCTGGCGGCTCGACATGGTGGGACCTTATAAAACAGCCCAAGGCGGCATGACGCATTTGCTGGTAGCAATTGACAAATTCACCAAGTGGATCGAGGCAAGGCCAATCAAGAAGCTGGATGGGCCAAGGGCCGTCCGATTCATCAAGGAAATAGCGGTGCGCTACGACATGCTGAACAACATCATCACAGACAACGGCACCAACTTCATCAAGGGCGCGCTCGCGCAGTACTGCTCCATCTCCGGCATCCGCCTCGACCTGGCATCCATTGTGCACCCACAGTCCAACGGCCAGGTCGAGCAGGCAAACGTCCTCAACGTATCCGGCATCAAGCCGTGGCTCGTCGAGCCGCTCATCCACTCACCCAGCAGCTGGCTCGACAAGCTGCCGGCCGTCCTCTGGAGCCTCCGAACAACATCGAACCGATCGACTGGGTTTACCCCGTTCTTCCTCGTCTACGGAGCAGATGCCGTCATCCCGACCGATGTCGAGTTCGACTCTCCACGTGTCACGATGTACACCGAGGCCGAAGCCAAAGAGTCCCATGAGGACGGTGTTGACCTACTCGAAGAGGCGCGTCTCCTAGCACTTAGCCGCTCAGCCATCTACCAGCAAGGCGTCAGGCACTACCACAACAAGAAGATCAAGCCCCTCGCTTTCCGCGAGGGAGACCTCGTCCTCCGACTCGTCCAATAGCAAGCCGGCCAGCACAAGTTGTCCTCCCCATTGGAGGGCCTCTTCATCATCAGCAAGGCTTTGTGCGACCGCAACGCCTACTACCTCATCAACGCCCGCAAGACAAACAAGCGTAAGAGGGACACGGCCGGAGAAGAAACAACTCGGCCTTGGAACGCGAAACTCCTCCGTCCGTTTTACAGCTAGCCGTGTATGTTTATGTATCGCTGCCCTTTGTGCTCAATTAAAAACTATGGGGTCCCCGAACGATGCTCGGGGCTCCCCTTTCCAACCAAGTTATTTATGTCTCTAGCATTTTATGCTTTACCTATCTATTCGTCCAAACCCGGCCACCGGTCCGACTCGTTCGACCCGGGGACTCAGGGGCAGGCCGGCTTGGTCACTACCCGTCGCCTCGCTTAGCATTTTTTGGCATGATGGGTTCGCCGCGGTGTCCCACTCTGCCCTAAGCCACATATCTGGCTTCGGCTGTTGGTCGGCGAGCACGCAAAGGCCAGAGCACCAGCGCGCTACGAGAACTAAGCAAAGTACCGCCGAGTCACCCGACCCGGCCAAGCCATGAACAGTTAAGTCACTACACAGCCTGGTGCTCGTCACCCGGCCACGCCGGATCGCCGCCAGCCGGCCCAGTGGGTGTTTCGCTCACGCTCAATGTTTCTAACGCCTAACTACTGCGCGCCTTCTCTCAAAGGCCAAACCCTTTGTCACGGACCAGAGCCTCGACCGTCAAACT
>LR738715.1:514798231-514828974 GCA_902687465.1 Secale cereale
GGGGGAGGCCCGTGGGGGAGAAACCCAAAAGAATGGCTCGACAGACAAATAGCAAGAGCGCAGACATTCACGATACTCATGCAAACATTTAATTCATAATGGCCCAAGGCCAGAATTCAGCCGCTACTTAAGAAACCTATGGGAACACACTAGGCTCCTAGGCTCCTCCTAGGAGATCCCTAGGCGACTTTGTGCCGGCGGCCACTCCGGCCCCGGTGGCCACCTCACCTGCCGACGGTCACTCCGGCCGCGTCAGCCTCACCCATAGATGGCTCCTTTCACCCTCAACTTTCATCGTGGAAGAAAGTTTCAAGCTGATATGAGAACAAAGTTTGGTCATCCCGTGGTGTTCTCCCCTGGCTTTCGTCAACAAGAATTCACCTTGGTGGTTTCCTTTTGCTGCGCATCCTTCAAACTTGATGTGCACACGGTTAGTATCGCTCTCCTGGCTATGTTTGGAGGTTATGCCCAAGGTTTTCGGGTTCGTCTCTTGAGGGATAGAACTTTCAAGTTCTCGGTGGCCTCTAAGTCTGTTGGTTTTGAGATTTACAACAATGGTAGAATTGCTGAGCAAGACTTTGAGGTTGTTTTTAGTTTGTGGAATTTTGGTGGACCAAATTGGTTTAGGGAAGAACAAGTTTACTACAAAGAGCTAGATGATGAATGGACCTTAGTGGGTAGAAAGGGTAAGGCTGTCATCGACAACTCCGGCGATCGCCGGAGTTACAGCACGGTGGTCAAAAACGGCCGATCTGTTTTCTAGCGGTTATCGGGTACTATTAATCCCACTGACAATCAGCGGCAAGCATTGAATTCCACCTCTCATAATTTGGAGGGTTATGAGTCCTCTAAGCAGCCGATAATTCTGCAACGTTCGTTTTCTCGTGCGAACGTTGTGTGTTTTGCATGCGGCGAGCACGGTCACTACGCACGTAACTGCATGGAACAAAAGCTTCCTGGGCTTTGGCCTTTTTCAAATTTGATTCTTTCGTGAGCCCACCTGCAACGGCTTGGGAGGATGGTGAGGTGGAGGCCTGGTTTAAATGTGTCGGCCCGGCTCAACCGATCAGGCAAGCCTCGTCATTTACGGAGTTGGTCAAGGGCTTATTTCCAAAGTTTCATCCGAAAACACAGGCTTCCTCCTCGCATTCCTCTGTTCTTACCAACTCTGTCAATCCCACTCTTGCTGCCTCGGCTAGCTTGCCGTCTTCTTCATCATCGCTGGAGTGGTCTCTGGTGACCGTTCCTCCGGTAGCTTCGTCATCAACCATGGCCAACATTCCCATCGACCCGGCTCCTTTCGTCCCCCATGGGTTTGAGATTTTCGAGGTGGAGGGCCGTACTGGCGTTTCGAGGGCTATTCTGCCGCATCGACCATGAAGGCACGAGAACTGGGTGATTGCAACCATTCAGCCGCACCCCAATGAGGTATTTTTTCCCAATGTCCGAGAAGTTCTTGAGGAGTTCTTTCAAGGTGTTCAGGCAGTGGGGTTCAGAGAAATCCAGCCTTGTCCATTTGGAGAAGCCTACGTTCAGTTTAGGCACGTCAGAGACAGAGACCGTCTCATCAGGCAGAGCCCGCATGCCTTTGGAGACGTTTTTATCACATTCTCTAAGCACAACCAAGGCAGGAACTGGCGTAGGCTGCACTTCAACAAGATCGTTTGGATGTTGTTTGTGGGTGTTCCTTTTGACCACTGCAATACTGAAGATACTGCCGCTGCAGTTGCCAACTGGGGAAGAATTATCAGTTGGGAGAGAGAGGATGCCCTCAAGGGGAGGATTCTGGTGAAGGCTAGAGTTGCAGATCTTATTGAAATACCCAAGAGTATAAGATGGTCAGAAGGAGAGAACTTTGAGGAGGAATCTTGGACTTCTTCGGTGGAGATTCTTCTTGAGGAAATGCTGGGAGGTGGTCCAGCTGATGAAGACCCTATTCCACCTCCTGGAGTGGATCCTCATCCTATTCCACAACATGCAAATGATTTCCCTGGCTTCCACCCGGCCCCAATTCACAATGTACCTGCTCAGCAAGAGAACTGGGATGATTGGGAAGAACAGGAAGAAGAAGGTCATTGGGCATTCCCCTTGGCTAATAACCCCCAAAACCTTCTTCCTCAACCACAAGTAGAGATTCCTATCTTGCAAGAGGATGGTGCTCCTAATAGCAGCATTACCACTACAGTTTCTCTTTCAGATGGGTTTTGGTCCAACACTAACACTGCCAGTGAGGAGGTTAACCAAGGTGCTCAGATAAACCCTTTGGGCTTGGGACTTCAAAATATCCTTAATGTCTACCAGGAAGATGGGGAAGAAGAGAGCCTTGGGCAAAACAATGAGGCTGTCATTGTACCTACTATTTCTGAAGGTAATATTGGGGCAAAGGAGCCTCTTGTCCAGCCTGAGGATGCTGTCAATGCCCATATTGAGGAGAATGAAAAGAACTCTTCTTCTGACACCCAACAAAATGTTGGCCCTATGGGCTCAGGAAATGTGGATTCTAATGTTAGGTTACAAGGAATTCAGGTTGCTCAAAGTTCAGAGCACAGTTTGGAGTTAAAATATAAAGTTGAAGCCCCAATGGCTCAGATTGCCACTTCCACTGGTGAATCAAGTAAAGGTATGGACAGTTTACATGTAACAAATTCTCCTTCTTTGGAGTTCTTTGAATTAGCTCAAAATCATGCATTGGATATTATTGATGGTGCTCATTTGATTTATGAGGAAGGCCTAGACCTGCGGATAAAACACTTTGCTCCAGCTACCCAGGGAGAAGCAAACACTTTCAAAATAGATATTCTTGTAAGTTGGTTTAACTTCATTATTCACCTGCTTCTCACCCCTGACAAATTTGGTTGGGTGACGCACCTGTTGAAATCTGAGCTGTGGAAAATGCTTACTGCCAACTGTGATACTGAACAGACTATTTTATTCCATATACATGACAAACCTGTTACCTCACAGGCTCCAAGTTGCAATGAAATAATGCTGGGCCTGGGAAAAGAAAATGAGGGTATAAGCCCTGCTGCTCATTCCTCAAGTGGAGCTGGAAGTCCACTTAATCATGTGTCCCCCAACAAAGACACTCAGCTACCTCTAGGGGAAGCTGTTTCAAGGAAAAGAAGGGATAAAGAGCCACTTGTGGAGACCCAGCTGAGAAGAAGTGATAGAATTAAGAAAGATAACAATGGGTATAGGAGGAAATCTTGTGATACTAGCTCTTGCTTACCTTGTAATGCTATTCCACCACTTGTGCATAATGAAGTGGTCAAAAATTTGACAACAACTTTTTGCAAGGTGTCTGAGGATGAGGCACAAGAAATGATTTCTAAGAGGCCCAAGAAGAAGGGCCTGGAGGATGTGGCCAAGGTCCCCAAGGTCACTGGAGATACAACAGCTTAGAAGTGCCATGATAAACTGCCCAGCAATTAATAGTATCAGGAATATTTTGAGAAAGGATAGCATGTTAGTGGAATGTATGATGTCTGGTTTGCCTGATGTAAGCAGAACATGGTCAATGTCTGTAATGAATATTTGGTGTCCTCTTTTGTCAACTGCAATGATGATCTCCTTGTCTTTGTTCTGGAGTTGTGGTTACCATGAAGTCTTTGATATTATTGCCCCTCACAACAGGTCTGTGGTGTTTCATATATTACTAAGGATATCTGTCACCTCAATTGTGATCGATCTAATTCACACAAAATCTATGTATTGCATACATATAGTAACATACCAGGAGATGGGGCCTGGTATCATAATTTCCCCAAAGCTAGTTTACCATGAGTAGAAACAGATCCTGGAACATCTTAAACTGGAACATTAGGGGTTTAAACTCTTCTGATAAATGGCTGGCCATTAGACAAAAAATAGAGGAAAGTGCTGCTGGTATTTTGTGCATCCAAGAAACTAAGAGGCAAGAATTTGACCTGGCATATATACATAACTTTTGTCCTCAGAGATTCAATAAATTTGAATTCCTGCCTTCTATTGGGGCATCTGGAGGGATTTTAACTGCTTGGAATGAGGCTCTTTTTAATGGACAATTGCTCTTTCAGAATAAGTTTTCACTCTCCATACAGTTTACTTGTACTTCAACCAACAAACCTTGGATTCTCACAAACATTTATGGGCCTTGTAATCTTGAAGACAAATTGGAATTTATTGATTGGTTTACAAATATTCAAATGCTAGATGATGTTGATTGGATAGTTATGGGGGACTTCAACTTCATCAGGTCACCTGAGGACAGAAATAGGCCTGGTGGTGATATTAATCAGATGCTACTTTTCAATGAGGCCATTAGCAACTTGGGTTTTATTGAGCTACCTCTCAAAGGAAGACAGATCAGCTGGAGCAATATGCAACAAAGTCCTCTACTTGAAAAATTGGATTGGTTTTTTACATCTGCTGCATGAATGACCTCTTATCCTGACACAACTGCTCTGCCTCTTGCAAAACCAATATCAGACCATCTGCCTTGTGTTATTAAAATTGTTACATCTATACCTAAGTCAGGGGTTTTTAGATTTGAAAATTATTGGTTGAAGCATACCTCTTTCAAAGATATTGTTCAAACTGCATGGAACATACCTGTTGGCTATTCTGATCCAGCAAAGAAAATCAATGCTAAATTCAAGAACTTTAGAAGAGCACTAAAACTATGGGCAAAGAATCTTTCTTGTCTTCAAAAGCAGATTGAAGAGCTGAATGAATGTATATTCCTATGGGACTTCTTGGAGGAATTCAGAGACCTTTCTACTTATGAGCACAACTGCGGAGAGTTTTTGAAACAAACTCTATTAACTGTCCTCAATAATCAGAAGATTTACTGGAAACAAAGAGGTAAAATCAAGGGGGTAAAATTTGGGGATGAAAATACCAAATTCTTCCATACAAAGGCTTCCATTAATCACTGGCACAATAAAATTGCAATGCTCATGAATGAGGACCAAGTGGAAATCTCAGATCATGAAGGGAAGGCTGCAATTCTTTGGGAAGCTTTTAAGAAGAGAATGGGGCAATCAAATGGCCATACAATGCACTTCAATTTACAGGACCTGTATGACAACAGAGTGGATCCACAAATATCCCAAGACCTTGAGAGACCTTTCTCTCAGGAAGAAATTGAAGAGGTAGTTCAAAACCTACCCACAAACAAATATCCAAGCCCTGATGGTTTTAACAATGAATTCCTCAAAGCTTGCTGGGATATTATTAAACAGGATGTTACTGAGCTTATCTTGGCCTTTCATGCTGGTAATGTGAATTTGGAAAGCATTAACACTTCATATATCACACTCATTCCAAAAAAGGAGGTACCTATATCTCCTAATGACTTTAGACCAATCTCACTGCTGAATGGGGTGCTCAAAACCATTACTAAACTGCTGGCCAACAGATTACAAGAAGTTATTCTCAAGCTTGTCCATATTAATCAGTATGGATTCCTAAAGAACAGAGTAATTCAAGACTGTCTGGGATGGGCCTATGAGTATATACATCAATGCCATAAGTCAAAAGAAGAGCTGCTTGTTATCAAACTGGATTTTGAAAAGGCTTTTGACACTATTGAGCATCAGGCCATTATTGATATATTAAGGGCTGAGGGATTTGGTGAGAGATGGATAACCTGGATACACATGTTACTAAATTCTGCATCCTCTGTTGTAATGCTAAATGGGGTCCAGGGAAAAAGTTCTACTATAAAAGAGGAGTAAGGCAAGGAGATCCACTTTCACCTCTTTTATTCATATTGGCTGCTGATCTTCTTCAATCTATTTTAAATAAAGCCATGACTAGGGATCTAATAACACCTCCACTACAAGTGACCTCATGCCCAGACTTCCCAATTATACAATATGCAGATGATACCCTTGTCATTTTACAAGCAAATGCTAAACAACTTATCTGCCTCAAAGCCCTCCTAAACACATTTGCAGATGCCACAGGCCTTAGAGTTAACTATGGGAAATCAATCATGGTGCCACTAAACATTGCAGAAGACAGAGTAGAGATTTTCACTAGCACTCTAAACTGTACCAGAGGACAATTTCCATTCACATACCTAGGGGTACCTATGGGTATTTATAAGCCAACTGTAGAGCAGTGTTTGCCAATAGTGAACAGAACTGCTAAGAGGATTACTGGAATTTCCACTTTCATGACTCAGGCAGGGAAGATTTTGTTGGTAAAATATGTGTTGGCTTCCTTAGCTGTTTACTTCATGTGCTGCTTGGACATTCCCATTACTATCAAACACCGGATCATCAAGTACTTAAGGCACTGTCTATGGAGGAGTCCTTATTTGGAAGATAGGAGACCAGCCATGGTGGCTTGGCACACAGTTTGCAGACCCAAAAATCAGGGTGGCTTGGGAGTTCTAGATATATTAACACATAATAAAACTCTGCTTATGAAAAACCTTCACAAGTTTTACAATAGACATGACATCCCTTGGGTTAACTTAATTTGGGAAACATATTACAGTAATGGGAAACTCCCAGGAGATCAAAAAGTGGGCTCCTTTTGGTGGAAATCCAATCTTGCACTCATTGATCAGTTCAAAGCTATAGCAAGATGCAATGTGGGAGATGGTAAATCTGCTTTGTTCTGGGATGATATGTGGGATCAATTCATCCTCAAACACAAGTTTGATCACCTATATTCCTTTCTTAGAAATCCACAGACAAGTGTTCACCAACTGATCAACACTGATTATCTTCAGGACTTATTCCATCTGCCTCTAACTGCACAGGCATATGAGGAGTTCCTTCAAATGGAAGACATGTGCATTTCCATGAGACAATCAGAATATTTGGATGCTATAGATACTTGGAGTTACATATGGGGCAATGAAGCCTACTCTTCAATTAAAGCTTACAATGTGCTAATTGGGCACAAACAAACCCCACCACATTTTTCATGGATCTGGAAAAGCTCCTGTCAACCCAAGCATAAAGTCTTTTTCTGGATGCTCCTGCATGATAGAGTAAACACAAGGAATTTACTAAGGAGGAAAAACTTTGAATTGGAATTTTACAATTGTGCAGTGAGGGACTGTCCTCAAGAGGAAACTCTTCATCATCTATTTTGGGGTTGTCCTTTTGCCAAAAGGTGTTGGAACTTTATCTGTCCCTCAAGAACTCCAAACTTGTCAGTGCTGGAAGCTTTTCAGGACCTCAAAGACAAACTTAGATACCCTTTCTTTATGGAGATTATCATCTTGGGATCATGGGCCATCTGGATATCCAGAAACAACAAAATATTTGATGGTATAACTCCTTCCTTTGAAGGCTGGAAACACATTTTTACTGAGGAACTAAAGCTGCTAAAACTCAGAATCAAGAAGAAATATGAAGTGCAATTCTCTGCTTGGCTGGATTCTATGTTGTAATATGGCTGATGCTCCTTGTTTCCCTGTTCTTCTTCTTTTTTTAGGCTTTAGTGCTAGATTTTTCTAGCTTTTGCTTAGTTTTTGGTAGTTTCTTCTTGTAGTTGGGCTTAGCTCAAGCCCAACAGACCTATATTTTTTTATTATCAATAAAAGCTGCAGTGGGGTTTTTACCCTACTGTTCATAGTTCAAAAAAAGGCCAGAATTAATTATACCTAATACACCTAGTGGGTGGGGTGGACCTACTACCTAACAGAGATATCTACAAAGATTTAAAAACGGGGGCTTCAGGCGTCCGCCTCCGCACCCGCCAGGCCCGTCGAGGTGCCGGTGTCTTCGTCGCCGATGACCGTGTCACGGTAGACACCCATCTCCTCGGAGCTACCGTCTGGATCGTCCAGGACCAAGCTGAAGTCGTCAGTAGGCACGACTCCGCTGCCTTCCATTCGCTCAAGCCGGAACTCATCATGGTAGGAGAACCCGTCAATGTAGCTGGTCCGGGCAGCTATCTTGCCGGCCTACGTCTGTAGCTGGCTCTCCGAGCCGGCTCGTTGGACCATTAGCGCCTTGAACGACAAGTCCGGATGCCAAGACATCACGAACCTAAGTGCCATCTCGGCACCAGCACGGGCGGCAGAAAGGCGCCAGTCATTGAACCGATCCGGCCCTGCCTCAAGCCACCACAAAAGCTGCGAGAAGCTGGTCGGCGCAGCAGAGCCCGGCCAAAGGGCTGCCATCATCGCTGTGCCGGCCTCGGAGAGTCGCGTCTTCTGCTTGCCCAAGGCTTGCAGACGAGCCTCGGCAGCATTGATGTGCTCCGAGAAGGTCCAGGGCACATTTGGATCAGTCCCGGAGCCAAACACGCCCTCCGGATAACACTGGAAGCGGACCACCTCCTCTGCCAGCTCCTGCGTCTCCGAGAAGACCCCCGTCAAGAAGAAATCAGAAGAAAGTCGCAATGAAAAGAGAAGTCGGAACCACAGCCCGATGAAAGACTCAAGAAAAGTACTTAATGGAGAAGGATTCTTCCAGGTGCTACGCCTCAAGCAATGTACCGTGTCGTTCTTGGTCGAGGGCGCGGTCGCGATCCTCGGCCGTCGCCTCTAGTCGGGTGACTGTGGCTTTGGCCGCCTTCAGCTCGGCGTCCTTGTCCGCGGACGCCTTCTCGGCCTCCTCGCGGCGCTAGGTCTCCCCTGCTTGGCCTTTTCTGCCGCGGCTACCAGCCCCTTCAGGCGCTCCACCTCGGCCTGAAGCTGGCCCTTGTCGTCGGCCAGCTTGCCGCGCTACTGGTCTGCCTCGGCAAGGGCCCGCTGCGTCTTCGCGACCTTGGCGGTTTCCGCTCGGAGCTGCTCCTCCTTAGCCTCGAGGCGGATCTTGTCGCCCGCCAGCTGCCTCTGCAGCTGACCGGCTTCGTCGAGCGCCTGCCGGGCTCCCGTTGCCTCCTGCCTCGCCCGCTCCACCGCGGCTGCGGAGGAAAGACTCAGAGAGAAAGCACCACCCCGAAGACTCGCAAGAAAGAAAGGGAGAAAGAAAAGGAAAAGTATCTGTCACGAGGCGGAGCTCCTCCTCCTTGGCAGCCAGCTGCTCCTTGAGCCGCTTGTGCGCATCAAGAAGCCGGTTGAAGACACCGACACGATAAGAGTCCAGTTGTTACAGAACAAAACGACGATCAAGTAAAGAAGATTCGACCCAACTGCTACGCAGTTGGCCCGAATCTCAGGGACTACACCCAGTGGGTGCGCTGGCGCCCCCCCCACTAAGAAGAAACAAGCATCGAGGAGAAAAAGACTTACGAGCACGGTGTCCTCCAGCTCCCGCGCCTGCTCCAGCTCGGCCCGGGCATAGGACTCGACCCGGTCCTTCCGCCCTTGCAGGCGCCGGGTCACGGCGGCCTTGGCCGCCTCCGCCTGGGTCGGCGGCCCAAAGAAGACCTCGCCGGCTCTGTGTCGCGGTGGCTGCGGCCCATCGGCCTGGCGGCCCCCGGGCAGGAGCAACAGGGCGTGCTTGCCGCCTCCCCTGCGGCCAGCGTCCTCTCCGGCGCAGCCATCGTCAGCACCCCCAAGACGGCGTCACCACCGCCTCCATCGGCCCCCGCCCGCTCGGCCGCATCGGCCCCTGGCGGGGTCCCGTCCTCGATGACCACGACCTCCCGGTCTAGATCCATCGCATCGGCACGGCCTCCCTAGCATTGCCCATCCTCCAACGACGGGACGAAAATTGGCATCGCCACCATCGTTCCGACCGGCATCTCCGGCCACGCCGGCTCGCACCTATGCCTCCGCGGTCGTGGTCCAAGCCCGGGTCGACGCTGCCGCTCGCGCGGCCTCGGCCCGATCCCGGTCTCGCCAGGCCCGGCCCTCCATGTCGGACGGATCCAGACCAAGTTCCGGATCCGCCCACCCCTTCTCCTCGCCCGAGTCGACGATACTGGACCGGCTCTTCCGGAACCCAGCACCCTCGGGGAACATGGCCTCCGTCATCGCCACCGCTAACGAGACCAGCAATTTGAAGAATCAAGACTAATTAGCAAAGAAGGGCTCTACAGAGCCACCCGCCTCGAACCAAAGAATAAACTCACCCCGGTAGCACCGGCACGGCACGCCTCGACGGCTGGGTGATGCACCTCCTCTTGGCAGCCGGCTTCACGCCCGCTGCACGCTTTGTGGGCGGAGCCGGCGGAGCGGCGTTGCCTTCCCGTGCGGCCGGCTCGCCGCCGGCACAATCTGAGATGACCCGGCTCCAGCCGCACCACCACCTCGTCCTCCCGCCGCCGTCGACACCGCCCGGGACGACCCGGCCCCGGCCACGCCGCCGCCTCATGCACCCGACGCTCCTACACCAACAACCCACGTCAGCACCTCCGACGCCATCCCATGACTAACAGCATGCAATAGAAAAAAATGGGCGCACCTGCTCGGCGCCCCGCGCCCGCCTTGGCGGCCGCCCCCCCCCCCCTCCGCCGTGGGCCTCAGGCTCCTCCGAGGCGGCGCACACCACCTGCGTCCCCGTCCAGTCGTAAGGGTGCCGGATGGCATTCAGAAGCACCTCCCGCTTCGCGTCCGGGCGAATAAGGAGATGGGCGGCGGCAAAATATGGAGAGAAGGGACTCACCATCGGTGCCGGGTTAGCACGACTGTATGGCGCCTTCCCATACTGCCAGTCGTCCGGCAGGTTGGCCTTGGAGATGTCGTTGACCCGGCGCGAGACCTAGTCCACCCTCAGCCGTGGATTCGACACGCGGTCGGGGTTCTCGAGGCCGGTCATCTCGCCGATGAGATGAACGCACCGCTGCAGTGGCAGCACCCGCCGGGCGATGAAGGTCGTGACGAGGTCGTTGCCATCGAGCCCTTCCCGCTCCTTCATCACCACCACCCGCTCACACAGGTTGAGCACCGCCTGCGACGACCGCTTGGTGTAGTACGACCAGTTTGCATCGCCCGCGGCGGCACGTCGACGAACGGCGGTAGATTAATGCGATCCGTGCCCAAGTTGCGGATATAGAAGAAGGAGTGCTACCACTTCTTGGCAGAGTCTTCCAGTGGCACCTTGGGGCGCTCGTCCCCCGGCCGCCTGCAGATGACGGCGGCCCCGCACACCGACATCTCCCCGGCCTTTGCCCCTGCTGCTTCAGGGAGAAGAGGCGCGCGAAGAGGTCGATGGAGGGCTCAACTCCGAGGTACGCCTCATAGAGCATGACGAAGGCCGAGAGCTGCACAATGGCGTCGGCTCCAAGATGGTGGGGCTGGAGCCCGTAGAACTCCATAAACTCACGGAAGATGTCGCTCACGGGTAGCCCGAACCCGCGCTTGAAGTGCGTGAAGAAGACCACGCGCTCCGCACCCTCGGGGCGTGGCTCCCACTCGTCCCCTGGCAAGCGCACGATGACCTCCGTCTCCGGTGGCAGGCGTTTGGTGGTGCGGAGGTAGGAGATATTGTCCTTCGTGATGGTGGAGCCCATCCAAGAGCCCGACGGCAATGCCATCGACGAGAAGCATGGAAGAGAAAGAAGAAGAAGTTGGCCTCTGCTCGGAATGACTGGCGTCGTGATGCACGGTGGACGCAAGAAGCAGAGGAGGCAAGGAAAGGCAGGAGGGCGCGAGCGAGAACGATTTCCACCACCCCCTCAGCCCAATTTATATCCCACGGTTCGAACATGGGGGAGAGGGATTGATTGCGCCCGCCTCTCCCAATTCCCCGCAATATATGCGCACGTACGTGCGCAATAACTGGCCCCAGAAGGGCATACGGTTTGCAGACGCCACAATAAATACGCGCGCACGGGCCGAGGCTGCGCGGCCGCGGGCCCCAGCACGTCGCCCCGTCCCGTCGCCCGCGTCGCCTGTGAGGCCTCTCTGGCTTCCGGGCACCATGTGGCGCCCGCGCGAAACCCAAAAGATCGTTCAAGATTCGACGGACTCCTCGGTTTCGCATCGTTGCCAAGACGCCGCAATCCGGCTTCCGAAAGCCAGCACACAGTGGGTGTTGCCGAGTTTGGCCTCAAGCTCGCCTCCAAGGAAAGGAAGCTGCGAAGGCCCTTTTGCCCGAAGACGGTGGACCTTCACAGCTTCGGGGACTACTGTCGGGGGGATGAACCTCGGGGAGGAAACGGAAGTCGGATCCTTTTCAAAAATGATGGGGCCAGCATCACCCCGCAATCCGGCTCTCACTTGGTCGGGTCGCTTGACCCGGCCAGGACCCGCGATCCGGCAAGACACTCCAGTCCGTCCGGCTCCCGCGATACGGCCCGAACGGCCCGCTCAAGGGATCCGGACACGGCACGCCAAGACTTCTCCACCAAGCCTGTCGGATTCAGGGCTCCGCAAACCCGGTAAGTTCGAACACAGGTGGGTGAACGAAGATCTCTCCCACTCACGTCTACCTAGCGCCTCGCTCTCGTCTCGGTGGAAGGATTCAAGCAAACAACGAACAAGCACACAAGAGTTTATCCAGGTTCGGGCCACCGCGAGGTGTAATACCCTACTTCCTCCTTTGGTGGATTGGCTGCGGGTGAGCTAGAGTATGAACTGTTACAAGGGTTCCTGAGCTCAGGAGGCGAGCTCAGGAGGGTTAGGAGGCTAGTGTTCTTGCTCCTTGTGCGGTGGTCGAGTGCGTGTGTCCCTTCCTTTGCAGTGGATGTCCTAGCTACTTATATAGGCGGCCACGGTCCTTTTCCCCCGAAATGTTTAGGCGGGAAGGGATTCCACAACGGCCATATTTGAGCGGGAACTCAAGGACGTTCCTACCCTGACAAAAGCAGTCTCCGCCTGCAAAAGGATCAGGCGGTGACACGATGGTGGGCTCGGCGGTGACATCCTCCTTATCGTCCTTGCGGTCTTCGGTCTCGTTGCACCAAAGTGGAAACCTTTGCCCCGCTCCTTGGGAACCAACGGCTGCGCTGTCTCCTTTGCACCGAAATGGCAACTGTGCCGCTGGCGCGGTGCGTCACTGCTAACCTCACTGCCTCCTCCTGAGGCAGGCTCGGCCTTGGATTCTCCGCCCCTCCGGAATGCCTTGCCGAGGCCACTCCTGAGGGGGTCTTGGCATCGTTCTCCTTGCGAGGCCTGGCCCCTCGCGAGGGTCTTGATCAGCTGGTCGATCGGCTGGGCCGTACCAGGCCACTTGTAGGAGCGCGTGGCGGCTCGCAGACAGGCAAGTCTGGGTACCCTAGTTCCCAGGACGCCGACAGTAGCCCCCGGGCCAAAGGCATGCGCAGAGTTGGCTTCGGGGCGAAGCCTTAGTCGAGGACGAAGCGCCACGGGCCCCAAAAAGGCTGCGGGCCATACTGGCGCATGACGGTTAGATGGGACGCGAGCGACTCCGCTCCCCACGCCGTCTCGGCAACCGTGTGACTTGACAACTCCTTGGCGCGGGCAGCGGGGCCATTATGGCTGCGTGCGAGTGGCCGCCGGTTGGTCTTCTTGGCCTATAAACAGGGGGGTGAGGCTCCACGCCTCTCACTTGACCGTTGTAGGCCGATCCCCACGTTTCCATTGCTCCCAGGGTTCCATGGTGCCGATTCGCAGATTCTCGGCTGCGGAGAAAGGGAAGAGCCCGATGGTGGAGCCCGAACAGCTCCCCCCGAAGAAGAGGCGCCGTGATTCCCCGGGTGCGCCCCTGAGGCCGGCGGACGCTCACACATGGTGCACGCGGGCTCCACCAGGATTTCCGCTTCCCTTGCACATCTCGTCGGCAAGCAGGTTGAGCGGGGGCGGCGATAGGGGTGGTGCCGCCAGTCGCCCGTAGAGACGGCCGTCTCCTCGCACCCTGCTACCGTCCCATTCGGAGGATGATGCCCGCGAGTTCATCATATGGACGGGGCCCCCTCCGCATTCCTGGATCCTTCTTCCTATGTTCCTGAGGGAGGTACTCCCGTCTCGTAGCCGGGTGAAGATGGAGCAGAGGCATGAAGGGTCTCGCCTTCCTCCTTCGCAAGCCAACATGGAGGTGGTTTCTTCCGGACCGCCTGCCACTGAGCCTCCCGAGCCCCCAAGGCCTGCTGCGCGAGATGCTGGAACATGGTAGCTGCATTGCGGAAGCCGAAGAGCGTGCAGACGTAGCTGCAGGGGAGGGCCCTCCTCCGACCGACCGTCGTCGGCCAGAAGGGCTCCTGAGAAGTGGCTCGGTTGAGACCCGCGATGTCGATGCAGACGCGGAAGCAGTCGCTTAGGCTGCGAGCAGGTGTACTTGGGGTTGTGCGGTTCGCCCACCGCGAATGAGTCGTGCTAACTGAAGTTCCTCTGTAACTTGGTCGATGAAGTCCCGAGCCCCTTGCGCTGGACAGCTCGCGCTGGGCTCCCAAAAACGTGCATCAAGATACGCTTGTAGGTGGTGCTCGAACACCTCCCTCAGGGTACGGGTCAGCTCAGGGACACTCGAGAGGAGAGCCCCCGAGCCCGTCACGTGAGGGGCGCCGAGCGCGCCTCCCTATGCGAGGGTGGAAGGCGCCTCATCAGCAGGCGCGAGTCCTGAGGCCAGGTCGTCGGGAGCCCCCGTGTCCTAAGGTCCACTGACAGGTAGGTTCTTCTTCTTCTTGGGGATGGTCTGCAGGGCGAGGACGGCCTCATCCTCATCGGGGTATTCAACCGCCGCGGTCTGGTAGGCACGCTCCAGGGAACGCACCCCTTCTTTCTTGTCGGAGGCGATCGTGATGACTCCGCCGCTTTCAGGCATCTTGAGGACGTTGTAGCCGTGATGGGTCACCGCCATGTACTTGGCAAGGGCAGGATACCCCAGGATGGCGTTGTACGGGAGGTGGATGTTTGCGACATCGAAGTCGATGAGCTCCGTGTGGTTGTTATCGCGGTCTCCAAAGGTGACGGGGAGGCGGACTTGCCCCATCGGGAGCGTGGAGCCATCCGTAACTCCGTAGAATTGATTGGTGGGGAGGAGCTGATCATAGGGAACCTGGAGTGTCTCGAAGGTCTGGACGAAGAGGATGTTGAGCCCTGCCCCACCGTCGATGACGGTCTTGGTCACGAGGACGTTGCTGAAGGTCGGGGTGTAGAGCAATGGGAGTGCGCCTGGGGCCGCAGTACACTTAAGCTGGTCTTTGGGGTCGAAGGCGATGACTTGCTTGGTCCACCTAAGCTCGCGCGTGGCGTCAGGCCTGGGAAGCGCCGTGTTCACCTCACAGGCGAACTGCTTGAAGACGCGGTGAGAAGCCGGGGCATGAGCTCCTCCCAGAATGCACGCCACTGCACGCGGTTCCTGGAAGCCCCCTGCCCCGTCTCCCTGGCGGTCGTCGTCGTTCCTTCTTGGTGGTGGTGGCAGCGGAGGCAGGCCTCCGTGGCCCTGAGGGCAACCCTCACGAGGCTGGTCGTGCTAGGGGGTGTCGCGAGGCTGCTCCTGCCAGTGGTCTTCACGAGGCTGCTCACGCCACACTTGGCGCGAGTTCCTACCGTCCCAACATCCTCCTCCTCGGCCTCCTCCATGGCCGTAGCCATGGTTGTCGCGCTCAGGGCGCTGCCAGACGCGCCCGCCGCGCATCTCCCTGAGCTCCTGGCAATTGTTGGTGTTGTGGCTGTGGACGTTGTGGAAGACATAGTACGGTCGGCTGTCTCTGGGGAGGTCATCGTAGCCGCAGCTACGCTTCACTTCCGACTCGGCAGCCAGCACGACGGGTCCCTTGCACTTCGACTCCTTGGCCTTGGTCTTCTTGTCGTCTGCCTCCTCCTCAGGCAGCTCCTGAAGGGAGATGTGACCTTCCTCCACCTTGGCGCACTTTGCCGCGAGCTTGAACATCTCGATGGCTGTGCACAGGTCTTCGTGGATGGCGAGCTCCTCCCTCATCCTGACATCGCAGACGCCATCGGAGAACGAAAAGATGATGGCCTCATCCGAGACCCTGGGGATACGGAGGCGCATGGTGTTGAAGCATTGGATCTACTTTTGCAGGGTTTCTCCCGGCTGCTGCTTCACGTGACGCAGGTCAGCAGCTGCCGGGGCTCGTTCGCAGGTGCCTTGGAAGTTGGCGACGAAGCGCTCGCGAAGCTCTGCCCAGGAGGAGATGGATCCCACCGGG
Organism: Secale cereale; assembly: GCA_902687465.1. Classification (NCBI taxonomy): domain Eukaryota; kingdom Viridiplantae; phylum Streptophyta; class Magnoliopsida; order Poales; family Poaceae; genus Secale; species Secale cereale. Next base: position 514,814,144 of record LR738715.1, read on the forward strand.
AGGTTCAGGAGCTAGGAACGCGCGCCATCCTACAGAGCCATGGGAAACTAGTTCGCCGTGACCTGCTCAGTGCCGTTGGCCGCCTCGATGCTCAGCTCGTAGAGTTGGAGGAACTCTGTGGGGTCGGTGGAGCCGTTGTACCGTGGAGGCAGGTCCGGCTTGAACTTGCCGGGCGAGACGAGGCGCCGTAGCTCAGGAGCTAGGGCGCCACACCCGCGTACGCTCATGATCACAGGCGCCCCGTGCACCTGCGACGTCGGTTCTTGAGGTGTTGGAGCCACCACCTCCTATGGCGCGTAGTCTGGGCGTTGTGGGCCAGGGGGCACGAGCCCCTGCATGTGGGTGCGGGATCACCTGGCAACTCTCCTCGTCGTGGGCGTGGAATCTGCGGGGTTGTTCACGTCGAGGGGCCTCGCGCCGGCCCTCCTGGCCGGCGGGGTGAGGGTGAGGCGGAGCCAGGACCCCATGGCCCTCGTTCACCGCCGGTGGCGACGGAGGACGCATAGAGTGCGTTGGTGCAGGCACTTCCCTAGCTGCGTTGACGAGCTCGGTGATGCGGTGGAGCCACTCGTTGTAGAGATCTTCTGCCAAGCGGTAGCGCAAGAGCTCCCGCACCATCAGTAGCGCGGGCTGCTGGTAGACCGGCCCGCGGCGGACCAGTGAGGACGACGATGTGGCTGGCGAGGGTGAAGGTGTTGCCGTGCGGCCATCCCGCCGCACGGACAGCAGCAGTGAGGAGTCCTGCTGCTCGTGGACAGCCGGGTCGGTGACGGCGTTGGCGACCGGCGAGTTGGGGTGGAGCGGTGCGCCGTTACCCGCGGGCGCCGTTTGAGCGACGTTCGGAGCGCGGCAGGTGGCGCGAGCTCGGTGTGTGTCCAACATGGCTGTGGAGCAGGGTCGGTGACGAGAACGCGACGAGGTCGTCGGAGAGGCGAGATTTCGACACGCCCCCTACCTGGCACGCCAAATGTCGGATTCAAGGCTCCGCAAAACCCGTTAAGTTCAAACAAAGGGGCGTGAACGAAGATCTCTCCCACTCACGTATGCCTAGCACCTCGATCTCGTCTCGGTGGAAGGATTCAAGCAAACAACGAACAAACACACATGAGTTTATCCAGGTTCGGGCCACCGCGAGGTGTAATACCCTACTTCCTGCTTTGGTGGATTGGCTGCGGGTGAGCTAGAGTATGAACTGGTACAAGGGTTCCTGAGCTCAGGAGGCGAGCTCAGGAGGGTCAGGAGGCTAGTGTTCTTGCTCCTTGTGTGGTGGCCGAGTGCGTGTGTCCCTTCTTTTGAAGTGGAGGTCCTAGCTACTTATATAGGCGGCCACGGTCCTCTTCCCCCGAAATGTTTAGGCGGGAGGGGATTCCACAACGGCCATATTTGAGCGGGAACACAAGGACATTCCTACCTTGACAAAAGCAGTCTCCGCCTGCAAAAGGATCAGGTGGTGACACGGTGGTGGGCTCGACGGTGACATCCTCCTTATCGTCCTTGTGGTCTTCAGTCTCGTTGCACTAAAGAGGAAACCTTTGCCCCGCTCCTTGGGAACCAATGGTTGCGCTATCTCCTTTGCACCGAAATGGCAACTGTGTCGCTGGCACTCGCTGGCGCGGTACGTCACTGCTGACCTCACTGCCTCCTCCTGAGGCAGGCTCGGTCGTGAATTCTCCGCCCCTCCGGAACGCCTTGCCGAGGCCGCTCCCGAGGGGGTCTTGGCGTCGTTCTCCTCGCGAGGCCTGGCCCCTCGTGAGGGTCTTGATCAGCTGGTTGATCTGCTGGGCCGTACCAGGCCGCTTGTAGGAGCGCGTCGTGGCCCCCAGACAGGCAAGTCTGGGTACCCTGGTTCCCAGGACGTCGACAAGGCCAGACCAACCCGTGGCGTGCTCCCCAGTTCGGCCACGGGTCAGCTTTCGTCCCATCCCAGCCGTACGATGGGACAAGACGCACCTATTGATGACCTAGGCAACAGTGCCTCGCCCATACCCCTAGTAAGCCGGGGCGTGGCTATAGTATAATCATCACAGCCCATGACGCCAGCAGACGGTAACATGATGGAGCACGTTGTACCCGACTCAGCTCGGCTAATCCTTGGTGAACGACAAGACATCACACAGTGTCCCCGTACCCCGCGGGCCCCGCACCCGGAGAACCCAGCGAGCCCTGTACCCGGCGGGTCCCAGCGCCGGCTTCCCGGACGATGACAATCCGGCCCCACGGCCTTGTAACATTACCATTGTATCCCTGGGGGGTTGTCCTATATAAAACCCTCCATAGCCCTCATGCATGGGGGCGAAACAAGAGGGATCAGGAAGACCTAGCAGAGAACAAGATAGACACACCTCGGGAGAAGCAGCCTAAGCCCTGGCCTGTCTTCCTCCTTCCTCCACACAGCTCAAGGAGCAACTCGGTACTGGTAAACATCCACCACGTTCGGCAGGATTAGGGGTGTTATCTCCCCGAAGAGCCCCGAACCTGGGTATGTCGTGCGTCCCATGCTCGCTCATAACAACCCCACCTCTAGAGTCCACCAGTGCCCTCGAGCCGCTTCCTATCTTTAGCCATCCCTTGGCATCTGTAGTGCGCCCACCACGACATGCGGCCTTCGACTTGCTGGACGCCATCAACTACAAGCTCGGAGGGGAGACGGCGGAGATCCGGAGTCTTTGGAGGAGAAGAGCAAGAAAGGGGATCTGGAGCAAAGCGAAGGCGAGCAATGAAGACACTAGAGCACATGCTTACCTTTTGTCAGTCGTGCGATTGCCGAGGCGGCATGGGGGAGTGCAGATGCCCACGTCCAATCAATTGCCACGTGTCAATCATGGCCGCGGGATTTTGGGGCCCGCAGCGCTTCGCACTTGACCCTTGGATTCGCCGTGAAGCGAAGCCCGAGCGTGCCTTGGGCCCGGGGCTACTGTCGGCGTTCTGGGAAAGGGGTTACCCGGACTTGCCTGCCTGTGGCCCAGGGCGTGGCTCGTCCAACGGCCTGGTACGGCCCAACCTCATCGGCGACTACTCAAGACCCTCGCGAGGGGCCAAGCCTTGCGAGGCGGAAGACACAGGACCTCCCCTGGGGCGGCCTCCCTAGGCTTTCTCCCGAGGAGCAGAGATATCAAGGCAAGGGGCACCCAGCGAGGTCCTCGTGATGTGAGGCATGACGACCAAGGCCAGGAGGGTGCCAGCGGGTGCAGGGTGCCGGTTTCCTCTTTGGTGCTAAAGGGGCAGGAGCATGCGAGGAGTCCCGAGGCGTCATGCAAAGGTTTCTATATCGGTGCAACGAGACCAAGACTAGCAGGACGAAAGAGCGGAGGTCATTGCGGAGCCCACAGTGGCGTCTCCACCAGAGCCTTTGGCACGCGAAGACCACCTTTTGTCAGGATAGCTTGTACTAGCTGTCCCCCTCAAATTTGGCCGTTGTGGGATCCCTTTCCGCTCAATATTTGGGAAGAGGACCCGGGCCTCTATAAATAGGACTAGCCACCACCATACAAGGATCATCACATCTGGAGCTGACCCAACCTAGAGGGCATCTGATCAAGAGCCAACCATACACACATAAAGCTCATCTGAGAACAAGACCACCTCTCCTCAGGAGGCTGTTCTTCCCTTGTACTAGTTCTTCCCCAGCCTATAAGGCAATCCACCACACCACACGGGATTAGGGTATTACACGACAGCGGTGGCCCGAACCAGTATAAACCTTTGTGTCCCTTGTTCTTCGGGTCTGACGAGCTAGGCTTATGAATCGGCGAGTAGATGAGCTAGGGCGGAAGGAGAGATCTTCGTGCGCACCCCAGTGTTCGAACCACAAGGGTTTTGCTGGAACCCAAGATCCGACACTCTTCCCATGCTTCATTGCTACTGGAAGTGAGCATATAATACATTCATCCTTTGGCAATTCAGGCACCAACTCATCACGGTCAAACCCTGACTACTCATACTGCTGAGCCATCAATCCTCCATCGTCAGAGGCGCCAGTATTGAGATACTGTAGAGGGTCATCATCATCCTCGTCGATGGCATCATGCATTGCTTCTTCGACGGTGATGACATCATCAACCACTAATGGAGCATCTTCCTCACCCGGCATGACAGGCGACGCTAATTGGGTAGGTGGGGTGTTGGAATCCATACCTTGCTGAGGGCTCCCGGCCGCCTCTAGACAAAGCAAACTCTTCGGCCACAACAGGACCTGACCCTTGCAATCGCCAAGCCGCCGCAGGGTCTCGTCGTCATCTCTCCCTAGTAGTACCGGAGGAGCTAAATTCTCGTGGCCCAGTTTGACACTGCGCACGGAAACCTTGAAGACATCAGGGTCGATCGGACGGATGTGGAACAATTTTTCCTTCGGCTTCATTATCGCCGCCTTCCCTATGTCCACCTTCTGGCCGCTGATGGTGTACAATTGGTGCACGGGGTTACGTCATCCTGGAAAGACATGTCTGTGACGTGAGACATCCAAAAGGCAATGGAGATGGGAGATTATACATATATTGAAGAGGGCCGGTGTGACATGTACCGTGAGGGTATCGAGCTCAGCCAAATACGAAGCACCGCCGAGGACGTTCGAGACGGAGGACGGGTTGCCATGAGCACGTGCGAGAGTCGGTGCAGGAGCAGGTGCAGGACACGGTGCTAGTGCAACACTAGTCGTGATGCTCCCCAAGATGTTGGAAAGGGGAAAGTTTGCTACATTCTTATTTGGATTTTGCTTGGTCCAACTGACAACAACTGGAACCAAGACACTATATGAAGCAGCAAACTCTGCTTTTGTGGCAACTACCACTGCTTTGATTGTCTCAGCTGATTTCTTATCAACCACAATCGCAACCTTCTTGTCGGTGTTTTCTTCATTAAACCTCGTCTTTCCTTCTCTCCTTCGTGGTCTCACGGTAGTACTTCTTCCATGTGGCGCTGTCTCCGACGCAGTGCACGCGTCCATACGATGACCGAAGGCCCAGTTGAATCGGGTGCCCCACTTGGCCTCGCCAATGCCTTATACAGCGAGTCACTTTCGGCCGCAATCCTATGCTGCTTTTTCTGCAAAAGGAACAAGTATTTTTTTTAAATATGACTAAACGTGTAGTCGAATTGATCAGAAGCTAAAATTAGGGGATAAATTAAAAACTACCAGCAGTCTCATGAACTCCGTCGTGAACGCATCCGTCTCGAAAACCTTTTTGACTGGGTCCCAATGGTACCGGGCCGTGATGATGTCATGTTCCTGCGGGACGGTGAACTCCGCCAGGGGGTCTGGGATGCCCAGACTTTCGCATTATACGTCCTCCTTGGCCCATTTGGACCTCTTGCCCTCGTAACCACAGCTTCCGAGGTGGTGACACCTCATGTTCCTCTCTTGAAGCACCTTCATGTACTCTGTCTTTTCTTTGGCAGCTTCGGCAACGCAAGCCCCCTTAAATATTTCAACCTGCTCTTCGGTAATTGTCGGATTATCCTTTACAATCTCGAAGTAGGATTCCTTTTTGTTGATGATCTTTGCTTTCACCCTTACTTTGAAGGCGGACAACGCGTCACTGAACTTGCCCATGGCGCGTCTATTTATCTTCTTCATTGTCGGTTCTTTAACTGGTTCAGTATATTTGATTTCATCTCGGCTCGGGAACAGTAACACCTGGTGCAGTTTCGTTAGGAGGGACTGCTTCATATTTCATATCTTCTTTAGTTTCGCATCATTGATGGCGGCGGTTGTCTGTAGGATGCAGCCTATTGGATTGTCGTAGCATGTGCGCGCTTCCCCAGGCCGGGTTGCCTCAAAATTGCTGGAGTCCACCTCCGTGACCACCAATCTAGTAGTGATGAGCTGGTTTGGGCATTGTCTCCTCTTCGGTTTCAGTTCTATACCGGCTTCACCAGTCTCGATGTCGGTTTGGGTCTCACCGCTAGTCTCGGCGCCGGTCTCAATGTCTGTCTTAGTCTCGGATGTGACATGTGGGCCCTGGAACAACCGTTGCTTGTCGAGAAGGTTCAAACAAGCGTATGTCGCCTCGTAGACATTACAATCACCAAAACCCTCACTACTACAGGATACTGCTAACGCGACACTACGATCAGAGACCCTTTGCCGAAACTGTGTGCGATGCAATAATCGCAAACGGTGGTGTAAAAATACCGTCAAAATGGTGCAAAACGTTTGCAATGATGGAGACATCAAACATGGTTCAGATTTTAGTTGTGTGTGTGATGCAGGGCACACGGTTAAACCATTGAAACTGTGTGCGATGAGGCAGAACAAAAGAAATGGGCAGCCATAACAATGTGTGTACAATGCAGGACACACTGTTAACTCGGATGAACTGTTTTCGATTAGGGAAAACAACATAAACGGTTCAACTTAACAAGATGTGTGTGATATGCGACATACAATTCACATGGATGAACTGTTTGCGATGAGCCAAAAGAACACAAACGAGTCGTGTAAACAAGATTTGTGTGATACGTGGCAAACAGCCGACTCGGATGAACTGTTTGCGATGAGAAACTACAACACAGACAGTCAATGCAGTTACTTCGTGTGCGATTCTGTGTGTACAAAAAACTTTGAAAAATGCAAACTAGTTTCTTGCGGTGGCGGAGTATCGCACATGATGCGTCTGTGAGTACTCGTGTGCGATGATTAGTATGTTACACATACGTTTCCTTATGTTAACGTGTGTGAATTTGAAATATGGGCAGTTAATATGCAAATGACTTCTGGTCATCGGGCAGATGCTTAAACTCAATGAACTATGGACGATACTAATACTTTCCATGAAAAATTATGAACTTGGGTAACAACATTTGAGTAACATATATATAGTGGTTACAATATTCGACAAAAGGAGAATCTTCGTAACACGGTTTTGACAACCATATGGTCCATATCTACGTACTTTAACATAGTAACAACTATCACATTTTAAGAGGCTAAGGGCCAACAACCATATGGTCCATATCTACATACTTAACATATATAGTAACAGCTACCACATTTTAAGAGGCTGAGGGCCAACAACCACAACTATCCACTGGAAGCAGCTTGATCACGACGACTCGGCATCTCGTCAATGTAAAGGAAGAGCCCTCATGTGCCTTGGTAGATCATGAGTAGAACAGTGTCTCCAATTTTCCAATATGGATGCATTGCCACGAGAAGCGAGAACTTGTGAATTTGAATGGTTCCATTTCTGCGAGAAATGCAGTACCTTGCAATCACTTTGGCGTTATTAGCGGGCACAAGTGTAATTCGACAACGTCGGGAAATCAATCCAGGAACTGCTACAGGTGGAAATTTTTGTTGACATGTAGAATAAAAAACAATTCTAACATATCGTTGAAGATATATATAGTTTATGAGCATCAACATTAAAATAAGACTTTTTACCAGCGTTTTGTGCACACAGTTGGTCTTGTTCAGTGTGTGCACCATAGGTCTAATTAATCCCATCCAAAATCCAGCGTTCATACGCTGTGCTATCTCTGTCAGATTATCAGCAAAGTTTATGACATGCTTCAAGTCCTTCCAATGAAATTTGATACGCTTAGTAACATACAGATCATTCACTATGCATCCAACATATCCTGCTTAAAAGGTGGAAAGGTATTATTTATACGATGTGCTATCTCTGGAAGAAGAATATATCGTGTGCATAGATTGGTAAATAGAATTTGTTACTGCCTAGGAACGGAGTCAGAATATGATATCGCAATTGGTTGATTAAAATAGTGATCAATTGTTGCTTAAATAGTAATATGACAGCAAGGAGAAAGTTGAAAGGACACTAACCTCGATCAATCTATGATCGGCTGATGACTTTGGGGAAGTAAACATCCATGTTAATTAGACCATGCTGTGGTGCATGCACTAGAATTTTATTGCCAGCTTTCAGTTCATAACACTTATACATTTTTCTCCAAAGGTCCGCATTAAAATAGGAGTGCCCATCTTTATGAAGTTTTACGCTAACCGTCATTGTAAATCCATTCTGCGTTGTCAATATGACATCCTGGGAGTCATCAGCAAAGTAAAGCCCAAGATTTACTTCTACTCCTGTTCTTGCAAAGCAAGGGATGTACTGCCTGAAATGAAAATTAAGATCATAAATTAGATTTATTGAAATAACAGAGCAAGATGCAAATATGGGAGTAACTGATAGAACATACCCATATATATATATATATATATATATATATATATATATATGAAATCAAAGTACACAAATATAGAATTAAAAATAGATAATGTAACAAAGATTTGATGCAAATATATAGATAATGTAGTATATGTTCACAAATTTAGGCCGTGTCGACCGTGGTAGGTTGAGATTGAACATACCGAGCGCCCCCTGAAGTCATCCGGAATGGTGAGATAGAACTTCGTTTCCGACTGGCCACGAATACAGTTGCCCGATTTGTGCTTGCACTGTGGACACATGAATGAACACCCATGAATCTGCTAGAACAAAAATAATTCAGCGGTGATTTACGCCGGTTGATTAACAGCGATGGACGGACTGCGATAAAAGATCAGTGAATATTTCGCTAATTAAGTTGATTACCTTCTCTATGAAAAAATCCCCCGCCCAATCCCGCAAAAAAACCCAGTCGACCAGAGTCTAGAATGTCTGTGCAGATAGGCAGCGAAAAGCGGTGGTGGCGAAATTCGGTGCGGTTTCGAGCGCGACCTACGCCCGCCGCCAACAGCCGTCGAGCTTAGGGTGCAGAGTTGCTGAGGAATCCGCGGCGAGTGAGTGGGGATGAAGTGGGCAAGGGTTTTCTTTTCCTTTTGCATGTGTGAGTGAACACACACGGTTCGCTGAGGTGACGGAGATGAATCGTGTGCGATAGTAAATCACCGAAAAACATACCGCCTCAAATGCAACGTGTTCAAATTTAATATTTTTTCGAACTCATCATTTACCATATTTTGGGGATTATGTGCATTTTCTAGGCATTATTATGCACATAATTCAAATTCGAACAATTGGTGCATGAAAAGGTGCACAAGAACGGTCTGGAAAACCATGCTCGTGCTATTTAGTACATTCTCATGCCTTTTACAAGGAATGGGCAGATATTTCAAGGAAATGTGTGGCAATAGTCAACCATAAATGCGTCGTTTAGTGGGTTAACAACTATACATAATGAAATACATGCTTGGAAAAACATGACGCCTGGTGTGGTGCCATGGTATGACCTCGCCGTGCCCTGGTAAAAATGTAGTCATGCACGCCTTTCACAACACGAACCTTCACCGAGGAAGTTTCATGGTTTCGAGGGGGAAATCACCAAGATTGAAGGGGGATCCAAATTACCTTTGTCCTTTGTCCATGATTTTTTTTCTATGATGAACATACAACCTGCAAATCACCGTGTTCAAATTTGGCACTTTTCCGGGTTGATTTGCTATATTTTGGGGATTATGTGCATTTCCTACGCACTAATGCTCATAATTCAAGTTCAAACAATCGATGCATGCATGAAAGTATCCATAAGAACGGCCTAGAAAACCATGCTCGTGCCTTTTACATGGAATGGTCAGATATTTTGATGAAAGGTGTGGCAATAGTCAACCACAAATGTTTGTTTGTTCAGTTTTCAACTATAGAAAAATGAAATAAATGCTTAAAAACATGACGCCTGGCATGGTGCCATGGTATGACCTCCCCATACCCTGGTAAAAATTTGAGAAGGTTTGGGTTATATCTTCATACACACCCTTCATAAATTGAACCATCACCGAGGAAATTCCATGCTTTCGAGAGGGGAAATCCCCAAGATTGAAGGGGAATCCAAATTTTCGTCCTAGTTTGACATTCAGTTTTTGTTCCAACGATCAACATACCGCCTCAAATGCAACGTGTTCAAATTTGACATTTTCCCAGGCTCATTTACCAAAAATATAGGGGATTATGTGTATTTTCAAGGCATTAATGGACATAATTCAAATTCGAACAATCGGTGCATGAAAAGGTGCACAAGAACGGTCTGGAAAACCATGCTCATGTTATTTAGTACATTCTCATGCCTTTTACAAGGAATGGGCAGATATTTCAAGGAAATATGTGGCAATAGTCAACCATAAACGCGTTGTTTACTCGGTTAACAACTATACAAAACAATGAAACACATGGTTGGAAAAACATGACTGCTCGCGTGGTGCCATGCATGGTATGGCCTCACCATGCCCTGGTAAAAATTGGAGAATGTTTTCCTTTTGTCATTATGCGCGCCTTTCATAAATCGAACCATCACCGAGGAAGTTTCATGGTTTTGAGGGGGAAATCACCATGATTGAAGTGGGGGGGTCCAAATTTCCATTGTCCTTTGTCCACGAGTTTTTTTCTACGATGAACATACAACCTGCAAATCACCGTGTTCAAATTTGGCACTTTTCTGAGTTCATTTGCCATATTTAGGGGATTATGTGCATTTCCTAGGCATTAATGTGCATAATTCAAGTTCAAACAATCGATGCATGAAAGGGTCCACAAGAATGGCCTAGAAAACCATTCTCGTGCCATTTAGCGAATTCTCATGCCTTTTACATGGAATGGACAGATATTTCGATGAAATGTGTGGCAATAGTCAACCACAAATTTTTGTTTGTTCGGTTTTCAACTATAGAAAAAATGAAATAAATGCTTAAAAACATGATGCCTCGCGTGGTGCCATGGTATGACCTCACCATGCCCTGGTAAAAATTTGAGAAGATTTGGCTTATGTCATCATGCACACCCTTCATAAATCGAACCATCACCGAGGAAGCTCCATGCTTTCGAGAGGGAAATCCCCAAGATTGAAGGGGAATCCAAATTTTCTTCCTTCTTTGCCATGCGGTTTTTTCTAGGACGAACATACACCCTGCAAATCATCGTGTTCAAATTTGGCATTTTTCGGGCTCATTTACCATATTTAGGGGATTAAGTGCGTTTTCTACGCATTTAGCGCATATAAATCCAATCCAGCTATATTTGCACTGGTGTGATGTGAGGGACGTGGATTGCCGTTTGATCACGTCGCATCCAAGGGTGCACACGCGCGATCCGCGTGGCTGGGGTTTCGGCCAATCATAACGCAACACACAATAGGCTCAGCACACACTATTTCCGGAAGCGATGGAGATGAACCGTGTGCGACAATGAGAAGTAGTTTAAGTTTGTAGTATTAGAGGAAATTACATGCAGTACTTTAAGTCTGTAGTATTAACGTACAATGTCGGTAAGAGCATCGTTTGAGGGGTTTGATCGTTGATTAGCATGTGTGCCCGTGTGCGTTTTTTGCGTTAATCATTAGATGATCACAAAACAAACGGTTTCTATGCCGTACCCGTCTGCATTTTTTTGCGTTAATGACCCATAAGCCAGTTACCTGTGCGATGTTTCCTAATAAACCAAGCGTACCATTGACCGAAAAAATCAAGTACGTGTGTACATTTTTCTGGAGATGGGTGATGAGGTTACAGACCTGGGTAGGGTCACAGGCCTGACCAAGGTACCCCACCCAAGGTCTCAAGAATGTCGGGGCTACCTTCATGCGCATGATCCAAAAGTTCTTGGTGAAGCAAATTAGTCGGAACGTCGAAGCATACATGGACGACATTGTGGTCAAGTCGCGGAAAGGTTCCGACCTGTTGACTGACCTCGCTGAGACATTCGCAAATTTGAGAAGCTATGATGTCAAGCTCAATCCATCGAAGTGTACGTTTGGAGTTCCGGGCGGCAAGTTACTCGGTTTTCTCATTTCCGAACGAGGAATCGACGCCAACCCAGAAAAGGTCGGCATCATCCTCCAAATGAAATGCCCCGAGCGTGTACACGACGTCCAGAAGCTTATTGGTTGCTTGGCCGCATTGAGTAGATTCATTTCTCGTCTCGGTGAGAAGGCATTTCCTCTCTACCGAGTGATGAAGAAATCAGAAAATTTCAAGTGGAATTCCGAAGCCGAAGCAGCATCTGAAGAGTTCAAAGCCCTGCTGTCCACCCAGCCGGTGCTTGCTGCCCCAGTCAGCAAAGAGCCTCTCTTACTATACATTGCAGCCACCGGACAAGTTGTCAGCACTGTACTCACGGTCGAGCGGGAAGAAGAAGGCAAGGCCTACAAAGTCCAGTGCCCAATCTATTACATATCCGAAGTTTTGACTCCCTCCAAGCAAAGGTACCCGCATTACCAGAAGCTTGTGTACGAGATTTACTTGACCGCAAAGAAGGTTGCCCACTACTTCTCGGATCATACAATCTCAGTCGTCAGCGACGCCCCACTGTCAGAAATTGTGAACAACCGAGACGCAACCGGTCGAGTGACAAAATGGGCGATTGAAATCTTCCATTAGATGTCAAGTTTGAAGCAAAGAAAGCCATCAAGTCTCAGACAATAGCAGATTTTGTGGCCGAGTGGATAGAACAAGAGCTGCCGACTCAGGTTAGTCGGATCACTGGAATATGTTGTTTGATGGATCCAAGATGTTGAACGGATCCGGCGCAGGCGTGTTCCTGCTATCTCCCAGGGGAGACAAGCTCAGTTACGTCCTTCAAATCCACTTTGACTCATCGAACAATGAAGCTGAGTACGGAGCACTTTTGTATGGGTTGCGCATGGCCATCTCACTCGGCGTCCGTCGCCTGATGGTCTACGGCGACTCAGACTTAGTGGTGAACCAAGTGATGAAGGAATGGGACGTCAGGAGCCCGACAATGACCAATTATTGCAGTGCAGTACGGAAGCTTGAAAAGAAGTTCGAAGGTTTAGAGCTCCATCACATGTCCAGAGCCAAGAATCTGCTTGTCGATGACCTCATGAAAATTGGGTCGACTCGGAAGCCTATACCCAAGAATGTATTTCTGGAACATCTGCACACCCCCTCAGTTAAAGAAGACCCCTTCACGGAGGAACCCCCACGGCCAGTCAGTGCATCAGATCCGACTGAAGTCGAAGTGCTTGCAGTGGTCGACCTGATCATGGAGGTTTTAGTGATTACGCCCGACTGGACTGTGCCGTACATAGCATATATGCTCAGGCAAGAACTCCCAGAAGATGAAGAAGAAGCGCGCCAGATCGTTCGTCGATCCAAGGCTTTCACCGTCATTCAGGATCAGCTCTATAGAGAGAGTGTCACCGGGGTCGCTCAACGCTGCATCACCCCAAAGGAGGGTCGACTGATTCTGAATGAGATTCACTCGTGGACTTGTGACCACCACCCTTCCTCTCGGACTATAGTGACCAAGGCGTATCGAGCCGGGTTTTATTGGCCCCGGGCCAACGAGATGGCTAAAGATATAGTGGATAAGTGTGAAGGCTTCCAGTTCTACTCCAACATGTCCCACAAGCCAGCGTCTGCTCTGAAGACCATTCCACTAGTTTGGCCCTTTGCCGTTTGGGGCTTAGACATGGTCAGCCCCTTCAAAACCGGCAGAAGCGGATTCACTCACCTGCTCGTGGCAGTCGACAAGTTCACCAAATGGATTGAGGCCAAGCCCATCAAGAACCTCGAGTCGAGCACCGCCATCAGCTTCATCAAGGAATTGATATTCAGATATGGAGTCCCCCACGGCATCATCACCGACAACGGCTCCAACTTTGACTCGGATGAATTCAGAGCTTTCTGTTCCTCTCAAGGAACACGAGTCGACTATGCCTCCGTAGCACATCCGCAATCGAATGGACAGGCGGAGAGGGCAAACGGTTTGATTCTCCAAGGCCTGAAGCCATGGCTAATGCGTGACATTAAGCATGCCGCCGGAGCTTGGGTAACTGAACTACCGTCTGTCTTATGGGGTCTGAGGACAACTCCAAACCGGTCGACTATCCGTACCCCTTTCTTCATGGTCTATGGAGCTGAAGCCGTGCTGCCAAGTGATTTGTTACATAATGCACCCCGGGTGGAACTCTTCTCTGAAGCAGAAGCAGAGAAAGCTCGTCAAGATGCAATCGACCTCTTGGAGGAAGAACGTGAGATGGCCTTGATCCGGTCGACCATCTATCAACAAGACATGCGTCGATTCCACGCTCGCAATGTCCAAAGCCGAGCATTTCAGGAAGGAGACCTGGTTCTTCGAGTGCATCAGAAATGACTACACAAGCTCGCCCCAGCCTGGGAAGGCCCCTTCATCATCACCAAGGTGCTGCACAATGGAGCGTATCACCTCTATAATGTCGCTAAGAAGAAATACGAACCTCGTTCGTGAAACACGGACCTGCTTCGCCGCTTCTACACTTGAAACACTCGAATAGTCGAGTTGTAATAAAGATTTTCTAGTTTATTTCGAAGACAAGTTTGCAACGATCCCTTATTGATTGTTGGTTTCTAAGATGCTAGTCTTCAAAATCCCCCAGTGGGTGCTTAGCTGCGAACCCGATTCGCCTAAGTTACAAAAACTACTCCGAGTGAAGAGCAATCCTCTCACTCGGAGGCTTAGCCGCGAACCCGATTCGCCTAAGTTACAAAAACTACTCCTAGTGAAGAGCAACCCTCTCGCTCGGGGGCTTAGCCGTGAACCCGATTCTCCTAAGTTGCAAAAACTACTCCGAGTGAAGAGCAATCCTCTCACTCGGGGGCTTAGCTGCGGTCCTCCGAGCTGCGTCATAAGTACAAAGTGGCTCTGTCCTCCGAGCTCTGCCACAAGTACAACGTAGCTTGGAATCGCCTAAGTTACGAAAACTACTCCGAGTGAAGAGCGACCCTCTCACTCGGGGGCTTAGCTGCGTTCCTCCGAGCAGCGTCATAAGTACAACGTGGCTCTGTCCTTCGAGCTCCGCCACAAGTACAATGTAGCTTGGAATCGCCTAAGTTACGAAAACCACTCCGAGTGGAGAGCAACCCTCTCACTCGGGGGCTT
>LR738715.1:514829327-514853687 GCA_902687465.1 Secale cereale
GCGACCCTCTCACTCGGGGGCTTAGCTACCGTCCTCTGAGTTGCGTCATAAGTACAACGTGGCTCTGTCCTCCGAGCTCCGCCACAAGTACAACGTAGCTTGGAATCACCTAAGTTACCCAAACTACTCCGAGTGAAGAGCAACCCTCTCACTCGGATGCTTAGCTGCGACCCCGTAATCGCCTAAGTTACAAAAACCACTTCAAGTGAAGAGCAACCCTCTCACTCGGCGGCTTAGCTGCGGTCCTCCGAGCTGCGTCATAAGTACAACGTGGCTCTGCCCTTCGAGCTCCTCCACAAGTACAACGTAGCTTGGAGTCGCCTAAGTCACATGAACCGCTCCGAGTGAAGAGCAACCCTCTCACTCGGGGGCTTAGCTGCGGCCCTCCAAGCTCCACCTCAAGCACAACATTGCCGCCAAGACGTCGACTCAAAAATCCAAACAACCAGAAAGAGTCGGAAGCCAAACAAGCAAATTCGAAAGGAATCAAATCCAGATAAAAGCGCTGCAAGTTTCAGGCAAGAGTACCTGGGCCACGAGCCCACAAGAGTTTAACGGTTACATGATCACTCGGCATTCCGAGGCAAATTGAATCAAAGTATCAAAGTTCGTTCACTCCTCAGGAGGAGGCAGACTTGCAGGTGCAACAAACTGGTCCAGGTCGATCCCATCGGCGATACAGGTGGCAGCTTCCAAGAAAGTCCCCATGAATGACTGGAACTGGAGCTCCTTCGTATTGGCGACATTGAGCGCCGCAAGCCTCCTCTCCTTCATTTCCTTGCAGTGCACACGCACCAAGGATATCGCCACGTCAGCTCCACAGCGGGCAGATGACTTCTTCCACTCCTGCACTCGACTAGGGATCTCATTGAGTCGAGTCATCAGGGACTCGAGGTCATTCTCCTGCACGACTCCCCTCCAGAGTGCGGTGTCGGTCCGAGCCATCACTGCTTTCAGACGACCCAGGTAGCCCGTGGCAGCAGTGAGGCGGGACTCCAACCTCAAGATATTCATGGCAGCTTCGTCCTTGACAATGGAATTGGCTGGGTCCAGACCGGGTTCGACCCGCCCAGTCTCTTCTTCAAATTTGCGGCAGAATTCTACACAACAAGGAACGCGTCGAGTCAGCAAGAAAATTACGGGTCGACCAATCCAACTAAGTCTGAGCAAAAGAGGTATACCTTCAAGCACGAGATACCACTTCTTGGTGAGGTCACTCAGATAAGCTTCCAGATCGTTCTTCTTCTGGAAGAGGCCCTCGTATTTCTTGTTCAGGGCGTTCTTAGCGCCCTTCAATCGAGTCACTTCTTGGTTGGCCGCGTCGAGAGAACCCTTCAACCTGATGATCTGCGCCTCGAGCATGCCAACTGAAGCCAGCTTCTGCTTCGCCAGTTCAGTTTTCTCCCGAGCCTTCTGCTGCCCCGCCGCCAAGTAGAGGTCTTTCTGCTCCAAGGCCGCCTTCAGTTGATCTACAAGAGACATCACTAGACAGATGAACATGAGGATACACAGGACATACTTATCGAAGGTCAGTCGACGAGTTGCTCGCGTCAGTTACCAGCTGCTTCATCCTGACTCTTCTTCAAGTGGTCCCGAGCCAGCTGCAAGTCGAGATTGAGCTGGACCTGCTTCTTCTCAAGATCCGCAAATTTGGCTCCGAACTCACAAGATCTCTGCGTCAACACAACAAATCAGAACTCTAAGACTACAGTCGAGTCAAACACTCAACCGCAGTCTCGGGGACTACACCTAGTGGGTGCACTGAGCGTGCCCCCACTGGTTCTCGCCTGGCCAAGATCAGTCTGGCCTGGGCTCAAAAAAACAACACTGGGAGGAAATGTTCTATTATCAGACCATGGCCGACTACCAGCAGTCGACCACGGTCTCGGGGGCTACACCGAGTGGGTGCACTAAGCGTGCCCCCACTGATTCTCACTCGAGCAAGATCAGTCTAGCCCGAGCTCAAGAGAAGTAAAAAACAAACAAACAATTATAAAGGCCACGGTCGACTGACCTCATTCGACAATGGCCTCGGGGACTACACCCATTGGGCGCACTGAGCGTGCCCCTAGTGGTACTATCGGTTGACCTTCAGAAGCTAAAAGCTACAAGACAAGGCACCTAGTGGGTGTGACATCATCTTACAAACAAGGCAGTAGATTTCTCAAACTGAAGACTACACCAATACTGCAAATCAGTCAGAAGAGACAAACCTGGACATTGGTCCGAAGGGCCGAGCTAGTGTCGTAAGCATCCATGCTAGCCTCGTACACCGCCTTCGTCCTCTCCATCATCAGCCCCGCCTGACGAACGACTTCTTGAGCCGCGCCCACGGGATCCTCCGGGATGCGATGGGTGGAGAAGAGAACAGAGGACGGCGCATGCACTGGGTTAACGGCCCCTGCAGTCAACGAAGAAGGGCGCACGGTCGACACAGGGACGGCGAAGGAGACCGTGGTCCGGGCCACATCTTCCTGTTGCTGGGCCTCAGAGCCAGAAGGCGCCTTCCGGCCCTTCCTTCCCGTGCGCCGTCGAGATACTCCCAAGCGCTCCTCATCGTCATGATCATCATCGTCTGGGAGCTCTATGACATGGTGTGGCACTTCAAAAAAGACAATTATGAAGTTCAGTCGACCGTCAGCTTTAACCGACGAAAAGCGAAGCACGATCTACGACCCGCACCTGCGCGGGACGTAGCAGCATCCGCGGTCTCCTCATCATGCCGACCCTTGTCGATATCCATCGAGGTCGCGGGAGCAGCAACACTGAAAATTTCCTTGAAAGTGACTCGACGAAGACAGAGTCGACCTCCGAAAGGCAGAAAGAAATAAAACTGAACAACACTTACGTGCAAGCGATTGGGACATCCACCTTGATCTTGGGCAGGGCCTTCCGGGGCTTGGCGGTGGTGACCTTGGGCTGCTAGGGGCGCCTTTTTGGATGGGCCGGGAGTGGCCGTACGAGCCCGCTTTTGCACCTGGGAGCGGGTTGGGCCCGCTCGAGAGCGCACAACCCCTGGGTCGTGCTTTTCCTTGGATCGCTTCTCGCCACGGGGAGGTGACTCGACCTCCTCCCCGCTGCTGGAGTCCTCGCTCTCCTCTTCGGTCTCTTCGTCGGACTTCCACTCGGAGACGTCACCCGCGCCCTATTCGCCCTCCTGGACCTGATCCCCGTTGGGCACCGAGTACATTTCGGTGTAGATCTGCAGAAAAGAAGGATTAGCCAAATGTCAGTCGGACTCATCAAGACAACTGCAAGAAAAGAACAAGAACATCACTCGGAAGTCAAGGCCAGACCTTGTCAGGAAGATGGTCGGCGTCGAATGGAAGAACCCTTCGGGACCCCCTGGGGTTGTCTTTGGTCCCCGTGATGCACTTTAGGCACTGCGCCATCCACTTCACGTCCGCTGCCTCTGGGTGGACTCGTGACGAGTCGTCGACGCCGGAGTACAGCCACATCGGGTGGTCTCGGGCTTGGAGAGGCTGGATCCTCCGCATGAGGTACACCTCAAGCAGGTCCAGCCCTGTGACCCCGTTGCGGACCAACTGGACGACTCGTTCCACCAGCATGTCCACTTCCGCCCTCTCAGCTCGACTCACAACCAATGACGGAGGCCGGCTGGCTCGACCAAGAGAAAAGGGAGGAAGCCTGGTCGACTGACCAGGAGTCGGACTATCCTTATAATAGAACCAAGTCGACTGCCAGCCCCGAACCAACTCTGGGAGAATCATAGCAGGAAAAGCGCTCCTATTCCTAAGGTGGATGCCTAGCCCGCCGCACACCTGGATGACGTGCGTCTTCTCGTCACTCGGATTCGCCTTCTTGACGGTTTGCGAGCGACAAGTGAAGATATGTTTGAACAAGCCCCAGTGCGTCCGACAGCCGAGGAAGTTCTCACACATCGAGATAAACGCAGCCAGGAAGGCAATGGCGTTGGGCGTGAAGTAGTGCAGCTGGGCGCCATAAAAAGTCAGGAAGGCACCAAAGAAAGGGCGCGGGGGCATGGAAAAACCTCGGTCGACGTGAGTCGCGAGGAGGACGCACTCGCACTCCCGCTGCTGGAGCTTGTGCTCGCCTTCCGACACACGCCAGGAGCCGCGGGCGACCAGCCCCTCTTCCTCCAGCTCCTACATGTCCCCCACCGTGATGGTGGACCTGATCCAGTCCCGCTGGATCCAACCAGGAGGGAGCCCGGACCTCAACGACGACCCGCCGTGGCCGGACCGCTTCACCTTCCCCGTCGCCGCCTTCTTCGAGCGCTCCAGCGCCGCGGTCTTCTCTTTTCCCATGGCGCGCGAGCCGGCGTTGGCTGTGGAGAAAGGGAGAAGGAGCAGAGGCACGGCGGAGAGACGGAGACGGGGAAACAGAGAATGGGCGCATAGTGCCCTCACCTCGGTCTCGGCGCACATTTATAGCACCACGGTCGAGTGACTGACTGGTGGCCCCGAGCAATCCTATCAAATCCCGCAACAGACGCGGACACGATACGTGGAGAAAAAGGCGGCGCAAGGATCGAGGCGTCCCGAGCATATCCGATCCGATTGCCGCGGCACGACCTGTCCCACGCGCTTCCCCAAATTTCGAAATCCCGCAAAATCCAGCGACCAGAGAACAACCAATCCCGCTGAAAACTGCGCACGCCAACGGCGCTCGGCGCCTCGCGCAAAGTTCAGTCGACGGGTAACACAACAAACACACTCAACAGTTCCAGAATCGATCAAGGCGACCAAGACGAGATTGAAAAAACAGCCTGGTCCACAAGCTCAGAGAAGACTACCCCAAGGGCGTCGAACCCGAACCAAGGCTCTCTTCAGCACTCTCTCCTGCTGAAGCCTCAATCCATTCGGGGGCTACTTGTGACATCCCAAAATTCTAAATTTTGGAATGTTATAATAAATAGATAGAATTGATTGCGTGTTGATGTGCTGAGTGAAATCGAGTGAAATTTTAAACTTTTGAAAGTTAAATGAGAGGGAATAAAATGACTTTCCCAAAACTTTCACTTTGCATTTTGATCTCCGGGAATTCAATTTATTTTCAACACAAAACCCTAGAGTGAAGATAATATGACTTCTTCCATTTATTTTAAATGATAAAGGGTTTGAAAGGATTTTGAATTTCAATCTCGAGATATTTCGAATTCAGAAACTTTAAGCAACTCAATGATTTTCCCGAGAGAAGATAAAATGACTTCTTCAAAATATAGGAAATATGAGTTGGAAGTTTTCTGAAATTTTCTGCAACTCAATTTCAATTATTGAGTTATTTGGGTTTTATTCAAATTATTTTTCTCCAAAAATAAAAAACATGGAAAATAGGGTAACATGATTCTTTTTGGTATTTTAAAAATGAATTTGAATTCTTTTTGGTATTTTAAAAATGATTTTTATTGGATTTTATTGCAACAGTAGGACCTTTTGATTTATTAGAATTTGTGGGCATTTTATATTGCAGTAGGAAAATGTCCACCTTGTAGGATTTCTTTTTCTACAAATTTTGATATATAATAGGCCTATATTATATATTGAAATATTTTCCTTTTCTTTTATTTTCCTGTCTGTTGAAAAAAAAGTCTCCTCCGCCGTACTGGGCCGGCCCAGCTCCCGCCAGGCCAAGCCCACCCGCGTCGCGCGCCTTCCTCCTCCCGCATGGATACCGACGCCGCCTCGGCGTTCATGCCACGCCAGGACTCCGCGTCGTGCCCCCTCCTCCAAGCTTCGCCGCCGCCTTCCCCTCGTATAAAAACGGAGCCCCGAGCCCCGTTTCACGCCTCCGCAGCCGCGCTCGATCTCGCCGCCGCACTGCCTTGCCCGCCGCCGCCGCATCTCGCTCGCCGCCGCCCCAAGTTGCTGCTGCCACCGCCGCTGCGTGCGCCCCATGCCGCACCACGTGCCCCGCCCCACCTCTCGCTCTGCCGCGCGCCGCGCCGCACCGCAAGCCACCGTCGCCGCCTGCAGCCGGGCCTCGCCGGAGCTCACTGCCGGTGAGATCTGATCCAATCCGCCGACCCGGTTCACAACCGAGGAACCCACGATTTTTCTTCAAAAACCGCCTAGGTATTAAAAACCCCGGTTTTCTTTTAGATCGGTTTGTTTTTTTTTGTTTTTAGCTATCTAGCGAACGATCACCCGTTAGGACTAGAAAACGAACGTTCGTACTTTAACTTTTTCTTTCCTGTTTAGTTTCGGCAGGGACCTCTCTGTAAATATTTTATTAATAGTTTAGCCCCTAATCTTCTTTCGGCCATAACTTTTTACCAGTTGGTCCAAATCTAACGAAACCAACGCCCACGTCTTCGTTACGATCCCCTCTTTCCAGTAATACAACTTAAACATGTTTTTGAAAATTTTAAAGTTTGAATTCAACTAGTTTTAGATTCAAAGTTCGTTTGATCATAACTTTAGTTTCGTAACTCCGTTTTAGTTGATTCTTTTTGCAAATCAGCTCTTGACCTAAACTTTCTGATAAGGCCAAATTCACATAATTTTGAAAATGTTGGAAATTGTTTTATGTTTCAAGAGTAATTCGTTTTGTTTTCGAAGTTTTCCGAAGTGTTTATTCGTTCTGTCCGATCTTTCTGAGTGATTGCTTATGTGTGGTTACTATTGTTTGCCTACGATAGATTGATTGGAGTGTGACGAGTAGATCTATCACGAGTTCTGAGTGCGAGTCTTCTACATCGTCAGTACAAGGCAAGTTCACACTTTGATCATATTTTCCAATACCCAGTTTTCATTGCATTAGTTATATCCTCAAACACTTTGCATGAGTAGGATCTGTTAACTTGTGGGACTAGGAAGTAGAATGAGGTAGAACCTATTACCTGCATTATTTTCAAACCCCTGGGAGTTACTTCTATGTTTGCTTAGGTTGCCATGCTATGCTCGTAGACGTGGATTGGGTTTGAGTGAAATCCATGACAGATGTGAGTTGTTAATTAATGGTTCAACTTAAGGTTGCTACTTGAATAGACATCTGGGTGGATTGGTTGGAGCACCCTGGGAGTGAACCAGTGGATTTGCCCGGACACCTGGTGATGCCAGTGTTGTCCTAGGAAATCCCGGGGTTCCGTGTGATTGTCCTATTGGAATGCCACCCAGGCTCAAAGGGATCATATAATATTTTCATGCCTAGAAACTTCCATGTGCAGCCACATGCCAATATGGGCTCTGGCATAGTATGAGTAAGTTGTGTGAGCTCTTTTAGTGGTGGACTAGCAGATGTAGGGGGAATGTCGGTGTACCGGTCCACCCGAGGTAAAGAGTGAATGCTTCCGAAAGACTGTGTCTCGGTCATCCGTTTCTCAAACATCATGCAGTGTGAGAGATCCAACGGAGGCGATCGAGTCTTGTGGGGAAAGTGCACAAACCTCTGCAGAGTGTACAAACTATTTATGAGTAGCCATGTCCCCGGTTATGGACATCTTTGAGTATCTAGAAGTGGATTATTTGTTGATCTCATCACTCTATAATTTAATTTGTTGGGATAATGATGACTTTAATTTGGGATTGAGATGGAGGAACCATTCTCAATTGTTCATGATTTAAATTTAACAAAGTAGTTAAATAAAATGCATTCCTTTGTGGTAGGGAAAAATCAGATTTATGCAAAAACAGCCTTACAACCTCCACCAGCCAAATATGCATGTAGTTGTAGGACTTGTTCATTCTCATTACAGTGTGAAACTGCCAGTACATTCAATGTACTGACCCTTTGTGGTTGCAACGTCTCATTTTGCAGGTTTATCTTACGACGAGTAAGTGATACGTTAGGGTTACGATTTCTACACTCAACTTTGCCGTTGGTGTTGATGGGAATCCACAACCTTTGGAGCTTCTGCTATGATCGATTGAGGTAATAGTATTTACGTTACTTATTACATGAGATTTACCTCTGTTATAAATCCTCGAGTACTGTGTGTGTCAGCATACTGATCCAGGGATGACACAAAACACAGAGACTTCGGTCCATTCGGATCGTGGTCGCTACAAGATGGTATCAGAGCACATGTTGACTGTAGGACGTGACCCTAGAAACTGGCCAGACCATAGGAAAGGATTTCTCAAAAACTATCTTCTTCAAAAGATGTCACAGCCCTAGAATCCTGCCTTGTAACTAGTTGCATTAGTGAGTGGTACCCATGCATCATGTTTAATTTCCATTTAAACTTGAAATGGGGATTGTTCAAACCCTAGCACTTTAAATCTCAAATAGGTCCAGTCAAAAAAATTGCATTCAATGTTTCCAAAATGTTCCTAATATTTGTTGGATATTTTTGGCAAGGCTTTTGCAGCAAACCAAAAATAATGGACATTTCTGTGGAATATTTTGGGCATGGAATTTAATTTATTATTGTATTTGAATTTGGAACTATATTCATAATATATAGAATATATTTTCAAATAACTTTGAAATATTTTATGTGCTTTGGAAAAGTCCATCTAGCAACATAAAATTGTTCAGAGGAGTTTTTGGGCATTGTTTGAAATTGTTTAAATTTCAAAACAGTGGCAAAAGAAAATAAAACAAAGAAAGAAAAATAGAAAACAGAAACAGAAATAAGAGAGAGAGAAGAACTCACCTGGCCCTTCTTACCTGGCTGGCCATGAGGAGGCCCAGCTCTTGAGCCGGCCCAGCCCACCAGGCCTCCCACCGTCTTCAACCTCTGCCAGTAGGCAGAGGCGTGTCGACGCGCGCGCGCCCGAGCTCCACCTACTGCTTCGCGCTGGAGGCCGCCCCTTCTCCTTGATCTGCGCCGCTGGAGACGCCCTCGAACCCCCTCGTCCTCTCCCCTCTCTCTCTGGTCTTCCTCCCTCCCTCCCCTCGCGTTCCGCAGCCACCCGAGGGTCAACCGTCGCCGCCGCTCATCACCACCGCGGCCACCGTCGCCCTCTCGCTGCAGAGCTATGCCCGAGAGCTCCGCCGTCGACTGCCTCATCGAGAAGCCCGAGCCGCAAGAGCTCGTCTGCCCTGCACCGCCCTCACTAGGCTTGTTCCCGACCGCCGTCGCCGGAGATCCCCCTCGACGCTCTGCTCTGCTCCGAGCCTTCCCCGAGCCCACGTCGACGTCTCTACGATCACCGTGAGCTCCCGCTTTGGATTTTCCCCTCCCCATACTTGTTTACCTCCCCCAGCTAGCCTAGCCACCGCGCCTGAGAACTTCGCCCCGCCGGCCATGGCGCCGCCGTGGCCATAGTGGCCACAGCCCACGGATGAGCGTCCCAACGTGCTCACCATGCTCCCAGGAGCCGAACGCACCCACTAGCCCCTCCCCTAGTGCACCGTAGCATCGTTTCGTTCATCACCCGAGCTCCGGCGCCGCCCCGCTCGCCGGTGCAGTCGATTCCGGCGACCCCAAGGGCTCCCGATCGCTCCGTTGGATGCGGACGAACGCGGGCTATCTTCTGGTGGTCTCCGTGTGCCCATCCACCGCCTGTAGCTCAATTCCGGCGAGATGCCGCCGCAGTTTTGGTCGCCGCCGGCCAGTGTCCGGTGACCGCCGACGTGGCACCTAATTAGTGACTAATTACCCCACTAACCCCTCCCCCCCTAGAGCCACTGCCATGTGGGCCCCTGTACCTATTTAGGTTAGTTTTATTTCTGCTTAGATTAATCCTTAAACAGTGGGACCCACCCGTCAGCTTTGACTCTGCTGACGTGGTCGTTGACCTGACCCCACCTGTCTGTGACTCTAGGCAGCACTGTGTCACTGGCATGTGGAGCCCACATGTCAGAATTGACCTGGACCAGCCCGTTGACCTGCTGACCTCATCCTGACGCAGTGCTGATGCAGTAATGCTTTTCTGGAATTTTAAATAAATCAGAAATGATTTATTTATTTTAGAAAATAACCAAAACTTCTAAAAATCATATAAAATCAACCGTAGCTCAGATGAAAATAATTTATATATGAAAATTGATCAGAAAAATCCAAGGAATCTGTTTATGTCATTTTCATGCATGTTTGAATAACTTACAGCCACTATTTAGGGCAATTTGCATAAATGGCATTTGAATAATCACATATGGAGTTTGAATTTGAACCCTTGGTTCAAACTAACTTCATTTAATTTGTTGCTAGTTGCATTAGCTCAACCAACAGCATATTGCCATGTCACATTCATGCATCATATTGTTGCATTGCATTGATTGTGTTCTTTCTCTGTTTGCCGGTTTTGTTCTCTCTCAGTAGACGACGTTCCGACGATGAGTTCGATGACACCGATGAAGACTCATTGATATCTTCAGAAGTGCCAGGCAAGCAAACCCCCATTGAGCATCCCGATACAATCCCACTCTCTCGCTCCTGCTCTCTTTTATTGCATTAGGACAACAACGATTGAACTGCTTTTGCTGCGGTAGCTGAACCCCTTTCCTCTGCATGACCTGTCATTGCCACAGTAAATAGTTGAAACCCACTAGCATGAGTAGGAGTTGTTTGAGCCATGTTGTGCCTACTCATTCATGCTTTCTGGTTATGCCTGCTATTACTTAGAGTTAAGTCAGGTCTGATTCATCGGGGATGAATTGGAATACGGTGAACATGTCCTACCGTTGAGAGCTAAGTGTGTGAACACGATTTGGTAAAGGTAGCGGTGAGAGGCCATGTAGGAGTACATGGTGGGTTGTCTCACTGGAACCGTCCTTAAGAACTGAGTTCTGTGTAGGTTGTCCAATGACAAAGCTACTACCACGCATTGGAATGCTTAAGTGCCCCTCTCGACTAATTAATCAGCTCGATCTCTGTCCAGGAGTTGCAACTAGTTTCTGGTGTTTGTAGGTAGTGTTAGTAGTCTACCAAGTGGCACACGGTACATGTGGGCTTGGGTCAGACTAGGCACCGTGGCACGGTGTACCAAGCGTAGATCCATCTGACGAGGTGGGCTTGGGAACCCTGCGCACATCTTTTGGGGCCGTGAGCGACACCCCGGCCGGATCTCCCCACGGATGGAACCCGAATAGGCGATAAACCTGGACGAGAGACTTGTGTGGTTAGTCAGGTCATGGCCGACACCCTCGCCAGGCTTCCGCTTGAAGGTTGCCGAGATACACGACGTGTACATGGCGGTAAGTGGCGAGAGCGTGTGTGAAGAAGTACACCCCTGCAGGGTTAACATGATCTATTCGAATAGCCGGGTCCGCGGATATGGACTTCTTGGATGCTTATGTGGTACATAGACAATCGAAAGTGGATACTCTAAAATACTCAAGACAAGTGTGAGTGCTATAGATGGCCTTCTCGTAGGGAGACGGGAGCGGATCCATAGTGGTGTATTGATTGGTGAATATGTGGACTCGTGTGCGCCACCTCAAAAGAGTTACTTGCAGTCATAGTTTAGGATAGCCATCGAGTCAAAGCTGGCTTGCTGCAGTCAAACTCCACTACCCCCTTGTTGATACTGTTGCATATGTAGTTAGTTTTGGTGTAAGTCTTGCTGAGTACCTTTGTACTCACGTTTGCTTAATTTATGTTTTTGCAGAGAGACTTCAGTCTCGCTAGTGGTTCCGCGTGGACTTCGACGTTTAGCTTGTTACCTCAGCTACGGTCTTGTGCCCTTAGAAGGGTCTTGTAGATAGTCAGGCTTCTCAGCCTTTTTCATTTGTAGTTGTCTGTACTCAGACATGTTATGCCTCCGTTGCCTGTATGCTCTGTATGTTGGGTCATGTGACCTCTGAT
Organism: Secale cereale; assembly: GCA_902687465.1. Lineage (NCBI taxonomy): Eukaryota > Viridiplantae > Streptophyta > Magnoliopsida > Poales > Poaceae > Secale > Secale cereale. The sequence continues at coordinate 514,841,005 of LR738715.1, forward strand.
TGTAATAAATGCTATGTTGGCTCTTCTGGGCCTTATCTATATGAGTTGTTGAGTTATGTTGTGATGCCATGTTGTACAGCACATACCTGCATGTTATGCGTACGTGTAATGTGTATTTCTATGTGTGGGATCCGACACCTAGTTGTTTACCTTTGGTAGCCTATCTTACAGGGAAATGTCTCCTAGTGATTCCACTGAGCCTTGGTAGCTTGCTACTGCTCCGGAACACTTAGGCTGGCCGGCATGTGTCCTTCTTTGTTCCTATGTCTGTCCCTTAGGGGAAATGTCACGCGTTGTTCCTTTAAGTCCTTGTAGCTTGCTACGACTTGGGTTCATACGTTGATGACCGACACGTTCGTTGCTGGGTCATGTATGCCTGTCTCTGTAATTTAGTGCCACTTTTGGTTTATAACTGGTCATGTCGGCCCGGGTTCTCTGTCATATGGATGCTAGCGACACTATCATATACGTGTGCCAAAATGCGCAAACGGTCCCGGGCCAGGTAAGGTGGCACCCGTGGGGATACCGTGCGTGAGGCCGCAAAGTGATATGGTGTGTTACAGGCTAGACCTGTGTGACTTAGGATTGGGGTCCCGACAGCTTTGGTATCAGAGCCTGACTGCCTGTAGGATTAGTAAGCCAAACTGGTCGAAGTCGTGTCTAGAAACTCTTTAGTTATATAAGGGAATTGATTGTGGAAGGGAACGTAAGGCTCTTTTTACTCCTTTACCCCATGACCTTCTGATCTGAGTCACCTTCTTATTTCTACGGGGATTAAGAACTAGGACTCTCATTCTATTTACTAGGATGACATTAATGTGGTTTCAACCTCAGTTCAGTTTCTATTACACCTGTTGCTCATCTGGTTGTCTCAGAACCTTGACATGATAATGTTAAGTGGTTATGCTATCTTTGTGCATGAGTCTCAAACGTATTTTCGAGCATTTACTGCCGTTATGTTGTCCGAGTCATCCCAGGTCTCTAAACAATCTGATGCATTTGCAAATCATTCCTACCTGTTCTTAATGTCCTTTTAGGCCAGATTAACCACACTAGTCGGTGTGTTGAGGCACTCTGTTACCTCGACATATATGTTGGACTTATTATTATGACCCTAAGTATCTTAGAAGATCACCCAGTATTCCAGCAATGTTTTATATTCCAGTGTGACGATTCTGGCCATCATTATCGAAAGCATCCCGTGATGCTATTTAGTTGGTAGGTATTCTATTCATGGGTTCCTGAACCCTAGATTCATTCTACTTATTTCATGTTGATAGTATTTGCTCGTTCCTTTAGGATATTAGTAACCTTGTGATAGTCCTCGAGGTCCGTGGTGAATCGTTCTTCCAATACCATGAACCGTTATGGCAGAAGTTCTTCTGGACCAAAAGATCACAACCAGAGTGCTCTTGATGAGTTCACCATTCCACATTGTGACTCTGCCAATTGTATCTTTCTGCATGGGTTATCCGGGAGAAATATGTTGAACTCGTTCGACATGCTAATCTATGCAACCACAACTCAGAAAGTTATATGTTCCTTGAGTTATCCCTCTTTAGTTGTATTATGACCCTCGTCTATCAGTTGATAGCCAGGAGTAGTTGTGCATTTGTGTTCATCGATGCCTTTTACTCTTGTGGTCCGTCAAGCCATTCTATTCCGGAATGACTAGGAGAAACAAACTCCAGTACCTCATCCATTCCTAGGATTGGGGTCAAAGAAGTTGTACTCCACAGATGAAGGATGTTAAACCATCTTCTAATCTGTTCTACCTTGGAGTATTACCATCTTTATATCAAGAATGTCATGGGAATTGCACAACCTCCTATAAACTCTTGACACAGTAATACTTCTCACCATCGTCGTTCATTCCTCGGTCTCCGCGTTGTTATAACTGGAACACCGACAAGTGAATTGTGATGTGTGAAATCAATACTCCTAGCAACCCTGTTGCTAGGTGGTTAATGGACAACAATTTCATTCTTAGTGTGTTGGTTACTAAATCACCGTTCTAAGATTGATCGTGCTACCTAGTCCATTTTTCTGGTGCACTTTTTGACCAATGAGTTAGGATTGCATAAATCCCTCACTCTTTTGATCATATCGTCTTGCTCTGAAAAGCAAGATTGTTCTCGAGCTTCATAACATATCGGTGGTTCGTGATTTTCCGAATATCTTCTCGGAAGTATTACCAGGTTGTCACCTGGCCGCTATGTTGAGTTCGTGATCAAGCTGGTTTCTCTCTAAACCACCTTTTCTCCAAGAATCTATGTTGGATACCCTGAACTAGTTGGTTAAGCTAAACAACAACTTGGAGAGTTGGAAGATAAAAGCTTAATCCACATAGCTCACCTCAAAGGGATATCTTGTGTGTGTAATGAAGATAGATGATATCTCTTCAATTGATCTTCGTGATCATTGTGGATCTATTGTCTTGTCCAGACTTTGATTTGAGTATGGGTTATCGCCAAGTCAAATCAGAACCAACAATATTCGTAATGTTGTCTTACTCATGGTTATTCCCTTGAGCATACACCATTATATCCTTTGGGTTTGACCAATGCTATCACTTTGTTCACATTGTCATGGAATTCCATCTATATGGAAACCTGGATGAGTTATTGTTGAGCCCATCGACAACCTCCTTATCCTCTCCACGATCTTGTTGAACATCCAGCTAGTGTTGGAAACTTTTATAAGAGTTATCTTCATGTCATGTTCATGAAGTATATGTTTGGTGCAAGAAGTGACTTTCTCCCAGTTCACGTGCATTAGGTGCAAGTTGTCACCGTGAATGCGAGAAAGTTGTTTTGCTTCCTGTGGAATCATCCCAAATCAGTCATGCATACGTGCGAAGTATTCTGTGGTTTGGAGACTTGCAACCTTCACTCTATATGTATTCCTAGCACACCAAGCCACTGATTGGTTGTTCAAGGAGAAGAAGTTCCCTCTTAAGAATCATGACTTATGATAGGACTTCGCTATCCTTGTTGATGGTTCCCCACCCGAACTCGGTAGTGTTTTATTATAAGACTACTCTGTGGTCATGCTTGTCTTGGACAACGTGTTCACATGTTTGTAGCAGAACTAGCTCATGTTTTGGAGCTTACTACCGCAGTCCATTTCCCGAGAATCTCGCAACGCCGTCTCGTCGAATTGTGTTGCAAACTTTCATTTTTCTTTCTAGACTCGATGAGTCTGGAGTATCCTGACACCAACCAGATCTGAATCTCAGGCAGATATGATGGTTGGAGCATTCTCCAAGAACTATAATATTGGTCTCTCGATAACCGGTAAAGTGGATGTCGTGGCCAACACACCCAGCTGGAAGACCTATTGTTGTAGTATCTTGATTGAAGAAGTTGGCCACCTCCCCATAAGGACTTCGTAGGAATTAATCCCTAGTTGTTCCTTATGGAATTTTGTGCTCCTGAAGTCCGACCTTTACTTGATGTTCAAGATACCAAACATATCTATGAATGGCTTACGCTAACACATCAAGGAGAACATTAGAAGCGGAGTGCTAGATGTCTCTCGGTCGATCGTCCAGATTTTGCCCCTGACACCGCTAAGGTGGAATCTGAGAAAGTGTTATCTTCCTTTGCATCTGCATCGTCCATCGCTATTCATCATGGTCGTATGTTGTGTTGCCAGAATCCTTGACACGGATACTGGTAAAACCTTGATGGATATGGGAATGCTCAAGTTCTTGAGAGCACGCACAAGCACTAGGTGTTATCACCGGCACTAACCGAGATTGCTCACAGTGTTCTTGATTATGTTATAACCTCTCAAGAATAGATTTACTCTCTACTGATGGGTTTCTTCCCAGATACCAGAATCATTCCCAACATTTGCATTTTGTTCCCAGCTTGCACCGCCAATGTGCCATTTCACCATGGATCCCATCCATTCCCGATGATAACCAAAATCATCCTTTGTGTTGTCTTCAACAAGGTAGTCCACATCATCAATTCTGGCCCGAGAATGTCATTCCTTCGGACTCCGTCAAATGATCGATTATGGTCCGCCCTAGGCTGGTATAGGGAATTTCAATGATCTCTATATCAAAAGTAATTCTTTTTGCCACTTAAAGGATAGTTCTACAAGTCACCTTCTCTAAGGTGCCCCGTTTGGTGACATCGAGCACCATCTTCTTAGGTGTGGAATTTTTGCCTACCAAGTGAACCTTCATCATTTGTTTCACTCCATCCCTCTGGATGTGTGTTCCGTGTCTCAGCTAAAGGGATGTCACGACGTCTCAATCCTTGAGTTGATCTTGAGTTCCTCGATCTTCGAGAAGATTGATTTCTATAGAGTATGTCTCAGTTACCATCCAGTTGGATGAAGATCTCAAAGCAAGGATGACAAGATCAACATGATGCAATGAATCAGCAACTTCGAGGAGGACAGTTGAATCAAGAAGATTATGTTAGTTAGTGTCCCCTCTGTTTTCTTATCTCACGTCCTGAATCTCGGGACGAGATTCTTGTTTTAGTGGGGGTGAGTTGTCACAGCCCTAGAATCCTGCCTTGTAACTAGTTGCATTAGTGAGTGGTACCCATGCATCATGTTTAATTTCCATTTAAACTTGAAATGGGGATTGTTCAAACCCTAGCACTTTAAATCTCAAATAGGTCCAGTCAAAAAAAATTGCATTCAATGTTTCCAAAATGTTCCTAATATTTGTTGGATATTTTTGGCAAGGCTTTTGCAGCAAACCAAAAATAATGGATATTTCTGTGGAATATTTTGGGCATGTAATTTAATTTATTATTGTATTTGAATTTGGAACTATATTCATAATATATAGAATATATTTTCAAATAACTTTGAAATATTTTATGTGCTTTGGAAAAGTCCATCTAGCAACATAAAATTGTTCAGAGGAGTTTTTGGGCATTGTTTGAAATTGTTTAAATTTCAAAACAGTGGCAAAAGAAAAGAAAACAAAGAAAGAAAAATAGAAAACATAAACAGAAATAAGAGAGAGAGAAGAACTCACCTGGCCCTTCTTACCTGGCTGGCCATGAGGAGGCCCAGCTCCTGAGCCGGCCCAGCCCACCAGGCCTCCCACCGTCTTCAACCTCTGCCAGTAGGCAGAGGCGTGTCGACGCGCGCGCGCCCGAGCTCCACCTCCTGCTTCGCGCTGGAGGCCGCCCCTTCGCCTTGATCTGCGCCGCTGGAGACGCCCTCGAACCCCCTCGTCCTCTCCCCTCTCTCTCTGGTCTTCCTCCCTCCCTCCCCTCGCGTTCCGCAGCCACCCAAGGGTCAACCGTCGCCGCCGCTCATCACCACCGCAGCCACCGTCGCCCTCTCGCTGCAGCGCTATGCCCGAGAGCTCCGCCGTCGACTGCCTCATCGAGAAGCCCGAGCCGCAAGCGCTCGTCTGCCCTGCACTGCCCTCACTGGGCTTGTTCCTGACCGCCGTCGCCGGAGATCCCCCTCGACGCTCTGCTCTACTCCGAGCCTTCCCCGAGCCCACGTCGACGTCTCTACGATCACCGTGAGCCCCCGCTTCGGATTTTCCCCTCCCCATACTTGTTTACCTCCCCCAGCTAGCCTAGCCACCGCGCCTGAGAACTTCGCACCGCCGGCCATGGCGCCGCCATGGCCATAGTGGCCACAGCCCACGGATGAGCGTCCCAACGTGCTCACCATGCTCCCAGGAGCCGAACGCACCCACTAGCCCCTCCCCTAGTGCACCGTAGCGTCGTTCCGTTCATCACCCGAGCTCCGGCGCCGCCCCGCTCGCCGGTGCGGTCGATTCCGGCGACCCCAAGGGCTCCCGATCGCTCCGTTGGATGCGGACGAACGCGGGCTATCTTCTGGTGGTCTCCGTGTGCCCAGCCGCCGCCTGTAGCTCAAGTCCGGCGAGATGCCGCCGCAGTTTTGGTCGTCGCCGGCCAGTGTCCGGTGACCGCCGACGTGGCACCTAATTAGTGACTAATTACCCCACTAACCCCCCCCCCTAGAGCCACTGCCATGTGGGCCCCTGTACCTATTTAGGTTAGTTTTATTTCTGTTTAGATTAATCCTTAAACAGTGGGACCCACCCGTCAGCTTTGACTCTGCTGACGTGGTCGTTGACCTGACCCCACCTGTCTGTGACTCTAGGCAGCACTGTGTCACTGGCATGTGGAGCCCACATGTCAGAATTGACCTGGACCAGCCCGTTGACCTGCTGACCTCATCCTGACGCAGTGCTGATGCAGTAATGCTTTTCTGGAATTTTAAATAAATCAGAAATGATTTATTTATTTCAGAAAAAAACCAAAACTTCTAAAAATCATATAAAATCAACCGTAGCTCAGATGAAAATAATTTATATATGAAAATTGATCAGAAAAATCCAAGGAATCTGTTTATGGCATTTTCATGCATGTTTGAATAACTTACAGCCACTGTTTAGGGCAATTTGCATAAATGGCATTTGAATAATCATATATGGAGTTTGAATTTGAACCCTTGGTTCAAACTAACTTCATTTAATTTGTTGCTAGTTGCATTAGCTCAACCAACAGCATATTGCCATGTCACATTCATGCATCATATTGTTGCATTGCATTGATTGTGTTCTTTCTCTGTTTGCCGGTTTTGTTCTCTCTCAGTAGACGACGTTCCGACGATGAGTTCGATGACACCGATGAAGACTCATTGATATCTTCAGAAGTGCCAGGCAAGCAAACCCCCATTGAGCATCCCGATACAATCCCACTCTCTCGCTCCTGCTCTCTTTTATTGCATTAGGACAACAACGATTGAACTGCTTTTGCTGCGGTAGCTGAACCCCTTTCCTCTGCATGACGTGTCATTGCCACAGTAAATAGTTGAAACCCACTAGCATGAGTAGGAGTTGTTTGAGCCATGTTGTGCCTACTCATTCATGCTTTCTGGTTATGCCTGCTATTGCTTAGAGTTAAGTCAGGTCTGATTCATCGGGGATGAATTGGAATACGGTGAACATGTCCAACCGTTGAGAGCTAAGTGTGTGAACACGATTTGGTAAAGGTAGCGGTGAGAGGCCATGTAGGAGTACATGGTGGGTTGTCTCACTGGAACCATCCTTAAGAACTGAGTTCTGTGTAGGTTGTCCAATGACAAAGCTACTACCACGCATTGGAATTCTTAAGTGGCCCTCTCGACTTATTAATCAGCTCGATCTCTGTCCAGGAGTTGCAACTAGTTTCTGGTGTTTGTAGGTAGTGTTAGTAGTCTACCAAGTGGCACACGGTACATGTGGGCTTTGGTCAGACTAGGCACCGTGGCACGGTGTATCAAGCGTAGATCCATCCGACGAGGTGGGCTTGGGAACCCTGCGCACATCTTTTGGGGCCGTGAGCGACACCCCGGCCGGATCTCCCCACGGATGGAACCCGAATAGGCAATAAACCTGGACTAGAGACTTGTGTGGTTAGTCAGGTCGTGGCCGACACCCTTGCCAGGCTTCCGCTTGAAGGTTGCCGAGATACACGACGTGTACATGGCGGTAAGTGGCGAGAGCGTGTGTGAAGAAGTACACCCCTGCAGGGTTAACATGATCTATTCGAATAGCCGGGTCCGCGGATATGGACTTCTTGGATGCTTACGTGGTACATAGACAATCGAAAGTGGATACTCTAAAATACTCAAGACAAGTGTGAGTGCTATAGATGGCCTTCTCGTAGGGAGACGGGAGCGGATCCATAGTGGTGTATTGATTGGTGAATATGTGGACTCGTGTGCGCCACCTCAAAAGAGTTACTTGCAGTCATAGTTTAGGATAGCCACCGAGTCAAAGTTGGCTTGCTGCAGTCAAACTCCACTACCCCCTTGTTGATACTGTTGCATATGTAGTTAGTTCTGATGTAAGTCTTGCTGAGTACCTTTGTACTCACGTCTGCTTAATTTATGTTTTTGCAGAGAGACTTCAGTCTCGCTAGTGGTTCCGCGTGGACTTCGATGTTTAGCTTGTTACCTCAGCTACGGTCTTGTGCCCTTAGAAGGGTCTTGTAGATAGTCAGCCTTCTCAGCCTTTTTCATTTGTAGTTGTCTGTACTCAGACATGTTATGCCTCCGTTGCCTGTATGCTCTGTATGTTGGGTCATGTGACCTCTGATTGTAATAAATGCTATGTTGGCTCTTCTGGGCCTTATCTATATGAGTTGTTGAGTTATGTTGTGATGCCATGTTGTACAGCACATACCTGCATGTTATGCGTACGTGTAATGTGTATTGCTATGTGTGGGATCCGACACCTAGTTGTTTACCTTTGGTAGCCTATCTTACAGGGAAATGTCTCCTAGTGATTCCACTGAGCCTTGGTAGCTTGCTACTGCTCCGGAACACTTAGGCTGGCCGGTATGTGTCCTTCTTCGTTCCTGTGTCTGTCCCTTAGGGGAAATGTCACGCGTTGTTCCTTTAAGTCCTTGTAGCTTGCTACGACTTGGGTTCATACGTTGATGACCGACATGTTCGTTGCTGGGTCATGTATGCATGTCTCTGTAATTTAGTGCCACTTTTGGTTTATAACTGGTCATGTCGGCCCGGGTTCTCTGTCATATGGATGCTAGCGACACTATCATATACGTGTGCCAAAATGCGCAAACGGTCCCGGGCCAGGTAAGGTGGCACCCGTGGGGATACCGTGCGTGAGGCCGCAAAGTGATATGGTGTGTTACAGGCTAGACCTGTGTGACTTAGGATCGGGGTCCCGACAAAAGATTCTTATCTCTCTTCTTTTCTGAGCTTTGTCAAATCTTCCCTTTGACCTTAATAGTTAGACAATACCCTTTACCATTTGGACCACTCCGGAGTAAAGAGGATTTCACCATGCCTTGGAAGAGTTGAAGCCACAACAGTGGATACTCCGAAGGTTTGAAGAGTTGACAACTTTGAAGAGATGATGACCTTTAGAAGACCAAACCCCAGTTATGTGCTTACGTTATATGCGACGATGGTGAGCCGTCATTTGTTTGATGTTTTTCTGACGGCCACAAATTAAAATCGTCTTTTCAAAAACCATTGTTTGTTTTGAGTGTATCTCTCCCCACCTTCCTAATCTCATCCCAAAACCCTTGGACCCAATAGAGGATGACTGAAGATAGACTTGAAGTCTCTGGACCAATGACCCAACCGGAGGCAGAACTAGGACACACCCAGGAGGATCACTTTAGGAAAAATTTGGTTGCAAGGAAGTATGAGGTTCAATACGCTCTTCGGTACTTTACAAAAAGTGCTGTAACATGGTGGAAGATGCATCAAGACATACAAGGAGGTAATGGAGCAGGAAGTTGGGAGGAATTCAAGAAGATTCTGTTAAAATCCCGTCTCATCCGAGAGCGTGGTGACAAGCCGAAGAAGAAACTTTGTGCCTGTAGGATTTGTGGAGAAATAGGACACACCCAGGAGGAGCACAAGGATGAATGCCCCAATTGTGAAGGATGTCACCTAGCTGAAGAATGCCCAACTAGGCAGATTACTTGTTTCTTGTGTGAAGGGACTACCCACTACCCTGCTAAGTGTCACATTTATCCCATGGTGCAACGAACTGTCCAGCAAAAGAAAGAAGCAATGAAAGAAGTCCTCGAGGAAACCTTAAAGGGATCCGCGATGGAGGAAGATATTGACGACCCTGATGGAGAAGGATTAGACAAATATTACTCATGTGCTTTCTACTCATGTGGAAAAGAAGGACATCTTTCACAGCAATGCACGAGGGAAAGTCAAGAGTATTTGGGAGACTTCCCGACAGAAGAAGTGGAGTTTGATCCACAATAGATAGAAGAATTGTTAGGAATGAAGAAGTCGAGGAAGAGAAAGAGCATGTGTCCCCAGAAGAACCCAATTTCCGCGGAAAAGGACCTGAGTCACATCACATGTTACTGGTGCAAGGATTTAGGTCATTATGCTAGTAACTGCCAAACCAGGAAGCGGAGAATCCAGTGAACCAGGATAGTCGCCATGAAGTCCCTAGATTTGTCTTATGTCATTAGTTTATGCTGCAAGGAAGTAGGGCATTTTGCTAGAGAAGTTTCAGACCGCAGGAAGGATGATCAGAGTAGTGGAGATCTGGAAATTAGAATGAAGCATGTAACTAAAAGTGGAACACCCTTTTACAATGTTGAGTTGAGTATGGAAATAACATTGTAATAGTTCGTGAAGCAATAGAAGTTGATATATTGAGAGCTAAGAAGGAAATGTTTTGAGTTGTTGGATGATTGTGAGTGCCTCTGTTGCTATCTCACCCAGACCAAAACCTAGAACCCATGGAGAAGCTGACCCAAACCTTTCTCGGACAAACGCCCCATTTTACCCAAGGATGTCCGTATGTTGTCCTGATGACAACCCTTTATGAGTCTTTTCTTAAAGGCCCGGAAACCATCATGACCTTGACTAGTGATCAGTATTATCCAAAGATCCCGAAGGACATGATGAAGCATATTCACCTGGAAGGAGATGAAGTTTACAAGGGTTATCCCTTCATGGTGAATGGAGTCGAACTTTGGTACGTGGAGGTACACCTCCATCTTGTGAAAGGAGTTTGCCCAAAGACTATGGGTCAATACTTTTTCATCTCTTGAGTACCACGAACAACATTCGTCGATTCTGTTCTTGAAGCTGCTATGGAGGCCATACGTCAGATTGGAGAAATACTCGAAGCAAGACTTCATTATACCCAGGAATGCCTGAGTAAGGTGCATGCAGAGATGATGGAGATTAAGCACACAACCAATAGGATGGAGCAAAAGATTGATGAGTTCAAGAATTACGTTGCACAATTCCGGTGGGACTGAAGCATCCTTAGCTAGGACGAATGGATATAGATGGAAGGAATTCTTGACCCTACCAGACTATCTGGATAGTAGCAATTGTAGTGATGCACCCTTGGAAATTGGAATATTGAATACTGGTTCAAGAAGTAATAAAAGATTTGATATGAGGAGAATATGGATTATGGATGAACCAGTGCATTTTGTTTAATTGAACCTTACTGAGTGAACCCTGGACCAATAGAATGGAAAGTGTTGCTCCAAGGAGTAGAGTTTGCACAAATAAATTGGAATTTATTTTGATATGATGCTAACCCCAAGAGTATGAAGGAAATAAGTATAGTTGGATTTAAAGAGGAGGAAATGCTAGAGTATGGAGCAATGTTAACTCCAAGGATGAATTAAGGATATACAAGTTTTGAAGTGGACCCTAGCCGAGGACCCAAAGGAGGCTACGTAATTATACGGGAACCACGAGACTTGTTAGAAGTAATATGTTTCTGCTGTAGTAAAGCAGTACATTTTGCTATAGATTGTACCAAGAAGAAGGAGTTTTGTGCTAAGTATTGGAGTTGAAGCATGCAATGGAAGTGTAGTAGATCGTAGTAAGTTGAGAATCAATACAGTTGGCATCAGGGTATTGATTTTGGATTTTATGAGTTTTTACTTCATAAGTGAAGAGTGAAGACATGATACATGGATCAAGATTTTGAAGAAACTAGTGTTATTCATTTTAAGTGTGGTAGAACCCAACACCGTTACCCGAATACACTAGCTAGTGGTTAGTTACGTCAGACTTGGAATGGACTGCCCAAGGATGAGTGTGAGTAATTACGCTCAGTTTGGTACCCAGAGAAGAAAGGGATACCAAAGAAAGTGGATGGATTTAAGAAAACCAAGGAAGTTGGATGTTGGAAGAATGATCTTTTGCAAATCCGAAAATGAGTTCATGGTTACAAGTGATGAGATGAGCCATAACCCACAGGCCCCAGGACCTGTCAAGAAAGCAAGCATACTCTTGCTGAAGGGAAAAAATGCCTGGAGGGAGCTACGATTTTGATCAGTAAACGTTTCCTAGGAGCTTACGCAAAACCCGAGGGTTGTGAAGAAACGATAGATGTTTTGTTCAGCTTGCAGAATCCATGGAATTATTCGAACTTAGTTCGTTGACAAGAGAAATTCTGCAATGCTTGTGAGAATGACCAAGTGTTAGAATACGAGATTCACTAAACCATATACAAGGTAATGATTTGGGTGCGGGATGGATTGATCACCATACCGACTTACTCTTATTATTCGCCTCTGTTATACGGGATGGTGAATATGAGTGACTTACCTATAGTAGAGAGACGATGATGTCAAAACTTTGTTTAAACCTTAGAATGGTATAGAAATTTTTCCCTTGTACACGGCATGCCGTTGCCAACCGTAGGATATACGGTGAGGATGAAGCCCAGACCCGTTTTCTGCAGGGACCCAATAAATTGTCCGATAACCACCATGAGATATCGATATTTGTTTAGTATCGGCGCCAGACCTGTCAGCTACGAGGAACCAGTCTCGAAAGAACCTCACCAAGATGAAAGAACACAAGGAATTGAGGACAAAAGTTATGCCATTACCAGAAGAGCGAGAGAAGGATTTATACTGAAGATTTGAGAAGACCGACACTGTCAACTATAAGGATGGAGTACTTGAGTTCTGATGGAACCATAACCATCATTCTAAGTGTGGTAGCACACTAGGCCACACCAATCAGAGTTTTGTTAGAAGACCCCCAAACCCAAACCTATTGCTTGCTAGCCTCTCCGAATCTCGAGGACGAGATTCATTTTAAGTGTGGTAGGTTTGTGACATCCCAAAATTCTAAATTTTGGAATGTTATAATAAATAGATAGAATTGATTGCTTGTTGATGTGCTGAGTGAAA
>LR738715.1:514865692-514914879 GCA_902687465.1 Secale cereale
CCCCCCTCTAGACACTCTCACCTTCTTCGATCCCTCAATTGGTATCAGAGCCTTGGTCTCCATTGCTTTGGTTTACACACCATTGGAGGAAGATGGATGTGTCTACGTTTGGGAGTGTTAGCCATAGAGTGCCTATTCTTAATGGAGAGTCATATAACTCATGGAGGTCTGAAATGCTTAGTATCTTTAAGATGTACAATTTGTGCAAATATGTTGAGACCCCCTATGTGCCTCCTTTTGATCCCTTGCACCCTACCATGGATGAAGAGCTTGATTTGCTTTTTAACCTTAGAACTGTAAATCTTATCATTAGAGGGTTACCCGATAACTTGCTTAAGCTCATTACAAACTTTGAGTGTGCCTATGCTATGTGGAAGTTCTTGGAAGAACTTTATCCGGACTACTCTTTGAGAAGTCTTGATGAAATTCTATACAAGACTATTGAATTTGATAAGATGCACCCCAATGATCCCAACTTTGATAAATGCTTCTTTGAGCTTCGTGATCTTATGAACAAGAAGGGTGATCCCGCTCTTATCAATGTTTTAATTAGAAATGCTCTTGCATTGCATTCCGAAGATTATTGTCACATTGACAAAGCTAATGCAATTACTTATCAAATTGACCTAGGTGTTGATGATGAACAATCTATGGGTCAATATGATGATGAGCATGAGCATGATGATGATTACTGCAATTCGGACGCCAAGCTAGACAAGATCGTGAAAAGTCTCAATCTCATGGCAAACCTGAGAGACTACATGTCCGGCGGAAAAGAGTGGATTCTTGATAGTGGATGCACCGATCACATGACCGGAGACAAAGACATGTTTCGAGAGCTTGCAAAGAACGATGGTCCACGCAAGTATGTGACTTTTGGAGACAACTCCAAGGGTAAGGTACTTGGCCTTGGTAAGGTGGCCATATCTCATGATAGCTCTATTCAAAATGTCATGCTTGTAGAATCTCTTGGATACAATTTACTTTCCGTGTCTAGATTAGCTGACTTTGGATTCAATGTGCTATTCACCAATGTAGATTGCCAAGTCTTTCGTCGTGACAATCAAAACATGGCGTTTACCGGTATCCGTAGAGGTGATCTATACATTGTTGATTTCACTAAGAAAGCCCAACCTAGAGCTTGTTTCATTGCTAAATCCTCTAAAGGTTGGTTATGGCATAGAAGGCTTGGACATGTTGGTATGCGTAATCTAGACAAGCTGATCAAAGGTGATCATATTCTTGGTGTTAAAGATGTTTTCTTTGACAAAGATAGACTTTGTAGTGCTTGTCAAGCAGGAAAACAAGTAGGTGGAAGTCATCCCGTGAAGAACATCATGACCACAAGGAGACAGCTTGAGCTTCTTCATATGGATCTCTTCGGTCCCAATGCTTACAAAAGCCTTGGTGGTAACTCCTTTGGTCTAGTTATAGTTGATGATTATTCCAGATTTACGTGGGTATTTTTCCTTGATGACAAATCGCAGGTTCAGAGAATCTTCAAAACCTTTGCCAAAAAGGCCCAAAATCAATTCGAGGTGAAGATCAAGAAAGTTCGGAGTGACAATGGAACGGAGTTCAAGAACGCCAATGTAGACTCTTTTCTCGATGAGGAAGGGATTCTACATGAGTTCTCAGCTACGTACACTCCTCAACAAAATGGAGTTGTTGAGAGGAAGAACCGAACGCTCATAGAGATGGCGAGAACGATGCTTGATGAATACAAGACACCGAAGCACTTTTGGGGAGAAGCCGTCGAGACAGCTTGTCATGCTATCAACAGGCTTTATCTTCATAAGCTCCTCGGCAAGACATCATACGAGCTCCTCACCGGTAACAAACCCCAAGTGGGATACTTTCGTGTCTTTGGTTCAAAATGCTATATCCTTGATAAGCATCGTCGGTCTAAATTTGCTCCTAAATCTCATGAAGGCTTTCTCCTTGGTTATGGATCAAACTCCCACACCTACTGTGTCTACAATAATTTCACCCGAAAGATTGAAGAGACGGTAGACGTGAAGTTTGATGAATCTAATGGCTCGCAAGTAGAGCAAATGCCTATTGATGTAGGAGACAAGGACCCATCGGAAGCTATCCAAGACTTATCTATTGGAAAGATCCGTCCCATGGAAGTGAAGGAGAGTACCTCATCTACATATGTGGCGCCACCTACCTCACGGCGAGATGAACCTCAAGGCAACATGGAGGCCTCCGCAAGTGGAACTCACCAAGATGAGGAAGTGCAACAAGAAGATCCACCACAACCTCCTTCTCCACCGCCTCAAGACAACACCAACAACAACGAAGAAGAAGAAGAGGAAGATGAAGATGATGAGGAAGCTCAACCACAACCTCAACAAAAGCTATCCCGAGTCCGAGCAAGAGTCAAGAAAAATCATCCCGTGGAACAAATGATGAACGACATCAACTCCGGGAGAATTACTCGCTCTAAAACTCGCTTAGCTAACTTTTGTGAGCATTACTCATTTATCTCTAGTATTGAACCTATGAAGGTAGAAGAAGCACTTGAAGACCCGGATTGGGTGAACGCTATGCACGAAGAACTACACAACTTCGAAAGGAACAAGGTATGGACTTTGGTAGAGAAGCCCAAGGATGATCAAAACATCATTGGAACCAAATGGGTGTTTCGGAACAAGCAAGATGAAGATGGACAAGTCATCCGCAACAAGGCTCGTCTCGTAGCTCAAGGTTACACACAAGTCGAAGATTACCACACACTCAAATCATGAGTAATCTTGTCATTGACCAAGTATCTAGCCCTTTGGGATGTTGAGTTCAAGGAACAAAATTCCACATATCCTTTTTGACATCTTATACATCTAGTATTTCACTCTTGTCATCTTGGATATCCTCGAGTATTTCCTTGCTTGCCTAACCCATGTAGGAAGATGAACTACACAAGTAGAAATGGCGCTCCAACTTCACATTCAATGAGCACCTACATCAAGTCTACCTACCTGAGTACAAGCAGCTTCATAAGATGTGAGGTATGTTCTTCACATCTTTAAGGAGCTTTGCTCAAAGTCATGAGTACAAGCAGCTTCATAAGATGTGATCACATTGAATGCTTAATCGAAAAATGGCAACCCCATTTTGAGCTTAAATGATGAGTATGACCTATGATCAAATGTCCTCATTTGATTCCTAAGTCAATATACTCAAACATAGGTGACCTTGTCGCCGACCTTTATCTAGATGAAGTACATAGGTTTTGGAGTCTTTCTATTTTCTCTTATGTTCTCTCATTGAGTTTTCAAAAAAAAAAACTTCATCTAGGAATCCTTTTTATTTCTATTCTTATGTCTCTTTGAATATCCTTATGGCTCTGATCAATTCCCCGAAAATCTTTCACAAATTCATTGAAAATCCTTTGAAACATTCCTTGCAAGTGAGCTGAATTATTTATGTATTTCATTGGAATTAAACTCGGCGTCACCGATTTAAATTTTTCGGTCTAACCGAAAAGGGTCCACCCTAAGTCCCTGACTTTCGGACCCACCGATCCATCTAATTCGGTGTCACCGATTTATCTCTTCCAGGATATCAACTTCTGCAGCTCCACTCAATGTTCCTATTTGCCCTGTTGTGATTCTTAAGGATCCCACTTCTTTCTTTCCATCTTTCCCGCCCTTCCTAGTTTGCTGTCCTTTTTGGCACTTGATGTCAAAGGGGGAGAAGACTTAGGGGGAGTAGGGGGAGAAGCGAAGACTTAGGGGGAGAAGAAAAGCAATCTTATCTTAAAGGGGGAGAGAATCACATCAAAGCTTTGCCGTGTCTTACATTGGACATCATTCTCTTTTGGCATCATTCTTCTGATTTTGCTCTTTCCATCAAACCCCTTGTTCTGAGAGAACTCAAAGGGACAGAAATCTTCACAGTTGATATCTTATGGAAAGCAAAATCTCTCAGATTTCATTGAAAATCTTTTAGTTTCGGAGACATGTTTGCTGATTCAAGCTTGTGCTCAATATGAGACACTCTTTATACATGCCATCCCTGGCTTGGTACTCTTGATGTTCTTGCAGTTGGTTGAAGGAATACTCTTGTGTTATCTAACCTTGTTTTCCCAAGTTTATCCCTTCAGGTATAATGCCAAGGAACCTCAAGGTAAGTATATGCACCTTGCAGAATGTGCATGATGGTGACTTGCTTGTGAATACTTGTTTGCAAGAAATCACCATGCACATATGCATTATCACTCACTTTTGTTCATCTGATCTGATGCATATAGCCAAGCTGCATGTAGCACATCTTGCTTATCTCTCTTGTGTGCTTAAGGCAGTCCAAAACCAAAATCTATGAAAATCTTGCACACTTGTAGGGGGAGCCTGTGTACTACATGTTTGTCAAAGCTTTCGTGATAATTCTGTCTTTCCTTCAATAAGCTTTGATGTCTTGTTTAGTGTGATTTTAGTGTGTTGCCATCAATTACCAAAAAGGGGGAGATTGAAAGCACATTTGCTCCCTGGGTGGTTTTGGTAATTAATGACAACATACTTTGTGGTTGGACTAATGCCTTTATCAAGTATGTTTCAGAAAATCCAATCACATTGGCTATGGTAAAAGGACTGAATAAGTGGACCCCTCAAAATGCTAAGGCAAGCATTGGCAAAAGCTCAAGACTCCATTTTTGGTTTAGTGATCCAAGATCACATTGAGTCCATAGGAAAAGCCAATACTATTCAAAGGGGATGAGGTTGTGTTGATGATCTGGTTGCTCAAGTGCTTAGTGATATATCTCTTCAAACTATCAGCAACCTTCACTACAAAGTTCACTCATAAGTAATCTCGGTCCCACCGATTATCCAAACTCAGTCACACCAAGATGAACCACCTCAGCCATAAGCCAAACCCTAGAAAAATCGGATATTCCGAGTTTGCAATCGGTCTCACCGAAACATGGGCTGCCAAGCTTCTGTAACCATCTGTCATCATATCGGAATAACCGAGATGATATTTTCGGTCTCACCGAAACTGGCAAGCTCCTGTCTTTGCTCAAATCGGAATAACCGAGATGGTATTTTCAGTCCCACCGAAAACCCCAACGTTCACATTATTTGAACTTTCGGTCTGACCGAGTTGTCCACTTCGGTCTCACCGAGATTGCTCAATTATGTGTGTAACGGTTGGATTTTGTGTGGAGGCTATATATACCCCTCCACCCCCTCTTCATTCGTGGAGAGAGCCATCAAAAAGAACTACCACTCCTACCTTACACTTTCTGAGAAGAGAACTACCTATCCTTGTGTTGAGATCAAGTTGCTCCACTCCCACCATATGAAACTTGATTTCTAACCTTCCCAAGTTGCTTTCCACTCAATCCTTTCTTCCACCACAGCCAAATCAGTGAGGAGAGTTGAGTGTTGGGGAGATTATCATTTGAAGCACAAGAGCAAGGAGTTCATCATCATCTACAACATCTATTACCTTTTGGAGGGTGGTGCCTCCTAGATTGGTTAGGTGTCGCTTGGGAGCCTCCGTCATTGAGATGTGGAGTTGAACCAAGAAGTTTGTAAGGGCAAGGAGATCGCCTACTTCGTGAAGATCTACCCCGAGTAAGGCTAGCCCTCCGTGGGCGTAGGCCATGATGGAATAGACAAGGTTGCTTCTTCGTGGACCCTTCGTGGGTGGAGCCCTCCGTGGACTCGCGCAGCCGTTACCCTCCGTGGGTTGAAGTCTCCATCAACGTGGATGTACGATAGCACCACCTATCGGAACCACGGGAAAAATCATTGCGTCTCCAAATTGCGTTTGATCTTCTCCACTTCTCTTTACTACTTGTGCAATTTACTTTCCGCTGCCCATACTCTAGAATTGCATGTGTAGTGTGCTACTTGACTTGTGTGTTATGCAAAATCTGCCAAAATCTGTCCTTGATAAAAGACAGAATTTTTATCTTGTCGAGTAGTCTAATCACCCCCCCTCTAGACACTCTCACCTTCTTCGATCCCTCAACAACCCGCTTCTTACCTTACCGGAAGGAAGGTGAAGATGAAAGCAGCGCACTAGCCCCTCCACTGAAGGAAGGACTCTCGCCTCGGTTCCAGACCTACTTCAGTCTATGTGCCGACAGCTTGGCACAAGACTTGGCCGCCGAGTCAATGAAGCTCCGAGAAGAACTTCACAAGACCAAGGCACTTCTTCGCCGAGCTCAAGAGAAGACAAATAGGATCAAGAATGAAGGAGCACCTTCCGGACAATCCGCTATCGCATACCGAGGCGGAAGGCCCTCCGAAGATGTATCTTCCAAGAATGAAGAACCACCTCGGCGACGCCGGATGAAGGCAAGGGAATATCGCAAGCTTTTCCCTGCACCACCGACGAAGCACCGTCGTATCCAACTCCTCCACTCCCCCACACCCTCAAGTGACAAGGGGGCCCAGACAGATGAAGACAAGGAGGAAGACCCAGAAGAGCCGGAATACGCGACCGAGCATTCCGCCGCTTAGGCATTATTCGCTACTCGGATATGCCAGTTGTGACCTCTACGGTAGGATAGGTCGTGTAACCCCTATGCGCAGTCGAGTCCTTGTATGGTTCATATGAAACCATCTAGTGTTTGCTTTTGTCGAGTTTGGATGTATGTCGTATTCTTCCTTTGGGAACGTGTAAACGACTACATCACCCATTCGGATTTTAATGAATGTGTTTGGCCTTTCGGCCCTTGCATGATTTGATTAGTGTCACACCCACCCCCTTACTAGGCACCCATCTATCTTGTTTTCCCTCTTCCAAGTCATGAGACCTTTTACCGCTCCAACAGGATGCCTGTTGTAACTCGTACTGGTACCTCTACCTAGCAGCCTGAAGCCGGAGCATCCGCTCAGTCAGAGGCAGGCCACGACCAAACCAACGACCAAGCTCCACCACCACCACCTCCTCCGAACATGGACATGGCTCAGCTTCTCCAAGCTTTCCGAGAGGAAAGCCAAGCCAACACTGCAGCCCTTCAGTTGATTGCTCAAGCTGTCACCAACAACCGCTAGCCGGCGGGGAATGGCAATGGACGTTCCACATTGGCAGAGTTCAAGAAGCATGCACCGCCAACATTCATCGAGACTGCTGAACCCCTGGATGCAGACGACTGGGTCCGCACCATTGAGGACATACTGGAACTAGTCGGATGCACCGAAGACCGCGAGAAGGTGGCTTATGCAGCCCACTGCCTCGGGGGGACTGCTAGAGCTTGGTGGGATGGATTCAAGGTCATGCATGCTGAACAAGACATCACTTGGGTCAACTTCAAGGCAGAATTCTGCAAGGCCCACATTCCTTCCGGAATCATGGCTATCAAAAAGCATGAGTTCCGAGCCCTGAAGCAAGGAAGTAGCACTGTCAAGGAGTACATGCAGAAGTTCAGTGTTCTGTCAAGGTATGCCCCTGAAGATGTCAGCACTGATGCTGCAAAAAGGGAGCGCTTCATGGAAGGCCTCAATCAGACTCTGCAGTATTCGCTTGTCGTGTGCGACTGCCCGACCTTCCCTGACCTGGTGATAAAAGCACTTTTGCTTGAAGACAAGCGGCGTGCTTTGGAACACACTCGCAAGCGCAAGATGGTCAGCAAGGGAAGTTCCAGCAACCAGAAGCATCGTCCGTGGCAGTCAGCCCCGGCCAAGCCAACCTATCAGCAACCAAGAGCTCCTGCACCTCGCACCAACTATCAGCCTCAGCAGTATGCCAACCCAAGGCCAGCTTTCTACCCCAATACCAGTGGTGGCTACAAGATCAACAATCCAAATCAAGTCACTTGCTTTGGATGTGGTCAGTCAGGACACATCTCAAGGGTGTGCCCCAACAAGAAGCCAGATGCCCCGCGCCCCAATGCGCAGAACCTAGGACAAGGCCGTGGGATGCCACCACGGAACCCAGCTCCTCGCAATTTGCCTAACCATGGGAAGGGGCGTGTGAATCACGTCACTGCTGAAGAAGCCCAGGAAGACCCGGACGTCGTGCTGGGTACGTTCCTTGTCAACTCAGCACCTGCAACTATCTTGTTTGATTCTGGAGCAACGCATTTATTTGTCACTCAAAGATTTGCATTAAAAAGTGGCATGACCCCTACACCCCTGAATAACCCTATGGTGGTACAAACCCCCGGAGCAGAGATGAGAGCCAAGATAGGCTGTAAAGGAGTCAGTATTACCATTAACGGTGTAGACTTCCTAGCATACCTTATCATCCTAAGATCGCAAGGCTTGGATGTGATCTTAGGGATGGATTGGCTCAGTAAGCACTAAGGCTTGTTAGACTGTGCCAATCGGACAGTCACTGTGACCAATGACCAAGGAGTTGAAGTCAAGTTTACTTCCAACTCCTCTCAAGCCGCTCAAGTCAACTTTCTATCTGAAGTCGGGCTAGAGCAAGTACCGGTGGTATGCGAGTACCCTGATATCTTTCCGGATGAACTACCGGGAATGCCCCACTGACCGTGAAATTGAGTTCATCATCGAGCTCGTGCCCGGGGCAGGACCCATCTATAAGAAGCCTTATAGAATGGGGACGGAAGAATTAGCCGAGTTGAAGAAGCAACTGGAAGAACAGCTGAGGAAGGGATTTATCCGCCCAAGTGCCTCCCCTTGGGGATCTCCTGTTCTGTTTGTGGCAAAGAGAGACAGTACCATCCGCTTATGCATTGACTACCGTTCCCTCAATGAAGTTACAATCAAGAACAAATACCCACTTCCCAAGATCGAAGATCTGTTTGATCAGCTCAGCGGAGCCAAGGTGTTCTCCAAGATCGACCTCAGATCTGGGTACTACCAGCTGAAGATCAGACCCCAAGATATTCCGAAGACGGCATTCGTAACCAGATATGGCATGTACGAGTGCACGGTCATGTCCTTTGGGTTAACCAATGCCCCAGCTTATTTCATGTATCTCATGAATAAAGTCTTCATGGAATATTTGGACAAGTTCGTTGTTGTCTTCATCGATGACATTCTTGTCTTCTCGAAGACGGAGGAAGAGCACGAGCAACATTTGAGGATGGTCCTAGACAAGCTTCGGGAGCACCAACTATATGCCAAATTCAGCAAGTGTGAGTTCTGGCTGCATAAAGTTGGATTCTTAGGTCATGTATTAACCGAAGAAGGATTATCAGTTGATCCCGCGAAGATCGAAGCTGTGACCCAATGGCAATCTCCAACGATCGTCAAGGAAGTCAGAAGCTTCCTCGGACTTGCGGGCTATTACCGCAAATTCGTGGAAGGATTCTCTAGCATTGCACGGCCAATGACTCAGCTCCTCAAGAAGGACAAGAAGTTTGAGTGGACGCCAAAATGCGAAGAAAGCTTCCAAGAACTCAAGAAGAGGTTGACCACCGCCCCAGTTCTGGCAACACCTGATATTCACAAGGAGTTCGTGATATATTGTGATGCCTCTCGAACCGGATTGGGAAGCGTTTTGATGCAAGAAGGCCGAGTCATAGCCTACCTCTCCAGGCAGCTACGACCTCATGAGGAGAACTACGCTACTCGCGATCTTGAGTTAGCGGCAGTAGTTCATGCCTTGAAGACATGGCGGCATTACCTCCTAGGGAAAGGGTGTGAGATATACACAGACCACAAAAGTCTGAAGTACATTTTCACCCAAAAGGAATTGAACATGAGGCAGCGAAGATGGTTGGAACTCATCAAGGACTATGACCTCAGTGTTCAATATCACCCCGGGAAGGCTAACGTGGTGGCCGATGCCTTAAGCAGGAAGGCTTGCTCTTTGAATGCTATTATTCAAGAGAGCCAGCCATCCTTGTTTAAGGAGCTCGAACAATTCAGTTTGGAATTGGTCACCCCCGGATTTCTGGATCATTTGGAAGTCAGACCAACCCTGATGGACGAAGTCAAGAAGGCACAAGATGGACACGCAAGCATCGAAGGCATCAAGAAGAAGATGAAGCTAGGCAAGGCCCCAGGATTCTCTGAAGACGAGCACGGGATTGTTTGGTACAAAGGCCGCATCTGCGTACCAAACAAGATGGAGCTGAAGAACCTGATCCTGCAAGAAGCCCACGACACTCCGTATTCCATCCACCCCGGAGGAACCAAGATGTACCAAGACCTAAAGGCAAGATTCTGGTGGCACGGGATGAAAAGAGAGATTGCAACCTATGTTGCAAAGTGTGACGTGTGCCAAAGGGTCAAGGCTGAATATCAGCGACCCGCTGGATTGCTTCAACCACTCAAGGTTCCTGAGTGGAAGTGGGATAAAGTCGGAATGGACTTCATCACTGGATTACCAAGGTCGAATAGAGGACATGACTCCATCTGGGTCAAAGTCGACCATTTGACCAAGATGGCCCATTTCATTCCTATCAAGACCACCTATTCCGGCAACCAGTTGGCAACTCTCTATATCAACCGAATCGTGAGCCTCCACGGCGTTCCCAAGGAGATTGTGTCAGATCGAGGAACCCAGTTTACTTCAAGGTTCTGGAGAAGATTCCAAGAAGCCCTGGGAACCAAGTTGTCTTTCAGCACAGCCTTCCACCCACTGACCGGAGGTCAGACAGAACGAGTAAATCAAATTCTCGAAGACATGCTCCGAGCCTGTGTCTTGGCATATGGAGCCAAGTGGGAAGATTGTCTCCCTTTTGCCGAGTTCTCCTATAACAACAGTTACCAGTCAAGCCTTCAGATGGCACCATTTGAGGTGTTGTACGGACGCAGATGTCGCACACCCCTCAACTGGTCAGAGACTGGAGAAGGGCTAGTCTTTGGACCGGATATTCTCCGCGAAGCAGAAGAGCAAGTCCAACTAGTCAGAGAACATTTGAAGGCAGCCAAGTCAAGGCAGAAGAGTTATGCTGACACTCGACGCCGAGACATGAGTTTCCGTGTCGGAGATCATGTGTACCTGCGGGTAACCCCTCTAAAGGGAACCAAGTGTTTCCACGTTAAGGGGAAACTTGCCCCAAGATTCATTGGCCCTATCAAGATCATCGACCGATGAGGAGAAGTGGCTTACCAGTTGGAACTACCACCTGAGCTATCCGATGTGCACAACGTGTTCCATGTGTCACAACTCCGGAAATGTCTCCAAGTTCCGAACAAGCCTAATCTCTACAAGGATGTTGATCACCAAGCCATTGATCTGTAGCCTGATTTGACCTACCGCGAGAAGCCCATTCGCATTCTGGATGAAGCAGAACGACGGACACGAAGCCGTACCATCAAGTACTTCAAGGTCCAGTGGAGCAACCACACGGAAGCTGAAGCAACCTGGGAACGTGAAGACTATCTTAGATCCGAGTTTCCCGATCTCTTTTAAGACCTAGTTTAGGAATCTCGGGGATGAGATTCTTGTAAGGGGGGTAGGTCTGCCACACCCTGCATTTTGTAACATGTTATTTGCATCAATGAAGCATGAAAATTTGGACCAACAAATTTTTTTAGCATCATTTGGCTTTTATTTGGAATTGAGTTTTTCTTCATGTGCTTTTTATGTGCTCATTAAAGTGAACTATTACCTCTTGTAGAATTCATCCCCATACCCAAAACTTCTGCCCAATGATCATGCCAAGTGTTATATAGCAGTATAGTATTTTCTTACAAGATTAATTTGGCCAAAAAGTATTTTATGAATTTAGTATTCCTAAAACCCCTGAATTAAGGTTTGCACTGCAAGTGCTTGATTTAGGGTGAGCAAATTATTTCAAAAAGTATATTTGAGACCTAGTAGTCATAGGACTCCCAGAAACCACAAAAGTATAATTTTAAAAGTTATTTTCCTATTTTATTTAAAAGCTTTTTCTTAAGGCCAGAAATGGTCTTTAATAGGGAAAAATTATTTAAGTATTTAAAAAATATTTGCCAAAATTCAATGAGACTCATAGGACATATATTGTCCATATATAAGAGTTTCAACACTTGGTCATGTTCAAAATAATGGGCTAATCTCTTCAAAACCCTTTCTGGATATTTCAAGGTTTTGAAATATTTACAAAGGAAATTTTCTCCAAAAATTCTAGGGAAATTCTATCATGTCATATATGACATATTTGATGATCTTGCCAAGTCCCATGCCTTGGGAAGCAAGAAAACATCATCAAAACCCTTCATAACCATTCTGTCCATATTTGAAGTTTGAGCAACTTTACATTACCAGACTTGTCCAAATGCTCTCAAACTTGGTGCACATGCTAGAATGGCCTAATAAGGCATCTAGACCAAATGGCACAAGATTTGGAGTAGAGCAACTTGATCAGAATACCCCAAAACCCTTTTTGTTCAAATGCAAATTTGAACAACTTTACATTACCAACTTTTTACCTGGAGCTTCAAACTTTGTGGGCATGATCAATACCCCAAATGATGAAACTACACCAAGTAGTGCATCAAGGGGAGATGATTAGCTTGACTCAAACAAGATGAAGCCATTTCTGTTGATTTCTAGGGTTCACCAAAGTTGCATTGTCTAGTTTCTTCAAATGAGCCCAAATTTGGTGAAACACCCTATTTTCTTATAGCATTCAGTCCTGTTAAGTGTCATGGCAAGTGGAGGCCATTTGCTTGACCAAACACTGATCAAACACCTTCTGCAGTTTTACCAAAACTACCATCTTGGTCACTTTTACTATTTACCTTGGCCTCAACTTCCTACCACGGCCTCATCTAGTTACTATCTACCTCCAGTAACTCTCCGACGTCTCCAGCTCCATGATTGAGGGGTGAAAACCCTAGTTCACCTTGCTGGACAACCAAAATTCACCAAGTTACCAGCTTCCTCTCTCTCTCCTTGATCATCCAGGGTATCCAATGCCACAGCTGGGTTGATTACATCACCCTAAACCCCCCAGACACGGTGGACACGCCCAGAGGACCAATGGCATGCCATGGCATGCAATTAGGCCGCTCCAGAGCGCGCTACAATGCACACCCGAGCTCTCCCCTCGCGCCTCCCAACGCCTCTCGACGTCCGCAACCTCCACCGGTGCTGTCCCCCTCCTCTCTCTCCCTCCAGTGGCCGTCTCCACACGCGCGCCGGCCGCCCGCAGCCTCCACTCGCTGGCCTCACACGCGCGCATTGTCTGGACGCCTCCCCGCTCCTCCTCTCTCCTCTACTAAGCGTGGAACACGTCCACGATCCTCCTCGGCTTGATCACAGGCACCAGAACAGCCTCTGGCCTCGCCTGCAACCTCGCCGGCGCACGAGTCCATGGTGGACCGTGGGCATGGCTATAAAAGCCCCCCCCCCCCAAGCTCCCCACTCAGCACCAGCAGCCTCAACACACTCACAGCAACACGCCAGCACCACTCGTTCATCCCCGAAGAGCCCCAGTGCTCGGGATCGACCGGAGATCCGCCGCGTCGGGCCACCGACGATCTCGCAGTACAGGCCTCCTCCGTCCTTCCTTTTGCCCGATTTGGAACCACCACACACCACTGATACTTTCCCCTCGCTTTCCCCTCCCTGTAGCAGTCGGAATCGGTCGGAGCGACGACCTCCCGAAGCTCCTCCGCTATCCCACCTCGCCGCCGGCAAACCAGGCCTCCCCGACGAGTCGCACCACCACCACTGCAACCACGACTCGTTGCTGAGTCCGTCCCTGCCCTCCGTTTGCCTCGCCGTGGCCACTATCGACGCCGGTGATCTCGCCGTCGCCGTGGCCGAGAGGTTGAAGATGACAGGCGGGCCCCGTCTATCATCCTCACCGCTCCTTCTCTCCCCTCGCTGCCGCTGACCGCTGGGCCCCGCCCGTCAGGTTTAAAACCCTGACGTGCGCGCGCTGGCGCCCGAGCGGCTGGGCTGGATGCCCTGGGCCGTACACTGTGGCCGCTCTGGCCCAGTGGCACAGTGCCATTTCTTTTTATTCTTTCTATAAATAATTCAATTAATTTTACAGAAATGAATATTTGTCCAAATAAATTAATTCCAACTCCTAAATTCTTGTAATATTCCAACCTATTTAATGGTGTCACTTTCACACATATCTATGAAACTTTTCTGTTCTGTTCAAATTTAAATTCAAATTTGAGCAATAAAACTCTTGTTCAAAAATCCCTAGATTCCATTCTGTAACTCCAAAACTCCAACTAATAATTTTCTCCATCTTAGTTTTCCCTCTAGTATTTAACAAAAATAAGTTGACATTTTTCTGAGCACTTTGATTTCTCTGTTTTCATTATGGTCTTATTTTTTCGTTGTTATTTTGCGACGATTAGATCCCATATTTGACGAAGTTGCTGAAGAAGGAGAAGGAGAAGGATTTGAAGACTTTGAAGACCAAGCCAATCCAGGCAAGCAGCCCTTTGACCATGATACACTTGTTCCTCGGAACCCGTTTGTTTCCGATGCATGATGATAGAGTTACGGTGGTGACCTAATTGAAACCACCACATGAGGCATGCTTTGCTCATGATCTTGCTATGTGCTAGATGTCATACAAATGGTTAGTAGTGATGCTTAGTGATGCATGTGTGCCATGATACCTTCGTGGATGCATTCTTTCAAAAAACCCGTCGGGTGCCATTCATGCCCGAGGGAGATGGTGAGATGGGTAACCACTTGATGACGAAGTGGTGTACCGAGACAAGTATGTGTAATGTTTTTCAAACGGATTGGTTTAAGTTGCGACCGTTATTCCAACCATTCATGTGCAACCACTCTACCCCTTATGGGACGGGGCTTTATTGATTACTTAGGCCGATACTAGCATGGTGCCCGCATTACTAGTGACGGGAAGACTTGAGGTCTTTCCCGGGACGGGGTCGTGCTTGGATAGACGACCATGACTGTTTTCACAGGGCACCGGACACACCGTTGGTCCCTTCGGGTACGCGTGACATTGAAATTAGGGCAAGTCCCGTGATCTATTGTTTGTACTCGAGGGCCGTGTACCAACGAGTGGACTCTATGTTAGTGTCATCTAAGGAAAGATAATGACCGGGTGCTTCCCCCGAGTACTTGAGGTACCGCGGGATCGTGGGTGACACGAAAGCTTCCCGGATCTTGTGGGTAAAGTGTACAACCTCTGCAGAGTGTAAAACTATTCGAATAGCCATGTCCACGGTCAAGGACAGTTGGGTAACCGCTCTTGGGCTACGTCCAATGTTTGCGAAACCTTGTGTGTGTGTATGTTGAGTCAAGGTGGTGACTTGACTCGATGAGTTGAATCATATTCATGTTGATATCGGTAACCTGTTTTTAGGGTTACGTGAACTTGTTGATGCATACACTTGAAGGTAGAATATTTATTCTATCCCATTGCTAGATTGCTCTTTGTTGTTCAATTGTATTGTTACTTTGAACCAAATCATGGGTTGCTTGCGAGTACATTCAAAGTACTCATTGGCTTGCCACTGGTTATTTAATTGGCCACGCATGGAGGAACAGGAGTATGAGGAAGAGTTCTTTGGAGAGGAACATGCGAACTAGGACGCTATCCCAGTCAGAATGCCTGTAGGGTTAAGGCAGATGGCATGGGTTCTACCTATCATCGAAGACTTCCGCTATTTAAGTTATTTTGCTATTCAGCCCTTGAGGCTTTATCTATGTAAGACTTGGCCATAATGGCCTTAAATTGTGTAAGACGATATGTATGGATGTAAGACTCTTGTTATTCAGCTTCTGTGTGTTCAGTGAGCATTGATCTCTGGGATAACTGTACACGTGCACTCGGTGATCTCGACTTCTAAGTCGGGGTCCCCACAACATGTCTGTAGCACTGATCCACACTTCGACCCGGAGGAACAGCTCGCCTCCGCCATCGCTGTCTTTGGGCGAGCTCTGGCCAAGATGAAGTGCCCTGGCAACTACCTCTCAGGACTTACCAAGTATGTACTCACCAGTTCAATCTTACCAACACCAGTTGCAATTAATGGTTGTGTTCTATACGGTCAATTTATTAAGCATGTTCTAGTAAACATGCCTGACACGTTTTTGCTACTTTCCCTACCTTTTTATAGACATCTTGGCCATTCTCTGCTCTGGCAGCGCCTGCCTTGTGATGTTTGACTATGCCAATTGCATTTTTATCAGTACCAGTTTCAATGTCTATTATGCCTATTGCAATTAATAGTTGGATCCATTTTTAAACAGCTGTATTTCAATGGCTACAAACTTACAAAACATGACTTAGGATGTTGTTAAGCCTATTGCAATTAATAGTTCTATCCATTTTTAATCTATCCATTTTCTACCATGATACTCTCCTCAATGAAGATATACCAGAGATGCTGCCCCATTTGCTATTTTTGGTGGATTCTAACCCTGTTGTACTTAACATGCTTGTCCACGTACTTACGCAGGGTCATAAGGGCCGATGTTGTTCTTTGTCGTCGAGGTTAGCTGCATCCCATGTCTTACGGTATTTCACACCATTTATGCAATTGCAGTTTAACTTCTACCATTTACTGGTTGCATGTAGGTACCCATGTCAGTGGCACTGATCCACTTTGACCAGGAGGAACAACTCGCCTCCGCTGCCGCTGACTTTGGGTGGGCTCTGGCCAAGATGAAGTGCCCTAGCAACTACCTCTCAGGACTTACCAAGTATGTACCCACCAGTTCAATCTTACCAATACCAGCTGCAATTGATGGCTATGTTTTGTACTGTTGATATATTACGCATGTTGTTGCAAACATGCCTAGCACGTTTGAGTTATTTTCCCTACCTTTTTATAGACAACTGGGGCATTATCTGCTCTAGCAGCTCCTGCCCTGTGATGTTTAACTCTGTCAATTGCATTTTTATTATTACCGGTTTCAATGGCCATTGAGCTTGTTGCAATTAACAGATGTATCCATTTTTAAAGAGTTGTATTTCAATGGCTATAGACTTACAAAACATGAATTAGGATGTTGTTAAGCCATTTGCAATTAACAATTGTATCCATTTTTTAATCCGTCCCTTTGCTACTGTGCTACTCTTTCGAAATGAAGATATCACTATAGATGCTGCCGTTTTATTACTATTTGCTATTTTTGGTGGATGTTAACCCTGTTGTAGTTAACATTGGCTTTCCATGTACTTACACAGGGCTACAATGGGAGATGTTGTTGTTTGCCGTCGAGGTTAGCTGCATCCCATGTCTTATACACCATCTATTCCTAAATATAAGTATTTTTAGAGAATCCAATATATACTACATAAGGAGCAAAATGAGTGAATCTAGAATTCTAGATTCTAATCTAAACTATATCTATATTTCTATATATATCTGCATGTAGTTCATATTGAAATCTTAAAAAAATACTTGTACTTAGGAACATAGGTAGTTGTATTTTACATCATTTGTGCAATCTCAGTTTAGCTTCTAACATTTACTGGTTGCTTGTAGGTACATGTATGAGCAGTACTAATCCACGCTTCGATCCCTTTTGCGTATGGGGCAATGAGATATTCATGAACAAGCGTCAAGTGAGGTAACTAAGAAAGATTGTTAGGCGAAAGAAACGGATGATTGGAATTAAGCTCTTTATTTACACTTTGTCAAAGACAACAATGAACTTTAGGATGGTAAGTAATGTGTTGCCTTTTCCCGCTGCCCACAACGAGTTACTCTTTTAGACCTCAATATCTGATATTTTTCTCTTTTCAGTGGTTTCCGAAGCTATTTATTGATGATTACCTTGCAAACTACATGACCGGAGTGGAGGCAACTAAGGTTAATGTATATAATTCATGCTACCATGATAATGCTCTAGAAGTCTTCCTGAAGGCGGTGAAGGATGGGCGGGTGATCGTCACAAGGGGTTGGACAAAAGTGGTTCGTGCCTATGGCATGCAGGAAGGCATATTATGGGCATTCCGCATCTTCAACACCGTCGGCAGTCAAAATGATTTACACTTGTCTCTTCACCTTTTCCACCTTTAAATACTGTGGTTCATCATAGTTAATTGCTCTCTAATCATGTAATTACTGGACATATTGTACTGGCAATTTTATCTATGGATTCGTTGTTGAACCATTGTACCGAGAATTTGAATTGCACATTTCATATTTCAAAATTTCCAATTAGAATAATAAATTACATGCAAAAATAAAAAGAGAACAGATGGTCATGGAACTTTGCAAATAGTTCTCGCAGTAAAAGCGCTTGTGATGGATAGCCCAATGCCACACAGTTTTCTACATCAAATCGTGTGTGATGTAGTTAATGAAAATAAACAGTTAACCAAGGCAGAGCGTGTGTGATAGTTACACCTTTCTCACACGAGCGTATACAGAAAACTGTGCGGGGTATACATCCGAACAGAAACGTTTTCCCTGGATTGACCATGTGGGATGTAAATAAGAACGGAAACATATTCCTTGGATTGACTGTGTGTGATGTACATATGAACGAATTTTTTTCTGACATTCACCATGTGGGATGTACATACCTACAGAAATGATTTTCTTGGATTACCGTGTGGGATGTACATACCTACAAAAATGATTGGGTTTAGATGCCTCTCTGGATCGCACATGGCCCCAGCCTGGGTCCCAAGAGGGCCTATCCCCGATGATTTCTGGGTCATGTGGGAAGGACACCCTACCGCACACACTCACTTGGCGACGGTTCCAAATGTCGTCGTGAAAAGGGGTTGAAAACCATTTGTATAGTGATGTCTACTATGCAATCGTCTTCTTGTAGACGTTGTTGGGCCTCCAAGTGCAGAGGTTTGTAGGATAGTAGCAAATTTCCCTCAAGTGGATGACCTAAGGTTTATCAATCCGTGGGAGGCGCAGGATGAAGATGGTCTCTCTAAAACAACCCTGTAACCAAATAACAAAGAGTCTCTTGTGTCCCCAACACACCCAATACAATGGCAAATTGTATAGGTGCACTAGTTCGGCGAAGAGATGGTGATACAAGTGCAATATGGATGGTAGATATAGGTTTTTGTAATATGAAAATATAAAAACAGCATGGTAACTAATGATAAAGTGAGCATAATAGGTATTGCAATGCTAGGAAACAAGGCCTGGGGTTCATACTATCACTAGTGGAAGTTCTCTCAACAATAATAACTTAACTGGATCATATAACTATCCCTCAACAAAGAGTCACTCCAAAGTCACTAACAGCGGAGAACAAACGAAGAGATTATTGTAGGGTACGAAACCACCTCAAAGTTATTATTTCCGATCGATCTATTCAAGAGTCCGTAGTAAAATAACACGAAGCTATTCTTTCCGTTCGATCTATCATAGAGTTCATACTAGAATAACTACTTAAGATGCAAATCAACCAAAACCCTAATGTCACCTAGATACTCCATTGTCACCTCAAGTATCTATGCATCACACAATCTCAGATTCATCTATTCAACCAACACAAAGAACTTCAAAGGGTGCCCCAAAGTTTCTACCGAAGAGTCAAGACGAAAACATGTGCCAACCCCTATGCATAAGTTCACAAGGTCGCTAAACCCGCAAGTTGATCACCAAAACATACATCAAGTAGGTCACGTGATATCCCATTGTCACCACAGATAAGCACACGCAAGACATACATCAAGTGTTCTCAAATCCTTAAAGACTCAATCTAATAAGATAACTTCAAAGGGAAATCTCAATTCATCACAAGAGAGTAGAGGGGGAGAAAACATCATAAGATCCAATTATATTAGCAAAGCTCACGATACATCAAGATCGTGCCATCTCAAGAGCACGAGAGAGAGAGACATCAAACACATATCTACTGATAGATACCCTCAGCCCCAAGGGTGAACTACTCCCACCTCGTCATGGAGAGCGCCGGGATGATGAAGATGGCCACCGGAGAGGGATACCCCCTTTGGCAGGGTGCCAGAACGGGTCTAGATTGGTTTTCGGTGGCAACATAGGCTTTCGGCGATGGAACTCCAGATCTAGATTTCTTTTCGGGGTTTATGTAATTATATGAATTTTTGGCGTCGATCCCACGTCAGGGGGTCTCCGAGTCGTCCACGAGACAGGAGGGCGAGCCTGGGGGTAGGGCACGCCCTTCACCCTCGTGGACGGCTCGGGACTCTTCTAGTCCAACTCTTTTACTCTGGGGGCTTCTTTTGGTCCATAAAAAATCTTCAAAAATTGGCACATCAAATGGACTCCGTTTGGTATTCCTTTTCTGTAAAACTCAAAAACAAGGAAAAAACAGAAACTAGCACTGGGCTCTAGGTTAATAGGTTATTCCCAAAAATCATATAAAATAGCATATACATGCATATAAAACATCCTAGAAGGATAATATCATAGCATGGAACAATCAAAAATTATAGATACGTTGGAGACGTATCAAGCATCCCCAAGCTTAATTCCTTCTCGTCCTCGAGTAGGTAAATGATAAAAACAGAATTTTTGATGTGGAATGCTACCTAATAGAATTTTCGATGTAATTTTCTTTATTGTGGCATGAATGTTCAGATCTGAAAGATTCAAGACAAAAGTTTAATATTGACATAAAAATAATAATACTTCAAGCATACTACCAAAGCAATTATGTCTTCACAAAATAACATGGCCAAAGAAAGTTCATCCCTACAAAATCATATAGTTTGGCTATGCTCCATCTTCATCACACAAAATACCCAAATCATGCACAACCCTGGTTTCAGCCAAGCAATTGTTTCATACTTCAAACTTTTTCAACTTTCATGCAATACATGAGGGTGAGCCATGGATATAGCAATATAGGTGGAATAGAGTGGTGGTTGTGGAGAAGAAAAAAGAGGAAGATGGTCTCACATCAACTAGGCGTATCAATGGGCTATGGAGATGCCCATCAATAGGTATCAATGTGAGTGAGTAGGGATTGCCTTGCAATGGATGCACTAGAGCTATAAACGTATGAAAGCTCAACAAAAGAAACTAAGTGGGTGTGCATCCAACTTGCTTGCTCATGAAGACCTACAGCATTTGAGGAAGCCCGTCGTTGGAATATACAAGCCAAGTTCTATAATGAAAATTCCCACTAGTATATGAAACTGACGAAACAAGAGACTCTCTATCATGAAGATCATGGTTCTACTTTGAAGCACAAGTGTGGAAAAAGATAGTAGCATTGTCCCTTCTTTTCTTCTTTTTTTCTTTTTTTCTTTTTTCTCTTTTTTTCTTTTCTTTTTTTCCTTTTTTTGGGCCTTCCTTTTTTTCTTTGGCCTTTCTTTTTTTTTTCTTTTTTTGCTTTGGGACAATGCTCTAATAATGATGATCATCACACTTCTATTGATTTACAACTAAATGATTACAACTCGATACTAGAATAAAATATGACTCTATATGAATGCCTCCGGTGGTGTACCGGGATGTGCAATGAATCAAGAGTGACATGTATGAAAAATTATGCATGGTGGTCTAGCCACAAATACGATGTCAACTACATGATCATGCATGGCAATATGACAATGATGAAGCATGTCATAATAAATGGAACGGTGGAAAGTTGCGTGGCAATATATCTCGGAATGGCTATTGAAATGTCATTATAGGTAGGTATGGTGGCTGTTTTGAGGAAGGTATATGGTGGGTGTATGGTACCGGCGAAAGTTGGGCAGTACAAGAGAGGCTAGCAATGGTGGAAGGGTGAGAGTGCGTATAATCCATGGACTCAACATTAGTCATAAAGAGCTCACATAGTTATTGCAAAAATCTACAAGTCATCAAAACAAAGTACTACACGCATGCTCCTAGGGGAAGGGTTGGTAGGAGTTAACCATCGCGCGATCCCGACCTCCACACAAAGGATGACACTTAATGAAATACCTCATGCTTCAAATTTGTCACACAACTGTTACCATACGTGCATGCTATGGGACTTGGAAACCTCAACAAAAGTATTTATCAAATTCACGACTACTCTACTAGCATGGCTCTAATATCACCATCCTCATATCTCAAAACAATCATCAAGCATCAAATTTCTCATAGTATTCAACACACTTTATATGAAAATTTGTCTATTAATCTTCTGCAGAAAGAATCAACTCAAAAGCACTCTTCTGCAAAAAAAATGGCAGCTAATCTCGTGAGCGCAAAGTTTTTTTTACAGCAAGATCGCAAAGACTTTCACCCAAGTCTTCCCAAAGGTTCTACTCTGCACTTTATTGAAACAAAATCTATAAAACATGATCACTACAGTAGCTTAATCATGTGAACACACAAAAACAGTAGGGGTAAATATTGGGTTGTCTACCAACAAGGGCTTTTCTTTAATGCCTTTTAGCTAGGCATGAAGATTTCAATGATGCTCGCAT
The DNA here is from genome assembly GCA_902687465.1 of Secale cereale. Classification (NCBI taxonomy): domain Eukaryota; kingdom Viridiplantae; phylum Streptophyta; class Magnoliopsida; order Poales; family Poaceae; genus Secale; species Secale cereale. The sequence continues at coordinate 514,887,873 of LR738715.1, forward strand.
AAAAGATAAGAATAGAGACATAAAGAGAGCATCATGAAAAATATGACTAGCACATTTAACTCTAACCCACTTCCTACGCATAGGGATTTTGTGAGCAAACAACCTATGGGAACAATAATCAACTAGCATAGGAAGGCAAAACAAGCATAACTTCAAAACTTTAAGCACATAGAGAGGAAATTTGATACTATTGCAATATGTTGAAGCATATGATCCCCTCTCATAATAATTTTCAGTAGCATCATGAATGAATTCAACCATATAACCAGCACATAAAGCATTCTTTTCATGATCTACTTGCATAGAAATTTTACTACTCTCCACTAAGCAAAATTCTTCTAATTCATAGTAGTGGGAGCAAACTCAACAAAATAACTATCATGTGAAGCATAATCCAATTGAAAAATGAAATCATGATGACAAGTTTCATGGTTATCTTTATTTTCTATAGCATACATGTCATCACAATAATCATCATAAATAGGAGGCATGCTTTCATCATAATAAATTTGCTCATCAAAACTTGGGGGACTAAACATATCATCATCAAACATAGCATCCCCAAGCTTGTGGCTTTGCATATCATTAGCATTATGGGTATTCAAATAATTCATACTAACAATATTGCAATCATGCTCATCATTCACATATTTTATGCCAAGCATTCTATGTAATTCTTCTTCTAGAACTTGAGCACAATTTTCCTTCCCCTCATTTTCACGAAAGATATTAAAAAGATGAAGCCTATGAGGCAACCTTAATTCCATTTTTTGTAGTTTTCTTTTATAAACTAAACTAGTGATAAAACAAGAAACTAAAAGATTCGATTCCAAGATCTAAAGATATACCTTCAAGCACTCACCTCCCCGGCAACGAAGCCAAAAATTAGCTTGATATATACTATGCAACCTTCTTCTTGTAGACGTTGTTGGGCCTCCAAGTGCAGAGGTTTGTAGGACAGTAGCAAATTTCCATCAATTGGATGACCTAAGGTTTATCAATCCGTGGGAGGCATAGGATGAAGATGGTCTCTCTGAAAAAACCCTGCAACAAAATAACAAAGAGTCTCTTGTGTCCCCAACACACCCAATACAAAGGCAAATTGTATAGGTGCACTAGTTCGGCGAAGAGATGGTGACACAAGTGCAATATGGATGGTAGATATATGTTTTTGTAATATGAAAATATAAGAACAGCAAGGTAACTAATGATAAAAGTGAGCGTAAACGGTATTGCAATGCTAGAATACAAGGCCTAGGGTTCATACTTTCACTAGTGGAAGTTCTCTCAACAATAATAACATAACTGGAACATATAACTATCCCTCAACATGCAACAAAGAGTCACTCCAAAGTCACTAACAGCGGAGAATAAACGAAGAGAATATTCTAGGGTACGAAACCACCTCAAAGTTATTATTTCTGATCGATCTATTCAAGAGTTCGTAGTAAAATAACACGAAGCTATTCTTTCCGTTCGATCTATCATAGAGTTCGTACTAGAATAACTCCTTAAGATACAAATCAACCAAAACCCTAATGTCACCTAGATACTCCATTGTCACCTCAAGTATCCATGGGCATGATTATACGATATGCATCACATAATCTCATATTCATCTATTCAACCAAGACAAAGAACTTCAAAGAGTGCCGTAAAATTTCTACCCGAGAGTCAAGACGAAAACGTGTGCCAACCCATATGCATAAGTTCACAAGGTCACTGAACCCGCAAGTTGATCACCAAAACATACATCAAGTAGATCACGTGATATCCCATTGTCACCACAGATAAGCACATGCAAGACATACATCAAGTGTTCTCAAATCCTTAAAGACTCAATCTGATAAGATAACTTCAAAGGGAAAACTCAATTCATCACAAGAGAGTAGAGGTGGAGAAAACATCATAAGATCCAACTATAATAGCAAAGCTCACGATACATCAAGATCGTTCCATCTCAAGAACACGAGAGAGAGAGAGAGAGAGAGAGAGAGAGAGAGAAAGATCAAACACATAGCTACTGATACATACCCTCATCCCCGAGGGTGAACTACTCCCCCCTCGTCATGGAGAGCGCCGAGATGATGAAGATTGCCACCGTAGAGTGATTCCCCCCTCCGACAGGGTGCCAGAACGGGTCTAGATTGGTTTTCGGTGGCAACAGAGGCTTTTGGCGACAGAACTCCCAATCTATGTTTCTTTTCGGAGGTTTTTGTATTTATAGGAATTTTTGGCATCGGTCCCACGTCAGGGCGGTCTCCGAGTCGTCCACGAGATAAGAGGGCGAGCCCGGGGGGTAGGGCGCGCCCTCAACCCTGGTGGACGGCTCGGGACTCTTCTAGCCCAACTCTTTTACTCTGGGGGCTTCTTTTGGTCCATAAAAAATCATAAAAAATTGGCACGTCAATTGGAGTCCGTTTGGTATTCCTTTTCTGTAAAACTCAAAAACAAGGAAAAAACATAAACTGGCACTAGGCTCTAGGTTAATAGGTTTGTCCCAAAAATCATATAAAATAGCATATACATGCATATAAAACATCCTAGAAGGATAATATAATAGCATGGAACGATCAAAAATTATAGATAAGTTGGAGACGTATCATATAGCACCGACGCGTACCAGTGCCTGTCCTTCATCGTTGCTAGCCATGTTTCCTAGGATTAAATCTAGTCAATTAATTCTAGACCTAATAAAAATAATAATGACATAAAAAGGCCTATGTTTTGCAGGAATATTGATTCATTCCCAATGCGGGAAATCACGAGCACTCGATATGTCCTAGTTTGTCGCACAAGCCATGCTGAAATTCACGGAAAATTACGGCGAGACCTTTGCTAAAAAGTGGACAAATCAAGCACCTAAAATTTGCCGGAATGGAAATGAAACAACATTCCGGCAAAACATGGGCCACTTGGCTTCATTCCCTGGAAACAACAAATGCCCACTTGGGCATAATCGAACTACTTCAATGTTGCATATAACAGGACCACTTAAGAACATGTAATTGAGCAACTACAATAGTACATAAACATGAGCAAACACTATTGATGAATTTGCATATAACATGACCACTTCAAATTTGCATCTCCTAGTGTTTGACACTTCAAGAAAATCTACACAAATTTGAAGTTATGAACCCTAGAAATCAATTCAAATTATGTCCTAAATTTCTGTCATAATAAAAAATTAGTAAAAATTAAGAACCTAGTACACTAGCAGCACTGCTGCAACATTTTCTTCATTTTGTTCTTCTAGAAAACAACTATGAAAACAAAAAGCCATAATTAAACCCTACTTCCCTAACTAAATTTTTGCTCTAAACCCTACTACCCTAGTTAAACCCTAGTGCCCTACCTAAATATTTGTTGTAAACTAATTTTTCTCTCTAATCTAGCCAACCGGGTTTACCTAGCTAGTTAACCTGATGAACCTAATTAACCTAGCTGGTTAACCTAGTTAGTTAACCTAGCTAGTTAACCTTGTTAGTTAACCTAGTTAGTTACCAAATTAACCTACCTAGTTAACCTAGCTAATTCCTAAGGTTCATAACTAAATTCACCTTAGTTAATTAACCTAGAGAGGAGGTGGGGATTATAGAGAGGAGGGTGTTGAGGGAGGCAAGGTCGTCGAGGGAGGCAGGGTGGGGAGGAGCAAACGAGGGTGGCTCCGGGGGCGCGCGGCTTCGGTGGTCGCGATGGCGCGCAGCTCCGGTGGCGGCTCCGGTGACGGCGATGGCGCGCGGCTCCGGTGACAGCGACGGAGGCATGGCGGCGAGGGAGAGGTTGGCGAGACGTGAGAATAATGGGGAATTGGGGGAAGGAGGGACGCCCGGGCAGGGGCAAGTCAACATAGTAGTAGCGCTATTACCCTACAAGCGCTATATCTACTTAGCTATAGCGCTTTTTGGAAGGCCGCGCTGCTGCTATAGAGAAGTTAGCTATAGTGATTGTCAGTTAAAACACGCTATAGCTAAAGTAGCTATAGCGCTTTCGACAAAACGCGCTGCTGCTATTGCTTTCATTTTTTCTTTTTCTTTATTTTTCATTTCCTTTTTTATTTTATTTTCCTTTTGTTAGTTGCAACACTATCGCCTTAAAATGCGCTGCTACTATTTTGTTAGTAGTAGCGTGGTTTATAGAAGGGCGCTACTACTACACCAAGCCTGGTAGCAACGGCTAGAATAATCATAGTAGCAGCGTGTTTTATGGGGGAAGCACTAATGCTATTTTGGTAGCAGTACCGTTCTACCTGTAACATCCCAAATTTTCAATTTGTAATGTTATACATAGATCATCATATGCATATCATATTTTGTTTGCATTTTGGTTTTGATCCTAAAAATCCTAAGCAACTCAAGGACCCACGGAGAAAGTTGGGGATTTTATTATTTGAAATTTTCTCAAATATTAAAAGAGGATCATTTGATTTTAATTATTTTTCTCTCCGAAATATTTCAATAAAAAAAATTATGAGAGGAGATAATATGACTTCTCTAGAATAAAAGAAATATTGGAGGAAAAATGTTAAAATTGAATAAACAATTTTATTTGGATTTTATTGCTATTTTATTCGAATTAGAAAAAATATGCATTTTTCAAAATTGCATTTTTGGCCAAGAAAATGTTCACTTTGTTCTAAATATTCTATTTAGACGGTGAAAATTTGAGTAGGCCGGCCGCCAGGCCACCGCCTTCGTCACGCGCCGCACCGGCCCCAAGCCGGAGTCCGGCCGGAGCACGGCTTCGCCGCCGCCGCCGTGACTGAGGGGAACTCCCCTCGGCTTGCCCCCTCCTCCAAGCCGCCACCCCCCGGCCCCTTTATAAGGCGAGCCCCGCCGCCGCCTCCTCCTCCTCACCTTGCCGTCGCCACGCAGGTGCCTCGCCATTGCCTCGCCGCCACGTAGCCGCTCGCCCCGCCGCCGCTGGCTCCTCGCTGCTGAGCCGCGCCGCCGCCTCGTCCTCCCACCGTCACCACCGCTGCCCGCGCCGCTTGCCGCTGTTCGCCGACGCCGCGCCCATCGCCCGACCCGTCGAACCCGCCGCCCGACCCGACCTGCGAGGTAAAACCGCCATTTTTTTATTAGATTGGTTTTTTTAGAAACCCTAGTTTCTATTTTTTTAGATCGGTTCGGTTTTTCTTCGGTTTCTTTGGTTTTATTATTTAACGAACGTCCGTTGTTTAGTCTCAGAAAACGAATGTTCGCAATTTAGTCTTTTCTTTTTCTGTTAATTTTAATCGAGGACTTATTCGTGATGAAAATTTTACAGATCGGTCCCTGATCTTCAAACCCTCGTAAATTTTTACTCGTTAGTCGGATTTAGATGAAACCAACGCCAATTTCTTCGTTTCTAACTTATGTTTCCAGTAGTGAAGCTCAAAGTTGTTTTTGAAAGTTTTATATTTTTAATACAAATAGTTTAGCATTTGAATTTCGTTTGATCGTATCTTGAGTTTCGTAACTCCGTTTGAGTTGATTCTTTTTGCAAATCGAAGCTCTTGTCCTAAACTTTCTGATAAGGACAAACTACCTTAATTTTGGTACTATTGGAAACTGTTTTATGTTGCAAGAGTTATTCGTTCGTTTTCAAAGTCTTTCAAGATCTGTTCTTCGATTCTGTTGCATGATTGCTTATGTATGCTATTGTTTGATTGCGGTAGAATTCCCGGAGTGCGAAGCGTGCTACTACGAGTCTTTAGGTTTCAGCGATCGTCAGCAAGGCAATTTCATACTTTGATCATACTTTCCAATACCCAGTTTTCATTGCATTAGTTATATCCTCAAACACTTGCATGAGTAGGGCTGGTTACATAATATGATGCTTTGTAGTTCATGAGGTAGGAACCCAATGACTTGAGATCAACCCAAGGGAATATACGCTTTGTTACTTATTGCTTAGCCATGCATGTAGACGTGGATTGGTATAAGTGGTTTCATGAAAGTTGTGAGCGTAATAACAACTAAGGGTTTCTTTAAGGTGGAATTTAATACACATCTGGGTGGATTGGTTGCAGGGCACCTGGAGAATCCAGTGTTGTCCTAGGAAATCCCAGAGGACCCGTGTGATTGTCCTATGAATGCCACCCAGGCTCAAAGGGATCATACATCATTCATGCCTAGAAACTTCCGTGTGCAGCCACAATGCCATTATGGGCTCTGGCATAGTTGAGTATGTTGTGTGACCTCTTTCCGTGGTAGACTAGCAGATGTAGCAGATGTAGGTGGTATGGTCTACCCAGGGTTAAGAGTTAATGCTTCTGAAAGACTGTGTCTCGGTCATCCGTTTCTCAAACACCATGCAGTGCAAGAAATCAAATGGAGGAGATCGAGTCATGTGGGGAAAAGTGCACAAACCTCTGCAGAGTGTACAAACTATTCATGAGTAGCCGTGTCCCCGATTATGGACATCTTTGAGTATTCTGGTATTTGAATTATGGACTGACCTCACTACTTTATTAAATTGTTGGGTTATAAATGACTTTTGTTTAGGATTGAGATGGAAGAACCATACTCAATTGTTCATGCTTAAATTTTAACAAGGTAGTTAAATAAATACATTCCTTTGTTGTAGGAAAAAAATTAGCTTTATGCAAAAATAAACCTTACAGTCTCCACCAGCCAAATATGCATGTAGTTGTAGGCTTTGCTCATTATCATTAAAGTGTGTTCTTGTCAGCATATTCAATGTGTTGACCTACATGGCTGCAACATATCATGTTGCAGAGTTTTCAAATGAGGAATAAGGTGCGATAGGTCATTGTCATGCACTCAATGTTTTCCGTGGAGTTGGATGGACTCAACTAATCTTGATAGCTTCCGCAGATTATTGATTTAGATGGCCTTCAGCCATTATTGTGTAATGGATATTGCCTCTTCGAGGACTTTCGATGTAATAAAGTGTGATTGAACCTCTGTTATAAATCCTCTAGTACTATGTGTGTCAGCATACCGATCCAGGGATGACACTGAGCACATAGACTTCGGTTCAATTGAACCGTGGTCGCTACAGGATGGTATCAGAGCGCACGTTGACTGTAGGACGTGACCACTAGGATAAGCCATATGATGTTCTTCTCTATTCATTCTACTTCTTCTCTACTCATTCTAATTCTTCTCTATTTCTTCTTTATAGATGTCGGACCCAGTGAGCAAGTTCACTCAGCCAGACGATGACACCCCTTTCGGAAAGCACTTGAAGGAAGTCACTAGATACTTGCACATTGGAATACCAAGTATCACTGGAGATCTCTACGCAACATCACCAAAAGAGGAATGCTGGAAGATCAAAGTTAGTGTACCAGGATGGACTATTGCAATATTCACGGAGCCACTAAAGCTAGAATTTGACGCACTGACATGGAGCTTGGGAAAGAGTATGGCAGCTCATATCACATTTGGACGCATATGTGAAGTCTACAACAAGGACCTTGAAGACACCATCTACCAGATTTGTGGACGTCGAGACCAGCAATGGGAGATGCTATGAACGAGGAAGGACAGATCCATTGCAACTTACATCCAGGAGATGGACCAACATATTCGACGCTACGAGAATCAGATGTGCGCACTTATGCAGAGGACCAACATGGTGATAACTCGGAATGTGGAACTGGAAGAAGAACTCAAGGCAGTACCTGATGGATATGAAGAAGAAATCGCCGTACTATTGGAGCAGAATGAAGCGCTGAAGAAGAAGGTTGGAACTGGAGCAGTGAAGCCAGAACCGGAGATAGGAATTATTATGGAGAACTACATTCTGATAGACGACACTGACAGTGATGAAAGTTACTATGAAGACGAAGCTGGAGCAGATATAATGGAATCTTCAGATGAAAGTGATTAGATGACCACCCTGTAAACATTAGTATTAATCGGATTAGTTAGAATCGTTCGCTAGCTTTGTAATCGGATCTTGTTTGCTCTTGTTTGAAATTGAGTGATATGATATGAATTGTTTGCCTCATGTGCATATGGGTAGTGATTTACCCCAGACCTCATTCTAAACTCTCCCCTCTAAACCCGTCAGATTCCTCCAAGACATGAGCTCGGATTTGATTTTTCCCCTGATCTCACCCAGTTGATCCAGCAGCAGAACACTTTGATGCAACTTCTTGTCCAGAACCAGAACACCACCAACAACAACAACCCTCCTCCACCTCCCCATGACAACTTGACCCGGTTCTTAAGGCTGCAACCGTCGGTGTTCTCTAGTAGCACCGAGCCCATAGTTGCAGATGACTGGCTCCGTAAGATGGATAGAGAGCTAGCAACTGCAGGATGCACAGATGCAGAGAGAGTGTGATTTGCTGCACATCAGCTTGAGGGACCAGCAGCCGCTTGGTAGGAGAACTACACCGCCACCTACCCACTTGCTACAATTACTTGGGATCAGTTTCAGCAAGCTTTTCGCACATCACATGTCTCAGCAGGAGCCATGAGCCTGAAGAAGTGTGAGTTTCGCAACTTGTGCCAAGGAAACCGTACCGTGGGGCAGTACGTGGATGACTTTAGGTAGTTAGGTCGCTACGTGCCAGATGACGTGTCCACTGACGCCGCGAAGCAAGAGAAGTTTCTAGAAGGACTCAATGATGAGATGAGTATATAGCTGATGCTAGCAACCTACAACAACTATCAAGAGCTAGTGGACAAAGCTATTATGATGGAAGGAAAGCAACAACAAATTGACAATCACATTAGGAAGTATGGAGCTCGGAAGTTTAACTCTGGAGCCCAACAGAAGCCCCGTTATACCCCATACTCAGGAGGACACAACCATCCCACCCATAATCATGGAGGCCATTCTAATAATGGAGGGAATGCACACAACCACAGTGGTGCTAGGAATGCCAATGGGAATGGAGGAAGCAACAATTAGAATCGTTCCACTCCCTCAACACCCGCCAAGAAGGATCTGAGTCACATTACTTGTTTCAAGTGCGGGAAGATCAGACACTACGCTACTGAGTGCCCCGAGTCAAAGAATGGGAATGGCAATGGAAGGTCAGGAAAGAAGCCCAACCCATTCACCAGAGGACAAGTGAACCACATCAATGTGGAGGAGATTGACGAGCAGCCCGACCCAGTAGTCGGTAAGTTTTTTATTATTGCATTTACTGCCCTTATTCTTTTTGACACTGGTGCATCGCATTCATACATATCAAGGGGTTTTGTGGAAAAGTATCAGTTGCCCACCATAGCCCTTAGGACACCCATGTTAGTAAGTTCCCCTGGAACGGAGTATATGGCAAGCCATGGATGCTATCAAGTGCCATTGACCATTGGAAGACATGTATATTCCACGGACCTCATTCTTTTGGAATCCCGAGATCTGGATGTGATCATAGGAATGGATTGGCTATCCAAGTTTGGAGCAAACATCGATTACGCGAGTAGATCAATTCTTCTCACAATCCCGGAATTAAAGAGGATCAGGTATGTGTCAAGGCACACCCCTAGGAAAGTGCATGTGAATGCACTCACAGGAGTTTTTCAGGAAGAAGTGCTTGTTGTGAAGGATTACCCTGATGTATTCCCGGAGGAGTTACCTGGCATGCCACCGGATAGAGACATAGATTTCTTAATTGAGCTATTACCCGACACCGGACCAATATCTAAGAGACCATACCGGATGCCCGCTAATGATCTGGAGGAGATCAAGAAGCAAATAAATGAGTTAATGGATAAGGGTTACATACGACCAAGTTCATTGCCGTGGGGAGCCCCAGTGCTTTTAGTCGAGAAGAAGGATGGATCATTGAGAATGGTTGTAGACTATCGTGCACTGAACGAGGTTACAATCAAGAATAACTACCAACTGCCGATGATCAATGATCTATTTGACCAGCCGCACGGAGCCAAGGTATTCTCTAAGATCGATTGCGAACAGGATATTATCAGCTAAAGATCCGAGAACAGGATATACCCAAGATAGCTTTTACCACAAAGTATGGTGTTTATGAGTATACGGTTATGTCATTTTGTTTGACTAACGCTCCTGCCTATTTCATGAGTATGATGAACACGGTATTCATGGAGTTCTCGGATAAGTTTGTGGAAGTATTCATTGATGACATATTGATATACTCCAAGAATGAAGAGGAGCACAAGGAGCACTTGTGTTTAGTTCTCGAGAAGCCCCGAGAACATCAGTTATACGCCAAGTTCAGTAAGTGTGAGTTTTGGTTGAAGGAAGTTGGATTCCTTGGAAATGTCATATCAGGAGACGGTAAATCCGTACACCCCGCCGAAGTTGAGATTCGCAGCTTTATTGGACTCGCATGATATTACCAGAGATTTATCGAGAATTTCTCGAAGATTGCGAAACCCATGATGGAACTGTAGAAGAAGGAGACTAAGTATAAGTGGACCGAAGCGTGTGAGGCCAGTTTTCAGGAGCTAAACAAATGCTTGGTTACAACCCCAGTGTTCATTCTTTCGGATATATGCAAGGATTTCCATGTATATTGCGACGCTTCTCGTCAAGGACTGGGAGGTGTTCTCATGCAAGACGGAAGAGTTGTGTCGTACGCTTCACGTCAGCTTTGACCACATGAGTTAAACTATGCTACGCATGATTTGTGATGTATGCACGGATCATAAGAGTTTGAAGCATATCTTCACACAGAAGGAGTTGAATCTCGGGAAAAGGAGATGGCTTGAGCTTATAAAGGACTACGACATGAGGTTGCATTACCATCCAGGAAAAGCCAATGTCGTAGCATATGCTCTAAGCCGCAAGAGTTACGTTAACACAATCATTACCGGAGGTTTACCCCAGGAGTTAGTCGATGATCTTAGGGATTTGCAGATGAAAATAGTCCCTAGAGGTTATGTTGCCACATTGGAAATTTAGTCCACATTATTGGGAAAGATTCGAGAAGCCCAGAAGATGGACAAAGAGATTACGGAAATAAAGGAAAGAATGGCCGAAGGAAAGGCAGAAGGATTTTGTGAGGATGAATACGAAACACTCTGGTTTGAAAAGCATATCTATGTGCCCAATGACCCCGAGATTAGGAAGTTGATACTACAGGAGGCACATGATTCGCCATATTCGATTCACCCAGGCAACACTAAGATGTACTTGGATTTGAAGAAAAATTTCTGGTGGACCTGAATGAAGAAGGACATTGCCGAGTATGTAGCAGTGTGTGACGTTTATCAGAGAGTCAAGGCTGAACATCAGTAACCAGCAAGGTTATTACAGTCGTTTCCCATACCTGAATGGAAGTGGGGCAAACTTGGAAAGGATTTCATCATGGGACTACCCATGTCACATTCAGGGTATTATTCTATTTGGGTGATAGTTGATCGTTTGACAAAGGTAGCTCACTTTATCCCTGTGAAGACCACTCACACGAGTGCTGAGTTGGCCAAGATATACATGGCCAGGATGGTATGTCTACATGGAGTTCCGAGGACCGTTGTATTAGATAGAGGAACATAGTTTCCCTCAAAGTTTTGGAAGTAGTTGCATGAGACTTTAGGTACTAGGCTAGAATTCAGTACAACCTTTCATTCACAGACAGATGGACAGACCGAGAGAGTCAATCAGATTCTGGAGGACATCCTGAGAGCTTGTGCGCTTGATTATGGATCCACCTGGGATGATAACTTGCCGTACGCAGAGTTTTCATACAACAACAGTTATCAAACTAGTTTGCAAATGGCCCCTTTCGAGGCTTTGTATGGAAGGAGATGCAGAACACCGTTAATGTGGGATGAAGTTGGAGACCGTCAGTTATTTGGACCCGATTTGATCAAAGAGTCGGAAGAGAAGGTCAAGATGATCCGCGACAGACTTAAGGTAGCCCAGCCTAGGCAGAAGAGTTATGCCGATACGAAATGCAAGGAGGTAACCTATGAAGTTGGAGATAGAGCGTATCTTCGAGTATCTCCACTTCGAGGAGTTAAGCGTTTCGGAGTTAAGGGTAAATTGGCATAAAGATTTCTGGGACCGTACAAGGTTTTGGAGCGCAAAGAAGAAGTAGCTTATTAGCTAGAGTTGCTCGAGACTTTGTCCGGAGTTCAAGATGTGTTTCACATATCTCAGTTGAAGAAGTGTCACGCAGAGATGGCCGATATTCCGTTACGTGATACATTGCCCCTGGAAGCAATTCAGTTAGAGAGCGACCTAACTTACGAGGAGAAGCCCGTTGAAATTCTCGAGTTTGCCGACAGAGTTACCCGCAGCAAAGTCATCAAGTTCTGCAAAGTACAATGGAGCCACCACACAGAAGACGAAGCCACATGGGAACGAGAGGATGATCGACGCCAGGACCACCCACACCTATTTTCTAGCCAACCCGAATCTCGAGGGCGAGTTTCATCTTATGGGGGGTAGGTTCGTAACATCCCAAATTTTCAATTCGGAATGCTATACATAGATCATCATATGCATATCATATTTTTTTTGCATTTTGGTTTTGATCCTAAAAATCCTAAGCAACTCAAGGACCCACGGAGAGAGTTGGGGATTTTAATATTTGAAATTTTCTCAAATATTGAAAAGAGGATCATTTGATTTTAATTATTTTTCTCTCCGAAATATTTCAATAGAAAAATATATGAGAGGAGATAATATGACATCTCAAAAATAAAAAGAAATATTGGAGGAAAAATGTTAAAATTGAATAAACAATTTTATTTGGATTTTATTGCTATTTTATTAGAATTAGAAAAAAATGCATTTTTCAAAATTGCATTTTCGGCCAAGAAAATGTTCGCTTTGTTCTAGATATTCTATTTAGACGGTGAAAATTTGTTTTGGCATTTTTTAGAAAAGTTTTTATATTTTTTTAGGATTTTTTTCCTATTCGGGCGAATCTTTAAAAAAAATCCCGCAGCCGAGCAGGCCGGCCCGCCAGGCCACCGCGTCCGTCGCGTGCCGCACCGGCCCCACGCCGGAGTCCGGCCGGCGCACGGCTCCGCCGCCACCGCCGTGACCGAGGGGGACTCCCCTCGGCTTGCCCCTCCTCCAAGCCGCCACCCCGGCCCCTTTATAAGGCGAGCCTCGCCGCCGCCTCCTCCTCCTCTCCCTGCCGCCGCCGCGTAGCCGCCTCGCCGTCGCCTCGCTGCCATGTAGCCGCTCGCCCCACTGCCGCTGCCTCTTGGCCGCCGAGCCACTCCGCTAGGCTACGCCGCCGCCTCGTCCTCCCACCGTCGCCACCGCCGCCCGCGCCGCTCGCCGCCGCTTGCCGAGGCCACCGCCCATCGCCGCCGTCGCCTCACCACCGTCCGCCGCCACCGCGCCCGACGCCCGACCCGCCGGACCCGCCGCCCGACCCGACCTGCGAGTCAAACCCGACCCGCTAGGTAAAACCACCGTTTTTTTTATTAGATTGGTTTTCTTAGAAACCCTAGTTTCGGCTTTTTTAGATCGGTTCGGTTTTTCTTCAGTTTCTTTGGTTTTATTATTTAAGAAACATCCACTGTTTAGTCTCAGAAAACGAACGTTCGCAAATTAGTCTTTTCTTTTTCTGTTATTTTTTTTCAAGGATTTATCCACGATGAAAATTTTACAGATCGGTCCCTGATCTTCAATCCCTCGTAGCTTTTTACTCGTTAGTCTGATTTAGATGAAACCAATGCCAATTTCTTCGTTTCGATCTTATCTTTCCAGTAGAGTAGCTCAAAGTTGTTTTTGAAAGTTTTAGATTTTGAATTCAAATAGTTTTGCATTTGAATTTCGTTTGATCGTATCTTGAGTTCCGTAACTCCATTTGAGTTGATTCTTTTTGCAAATCGAAGCTCTTGACCTAAACTTTCTGATAAGGCCAAACTTACTTAATTTTGGCACTGTTGGAAATTGTTTTCTGTTGCAAGAGTTATTTGTTTGTTTTCGAAGTCTTTCGAGATCTGTTCTTCGATTCTGTTGCATGATTGCTTATGTATGCTATTGTTTGATTGCGATAGAATTCATGAAGTGGGAAGCGTGCTACTATGAGGCTTTAGGTCTCAGCGATCGTCAGCAAGGCAAGTTCATACTTTGATCATACTTTCCAATGCCCAGTTTTCATTGCATTGGTTATATCCTCAAACACTAGCATGAGTAGGTCTGGTTGCATAATATGATACTTTGGAGTTCAGGAGGTAGGAACCCAATGACATGAGATCAACCCAAGGGAATATACGCTTTGTTACTTATTGTTTAGCCATGCATCTAGACGTGGATTGCTATGAGTGATTTCATGAAAGTTGTGAGCGTAATAACAACTAAGGGTTTCTTTAAGGTGGAATTTAATACACATCTGGGTGGATTGGTTGCAGGGCACCTGGAGAATCCAGTGTTGTCCTAGGAAATCCCGAAGGACCCGTGTGATTGTCCTATGGAATGCCACCCAGTGTCACATCCCCAGCTTCACCTTGCATTAGGATAGCACCTGTCTGTTGCATCATGTTTATTTTCTCAGAAACTAGAAATGGGGATGTTCAAACCCTAACACCAAATGAATTCAACTAGGGTCAATTAAAATCTTTTCAATGAACCCAAAATGCCCTTTGGAATAGTTCATCATTTATAGATTGATTAAAAACCTCTGCCAAAAATGTTGCACATATTTCTAGGACATTTTTGGATTTTTGAATTAACTCATATTGTATTTGAGTTGGAGCAAATAAATTCTATAATTATTTTTATTGCTCCAATTATTCTGAAAACATTTTGTGGAGTTTTGGAATAATCCATATTGCATCCACAAATAATCTCAGAAGCAATAAAAAATGGTTTAGTATTAGTACTAAATCAAAAACATACAAAAAATATGAAACAGTAATTAAAATGAGAAAAACAGAGAGAGAGAGAGAGAGAGAGAGAGAGAGAGAGAGAGAGACTCACCTAGGCTTTACCTGGCAGCCCAAGTAGATGGCCCAGCCCACCAGGGGCAACCTCGTCTTCTACCTCTTGCCAGTAGGCAGAGGAGAAGCTGGGCACGGTGCACGCCGGCACGCAGCTGCCTGCCTGGCCCTCCCCTAGCCAGCGCGACGCCACCGACGACCTGCGGCAGACGTCTGGAACCCGCCCGAGCTCTCGCACTCTCCTCCTTCGCTCTCCCCTGCTTCTCCTCGCCATGGCCGAAACCACCGCAGCCGCGCCGGCGAGCACCACCGCGGCCACAGCTAACCCCTCGTCCCTCCTTTTTGTCCACGAGCTCCACGATGTCGCCCTCTTCCTCTTCGCTGAGCCACGCTTCGCCGGAAGCTCTGCATCGTCTTCCCTGACCCCATCTTCAACCTCTGGCCGCCGACAACCTCGCCGTCGATTCACCGGCTCCGATGCCTCCCCCGAGCCCACGTCGACGCCTCTGCACCCACCGTGAGCCCCCGAGCCGTTTCCCCCTTCTCCCCTAGCCGCGCATGATCTCTAGGCCATAGCTCCGCCGCGGCAGAACTCCGGCCGCCGCTGAGCTTGTCGCCGTCGTGGCCACAGACGCGCAAGCTCGGAACCGAGCATGTCACCGTGCTCAGCAGCTCTGCAGCAAGCTAACGCACCCACCAGCTCACCTCCCCGTGCCCCGTAGCACCTATCCCGTCGGTGCCCGAACTCCGGCGCCGCCGCGAGCTCGTTTCCGACGAGCTCCGCCCCCCCAGCTCCTTCCACTTGCGGGGATGGGTGCGGGCAAGCAAGGGCTACGCCCTGGTACCATAAGCAAGCAAAAACGCCGTCTGTAGCGCGAGCCCGAGCAACTCCGGCGAGCCTCCGCCGTTCTTTTGGTCATCGCCGGCCTGTCTCCGGCGACTGCCAACGAGGCCACTTAATTAGGGACTAATTACCCCACTAATCACCCCTAGAGCCACTGACACATGGGCCCCGCACACTTAATTAAGCAAAGTTTAGTTCCTGTTTAGTTTAAGTTAACCACAGTGGCCCACGTGTCAGTTTTGACCGCGCTGACGTGGGCATTGACTAGGCCCACATGTCAGCGACCCTAACCAGCCCTGGGTCACTGAGCAATGGGTCCCACGCGTCAGGCTTGACCCTGGCCGACCCTGTTGACTAGGTGACGTCAGAATGACACAGTGCTGATGTCATAAATGTTTTTCTGGAATTTTAAATAAATCAGAAATGATTTATTTATTTCAGAAAATAGGCAAAACTTCTAAAAATCATATAAAATCAACCGTAGCTCAGATGAAAATAATTTATATATGAAAAATGATCAGAAAAATCCAAGGAATCTATTTATAGCATTTTGATGCATGTTTGAACAAGTTAAACCTGCTGATCAGGTCAAATCAATTAAATGACAATTAAATAATCACATATGAAGTTTGAGTTTGAACCTTTTGTTCAAACCAACTTCACTTAACATGGTTGCTAGTTGCATTAGCTCAATCAACAGCATGTTGCAATGTCATGTTCATGCATCATATTGTTGCATTGCATTGATTCTGTTCTTTCTCTGTTTGTCGGTTCTGTCCCCTCTCAGTAGACGACGTTCCGACGATGAGTTCGATGACACCGGTGAAGAGCTATTAATATCTTCAGAAGTGCCAGGCAAGCAAACCCCATTGAACATTCCGATACAATCCCACTCTCTCGCTCTTGCTCTCTTTTACTTCATTAGGACAACAACGCTTCAACTGTTACCTGTTGCGGTAGTTGAACCCCTTTCCACTGCATGACCTGTCATTGCCACAATAAATAGTTGAAACCCACTAGTATGAGTAGGAGTTGTTTGAGACATGTTGTGCCTACTCATTCATGCTTTCTGGTTACGCCTGCTATTGCTTAGAGTTGTGTCAGGTCTGATCCATCGGGGATGAATTGGAATGGTGATGAACATGTCCTACTGTGTGTGAGCTAAGTGTGTGAACATGATTTGGTAAAGGTAGCGATGAGAGGCCATGTAGGAGTACATGGTGGGTTGTCTCATTGAAACCGTCCTCAGGAACTGAGTTCTGTGTTGGTTGATCCATGAAACAGCTACTACCACACATTGGGCCCTGAAATATGAACCCGCTCGACTTATTGACTGCACTTGTTCTCTGTCCAGGAGTTGCAACTAGTTTCTGGTGTTTGTAGTTTACTGGAGGTCGTGCGCAGTGCTGACCTTCGGGGTGGGCTGTGACACGGCAGGTACGTGGCACGGTGTATCGGTCGCCCGTTTGGTGATGCGGGAACCCTGTACACATCGTTTGGGGCCGTGAGCGACACCCCGGCCGGATCTCCCCATGGATGGAACCCAAATAGGCGATAAACCTGGACGAGAGACTTGAGTGGTTGGTTAGGTCGTGGTCTACACCCACGTCGGCTTTCGCTTGAAGTCTGCTGAGCACATGTCGTGTGGAGACGCTAAGTGGTGGAAACATGTGTGAAGAAGTACACCCCTGCAGGGTTATATATAATCTATTCGAATAGCAGTGTCCGCGGAAATGGACTTCTGGGTTGCCTATAACAGTTCATAGACAAGTGAAAGTGGATACTCTAAAACACGCAAGATAAGCGTGAGTGCTATGGATGACCTTCTCGTAGGGAGACGGGAGCGGATCCATGGTGGTGTATTGATTGGTGAATATGTGGACTCGTGTGCGCCACCTCAAAAGAGTTACTTGCAGTCGTAGTTCAGGAGCCACCGAGGTAAAGCTGGCTTGCTGCAGTCAAACACCACCACCCCTTTGTTGATACTGATGCATATGTAGCTAGTTCTGATGTAAGTCTTGCTGAGTACCTTTGTACTCACGTTTGCTTAATTTATGTTTTGCAGAGAGACTCCAGTCTCACTAGTGGTTCCGCGTGGACTTCGACGTTTAGCTTGTTACCTCAGCTACGATCTTGTACCGTTGGGAGGGTCTTGTAGATAGTCAGGCTCCTCAGCCTTTTTCATTTGTAGTTGTCTGTACTCAGACATGTTTTGCTTCCGTTGCCTGTATGCTCTGTATGTTGGGTCATGTGACCTCTGATTGTAAAAAAATGCTATGATGGCTCTTCTGGGCCTTTATCTATATGAGTTGTTGAGTTATGTTGTGATGCCTTGTTGTACAACACATACTTGCATGTTATGCGTACGTGTAATGTGTATTGCTATGTGTGGGATCCGACACCTAGTTGTTTACCTTTGGTAGCCTACCTTACAGAGAAATGTCTCCTAGTGCTTCCACTGAGCCTTGGTAGCCTGCTACTGCTCCGGAACACTTAGGCTGGCCGGCATGTGTCCTTCTTCGTTCCTGTGTCTGTCCCTTAGGGGAAATGTCACGCGTTGTTCCTTTAAGTCCTTGTAGCTTGCTACGACTTGGGTTCATACGTTGATGACCGACACGTTCGTTGCTGGGTCATGTATGCCTGTCTCTGTAATTTAGTGCCACTTTTGGTTTATAACTAGTCATGTCGGCCCGGGTTCTCTGTCATATGGATGCTAGCGACTCTATCATATACGTGTGCCAAAATGCGCAAACGGTCCCGGGCCAGGTAAGGTGGCACCCGTGGGGATACCATGCGTGAGGCCGCAAAGTGATATGATGTGTTACAGGCTAGACCTGTGTGACTTAGGATCGGGGTCCTGACAGCTTTGGTATCAGAGACTGACTGCCTGTAGGATTAGCAAGCCAAACTGGTCGAAGTCGTGTCTAGAAACTCTTTAGTTATGTAAGGGAATTGTTTGTGGAAGGGAACGTAAGGCTCTTTTTACTCCTTTGCCCTATGAACTTCTGATCTGAGTCACCTTCTTCTTTCCACGGGGATTAAGAACTAGGATTCTCATTCTATTTATCAGGATCACGTTATTGTGGATTCAACCCTCAGTTCAGTTTCTACTACTTCTGTTGTTCAACTGTTGGTCTCAGAACCATGACATTATGATGTTAAGTGGATATGCTACCCTTTTTGCTTGGATCTCAAAAGTATTTTCGAGCATTTGCAGCCGTTATGCTGTCCAAGTCATCCCAGGTCTCTAAACAATCTGATGCATTTGCAAATCATTCCTACCTGTTCTTAATGTCCTTTTAGGTCAGATTAACCACACTAGACGGTGAGTTGTGGTACTCTGTTACCTCGACACATATGTTGGAGTTATTATTATGACCCTAAGTATCTTAGAAGATCACCCAGTAATCCAGTAATGTTTTATATTCTAGTGTGATGATTCTGGCCATCGTTCTCGAAAGCATCCTGTGATGCCATTTAGTTAGTAGGCATTCTACTAGGTTCTTGAACCCAAGATTCTTTCTACCTACTTCATGTTGGTAGTATTTGCTCGTCCCTTTAGGATATTAGTAACCTTGTGATAGTCCTCGAGGTCCGTGGTTATCGTTCTTCCAATACCATGAACCATCTTGGCAGAAGTTCTCCCGAACCAAAAGATCACAACCAGAGTGCTCCTGAGTGGTACTCCATTCATATTGTGACTCTGCCAGTCCTACATTTCTGCATGGGTTATCCGGAAGAAATATGTGGAACTCGTTCGACATACTAACCTATGCATCCACAACTCAGAAAGATATATGTTCCTTTGAGTTGTCCCTTTTCAGTTGTTTTATGACCTTCGTCTATTAGTTGATAGTCAGGAGTAGTTGTGCACCCGTGTTCATCGATGCCTTTTACTCTTGTGGACTGTCAAGCCATTCTATTCTGGAATAACTAGGAGAAACAAACTCCAGTACCTTATCCATATCCAGGATTGGGTCAAAGAAGTTGTACCTCGCAGATAAAGAACGCTAATCCAGCTTATAAACTGTTCTATCCTGGAGTATTACCATCTTTATGTCAAGAATGTCATGAGAATTGCACCACCTCCTATGAACTTTTGATAAGGTGATACTTCTTGCCATTATCGTTCATTCCTCGGTCTCCGTGTTATCGTAGCCGGAATACCGACAAGTGAATTGTGATGTGTGAAATCAATACCCCTAGCAATCTCGTTGCTTGGCGGTTAAAGGACAACAATTTCATTCTTAGTGTGTTGGTTACTAATCACCATTCTAAGATTGACCGTGCTACCTAGTCCATTTTTCTGGTGCACTCGTTGATCAATGAGTTAGGATTGCATAAATCCATCATCCTTTTGGTCATATCGTCTTGTCCTGAAAAGAAGATTGTTCTCGAGCTTAATAACATGTCGGTGGTTCGTGATTTTCCGAATATCTTATCGGAAGTATTACCGGGTTGTTCCCTGACTGTTATGTTGAGCTCGTGATCAAGTTGGTTTCTTATAAACCACCACTTCTCCAAGAATCTGTGTTGGATACCCCGAACTAGTTGGTTAAGCTAAACAACAACTTGGAGAGTTGGAAGATAAAAGCTTAACCCACATAGCTCACTCCAAAGGGATATCTTGTGTGTGTATTGAAGATAGATGATATCTTCTCCAATTGATCCCCGTGATCATTTGTGGATCTATTGTCTTGTCCAAACTTTGATTTGAGTATGGGTTATCGTCAAGTCAAATCAGAACCAACGATATTCGTAATGTTGTCTTACTCATGGTCGTTCCCTTGAGCATACACCATTATATCTTTAGGGTCTGACCAATGCTATCACTTTGTTCACATTGTCATGGAATTCCATCTATATGGAAACCTGGATGAATTGTTGTTGAGCCCATCAGCAACATTGTTATCTTCTCCATGATCTATGTTGAACATCCAGCTAGTATTGGAAACTTTTATAAGCATTATCTGCATGACCCGTTCGTGAAGCATATGTACGGAAGAAAGAAGCAACTTCCTCTAATTCATGTGCATTTGATGCAAGTTGCCACCGTGAATTCGAGAAAGCATATTTTTACCTCCTCTGGAGTCATCCCAAGTCAGTCATGCATACGTGCGAAGTATTCTATGGTCTGATAGACTGATCATCTTCATTCTGTATGTATCCCTAGCACACCAAGCCACTGATTGATTTGTTCAAGAAAAGAAGTTCATGCGCTAATACCGAAGGGCCCGGACGGACATGCACAAGACTTCGCTATCTTCAATGATGATTCTCAATCTGAACTCGGTAGTAATTTATTATAAGACTACTATGTGGTCACGTTTGTCTGGGACAACGTGCTCACAGGTACGTAGTAGAACTAGCTCATGTTTTGGAGCTTGCTATCGTGGTTCACTCCCCGAGAATCTCGCAACGCCGTCTCGTCGAATTGTGTTGCAAACATTCATTCTTTCTAGACTCGATGAGTCTGGAATATCCTGACACCAATCAGAACTGAATCTCACGCAGATATGATGGTTGGTGCATTTCCCAAGAACTATAATATTGGTCTCTCAATAACCGGTAAAGTGGATGTCGTGGCTAACACACCCAGCCGGAAGACCTATTGTTGTAGAATCTTGATTGAAGAAGTTGGCCACCTCCCCATAGGGATTTTGTAGGATTTACTCCCTAATTGTTCCTTATGGACTTTTTGTGCTCCCGAAGTCCGACCTTTACTTGATGGCCATGTTGATGCTTTTAAGCATTAACCGTGGTACCTAGTACATCAAGGAGAACATTAGAAGCGGAGTGCTAAATGTCTCTCGGTCGATCATTCAGATTTTTGCTTCCTTGGCTCCGCTAAGGTAAAATCTGAGACGGTGTTATCTTCCTTTGCATCTGCATCGTCCACCAATATTCATCATGGTAGTATGTTGTGTTGACAGGATCCTTGACACGGATGATGGTAAAACCTTGATGAATATGGGAATGCTCAAGTTCTTGAGAGCACGCACAAGCACTAGGTGTTATCACTGGCACTAGCAGGGATTGCTCCTAGTGTTCTTGGTTATGCTATAACCTCTCAAAGAGTAGATTCACTTTCTACTGTTGGGATTCACCCCAGTTACCAGAATTCCCAACATTTGCATTTTGTTCCCAGCTTGCACCACCAATGTGCCATTTTGCCATGGGTCCCATCCATTTCCGATGATAATCAAAATCATCCCTTGTGTTGTCTTTAACAAGGTAATCCACATCATCCATTCAGGCCGAGTATGTCATTCTTTCGGACTCCGTCAAAAGATCGATTGTGATTTGCCTCCGACTGGTATAGAGAGTTTCAATGACCTCTATATCAAAAGTAATTCTTTTTGCCACTTAAGGGAATAACTCTACGAGTCACCTTCTCTAAGGTGCCCCGTCTGGTGGTATCGATCACCATCTTCTTAGGTGTGGAATTATTGCCACTAGGTGAACCTTCATCGTTTGTTTCACTCCATTCCCCTGGAGGTGTACTCCGTGTCTCATCTCAAGAGATGTTTCAACGTCTTAGTCCAAGAGCTGATCTTGAGTTGCCCGATCTTTCACAAGATCAACTACCGCGGAGTTTCTTTCGTCGTCACTGTGTTGGACAAAGACTTTAAAAGCCAGGATGCCAGGATCAACATGAGGCAAGCAATCAACACTTATATGGAGGACACTTGGATCATGAAGTTTGTGTTAGTTAGTGTCCCCTCTGATTTCTTATCTCACGTCCTGAATCTCGGGACGAGATTCTTGTTTAGTGGGGGTGAGTTGTCACATCCCCAACTTCACCTTGCATTAGGATAGCACATGTCTGTTGTATCATGTTTATTTTCTCAGAAACTAGAAATGGGGATGTTCAAACCCTAACACCAAATGAATTCAACTAGGGTCAATTAAAATCTTTTCAATGAACCCAAAATGCCCTTTGGAAAAGTTCATCATTTATGGATTGATTAAAAACCTCTGCCAAAAATGTTGCACATATTTCTAGGACATTTTTGGATTTTTGAATTAACTCATATTGTATTTGAGTTGGAGCAAATAAATTCTATAATTATTTTTATTGCTCCAATTATTCTGAAAACATTTTGTGGAGTTTTGGAATAATCCATATTGCATCCACAAATAATCTCAGAAGCAATAAAAAATGGTTTAGTATTAGTACTAAATCAAAAACATACAAAAAAAATAGAAAATAGTAATTAAAATGAGAAAAACAGAGAGAGAGAGAGAGAGAGAGAGAGAGAGAGAGACTCACCTAGGCTTTACCTGGCAACCCAAGTAGATGGCCCAGCCCACCAGGGGCAACCTCGTCTTCTACCTCTTGCCAGTAGGCAGAGGAGAAGCTGGGCACGGCGCGCGCCGGCACGCAGCTGCCTGCCTGGCCCTCCCCTAGCCAGCGCGACGCCACCGACGACCTGCGGCAGACGTCTGGAACCCGCCCGACCTCTCGCACTCTCCTCCTTTGCTCTCCCCTGCTTCTCCTCGCCATGGCCGAAACCACCGCAGCCGCGCCGGCGAGCACCACCGCGGCCAAAGCTACCCCCTCGTCCCTCCTTTGTGTCCACGAGCTCCGCGATGTCGCCCTCTTCCTCCTCGCTGAGCCACGCTTCGCCGGAAGCTCTGCATTGTCTTCCCTGACCCCATCTTCAACCTCTGGCCGCCGACAACCTCGCCGTCGATTCACCAACTCCGATGCCTCCCCCGAGCCCACGTCGACGCCTCTGCACCCATCGTGAGCCCCCGAGCCGTTTCCCCCTTCTCCCCTAGCCGCGCATGATCTCTAGGCCATAGCTCCGCCGCGGCAGAACTCCGGCCGCCGCTGAGCTTGTCGCCGTCGTGGCCACAGACGCGCAAGCTCGGAACCGAGCACGTCACCGTGCTCAGCAGCTCCGCAGCAAGCTAACGCACCCACCAGCTCACCTCCCCGTGCCCCGTAGCAACTATCCCGTCGGTGCCCGAACTCCGGCGCCGCCGGGAGCTCGTTTCCGACGATCTCCGCCCCCCCCCCTCCCCAGCTCCTTCCACTTGCGGGGATGGGTGCGGGCAAGCAAGGGCTACGCCCTGGTACCATAAGCAAGCAAAAACGCCGTCTGTAGCGCGAGCCCGAGAAACTCCGGCGAGCCTCCGCCGTTCTTTTGGTCACCGCCGGCCTGTCTCCGGCAACTGCCAACGAGGCCACTTAATTAGGGACTAATTACCCCACTAATCACCCCTAGAGCCACTGACACATGGGCCCCGCACACTTAATTAAGCACAGTTTAGTTCCTGTTTAGTTTAAGTTAACCACAGTGGCCCCACGCGTCAGTTTTGACCGCGCTGACGTGGGCATTGACTAGGCCCACTTATGTCTACACACGCTTCTACTCTTGTAGACTATGTTGGGCCTCCAAGCGCAGAGGTTTGTAGGACAACAGCAATTTCCCTCAAGTGGATGACCTAAGGTTTATCGAACTCAGGGAAGTAGAGGTTGAAGATGGTCCCTCTCAAGCAACCCTGCAACTAAAATACAAGAAGTCTCTTGTGTCCCCAACACACCTAATACACTTGTCAGATGTATAGGTGCACTAGTTCGGCGAAGAGATGTTAAATGGCAAGTGATATGGATGACAAAACAAAGTAATATAAATCGGTAATAAAAAGTGCAGCAAGCAAACAAGTGGTAAACGTGAGCATAAACGGTATTGCAATGGTGGAAACAAGGCCTAGGGATCATACTTTCACTAGTGGCAACTCCCAACAACATTAACATAATCGAATCACATGATATTTCCCATAAAACATGCAATGGAGACGCACCCGGAGGTCATTCCTTCGTGGTCAAGAGAGGACGAGAATTATGTAGGGCTACAAAAGCACACCTCAAAGTTTGTAGTTCTCAATCTAAGGATTTCCCAATGTCACCGCGGCCATCCAAAGAGAGTCCCACAATCACCACAACATATCTAAAGGATAGTCAAAGACAAGCACCAAGAGACTCTCAATCTTCAATCAACACACAAGAGAGGAAATCACTCATGAAAATATTTTTTCTAATCCATGTCCAATAGACCGCTGTCACCTTGGTCTCGGGGATTATACTAGATAAAGACAAGTGAGTACATCAATCCAATACATAGAGGAAGGGGAAATATCATGGGATCACCCTAGATTAACATAGCCTATGATCACAACGAAGATCACATCATGGGAGAGAGAGATAACCACATAGCTACACATACGAGCCCTCGGCCCCGGAGGAAACTACTCACGCATGGACATGGTGAGGAGGAGGTTGATGATGGTGTTGATGGAGAGGTGCAGCCCGCGAGGAGGAGACGGCCGGCGGCAGCCACGAAGGCGGCGGCGGCGGCCCTTGGGGGCGCGGCGGCGGCGGCGGCCCTAGGTGGCGGCGGCGGCCCTCGGGGCGGCAGCGGCCCTAGGGGGCGGCGGCGGCCCTCGGGGCGGCGGCGGCCCTAGGGGGCAGCGGCTCCTTGGCCCCCCTTCTTCCATGTGGATGGTGCTGCAATGGTGCTGGTCCTCCCCTCCAAGACGGCGGCTCGGGAGGAGGAAATTCGTGGCCCTTGGTGACCTAGGTTTTCTCTTTTTATATAGACTCTCGGATTCCCGTCATCAGATTTTGGGCCTCAGTAAAACGGGCTTTAATCGGCCGTCCGGACTCCGATTTGGACGAATTTTATATCCAAAAGCATCGCCTCGAAATTCCCCACAACTTTCGCAACTAGACTTTTTCCGTTTGACGTCGTCTTCGGGCCGGAACGTGACCATCTTTAAAAAACATTCTCAGACAGATTTCAGGAAAGTCAGAGTCCTACTCCAATACGACTCCTTTTGCGTTTTTGTCAATTTCCAAGTAATTCCTACACAATAAAGTGTAAAACAAGAACATTGTGGACTTTTGCAATCATTAGTAGGTTAGTCCAAATATGATCAAAAGTGTATGGAAGTGCATAAATATCATAGCAATATCACACAAAAAAGGCATGGAGAAAGCAGAAATTATAGATACGTTTTGGACGTATCAACATCCCCAAGCTTAATTCCTTCTCGTCCTCGAGTAGGTAAATGATAACAAGCATAATTTCTGTGGTGACATGCTATTAATCATATAAGAACTTTTCATAGTCACATGACAAATGCTTAATGAATCTGTAGTAATTAAGTTGCCTCATGAGAAAATCACAGAGAACTGAAAGTTTTACAATATGATATTGAAATACTCAATAGATTTGTAATGAGCATGGTGTGCAAACATGATAAAATGATATCTCGCTTGCCCCCTTTAGTGAAGCAAAACATAAATGCAGGGGCACCTCCAAGGTTTAAGTGACGACTAGATACAATGATTTCAGAATAAACGATATCATAATCATGCAAAAGACAATGGTACTTTGGGACAATGCACATTACACTCAGAATGACAATCATGCTCTCAATAGTTGGTGCTTTAAAGAAGGTGGAGACTCTCGAACCGTGGCTTTTGTTGGCAAGGTTGAAAACCCGTAGTCGGAAACAAAGACAAAACATGTACCAGAGCTCTTGATTTTAAAAACAGAGGTAATAGTTATTTTTTAGATTATGCATGTTCCGTCAACGAATGCTAGCAGACAACTCAATCACTTCTTGAGATGGACAAGTTTCGAGGAACGGCTCCCGAATGAGGACGATCACATCCTCTTAATCTCCTTTGTTTATCACTGTCAAAGTTTTCTGATTTCTCATGAACAAAGCGTGAAGTAGGGTTTGTTTGTTATATTAATTTTGAGCCGGGTGCACTCAATGCCAGTTCCTTCTCGTGTTATGCGTTTGCACATTAGACATGCAATCCCGGGGTGAAGCTTGTCCAACTTAAAAAGATCATGAATTAACTACTACTTCCTTATGAACTTAAAACAGAGGCACAAAATAGGAATGCATTTTTTTGAATAATTTCGAGATGGTACATGAAAGTCTTCGTTAGGAATGGCAGGTAAATACCATGTAGGAAGGTATGGTGGACTCATATGGCATAACTGGTTTAAAGGAATTTGGATGCACAAGCAGTCAGTCCGCTTAGTACAGGTGGAGGTTAGCAAAAGACTGGGAATGACCAACTAAGAGAGCAATGACGGTCATAATCATGCAGAGCGACAAAGCAACATTGAATCAGGCATGGAAGTTATATCGCTACTCAGAAACAAAAGATCATCAAGGCTTGACAGACTTTCTTTACAGTCTTAAATATGCGTGAGCATACGCCAAGTCAATCAAAATAAATTTTTGAAGGAAGATATTACTAAACCATACCACATCATAGGCAAACAAATCATGTTGGTATTCGAATAACACATTGGGAACCCCCCCCCCCCCA
>LR738715.1:514914919-514959951 GCA_902687465.1 Secale cereale
GCTATTTGAGACTAACCATAAGAAAACATGAACTACTAAGCACCATTATGCACGTAGCATTTTTATCATAGACATATCAACCAATGCAACAGAAGAAAACTCTCTTAATAAGATAATCATGATAAATAAAGAGAGTTCAAGCAACCAACTAAGCAAAAACTCTTTAAAAAGATAAGCATGAAAACTAAAAGCTCAGCATGATAGTAGCTATTGAAAGACAAAGAACACACACAGCAAGGATAGACATGAAAATTCTATGTTATGTTCTAGGTAGAAGTGGAGCGTGTTTCTCTCCCACATAAAGAAAGCTGAGTTCTGACTCGATATGAAAAGCTAAAGAAAACTAAAAAGGAAAACTAAAAGCAAGACGCTCCAAGCATAGCACATAACACATGAAGTGATAAAAATATAGTGGAACGAAAGACGAACTGATAATGTTGATGGAGAAGGGGATGCACGGGGGTATTCCCAAGCTTAGACGCTTGAGTCTTCTTGAATATTTCTTGGGGGTGCATGGGGGAATCCCCAAGCTTGAGCGTTTGACACTCCTGAATCTTTTTATCATCTTCCCTCGCACACTTGAAAACTCCCTTCATACGTAACTCATCATAATCTGATTAGCGAGGTTAGTACCCATAATAAAATAATTGTTCCTTGCTGGAAATAAGGATATTCTTGAAGGTCTACTGTTTCTCAAGATTGCCAAAAGGTTTTTGCAAAGAAAAAGCAAGCTCAAGGTTTGCAAAATGAAGGAAAGGCAAAACAGGACAGAATCTGTGAAAAACAGAACAGCAGGTAGTAAATGATTTTTTCGGGGCACTTCTGCAACTCTAATAAAAAAACTCAAAACAGACGCACGAAATACAATTATATAGAGCATTCTGTCGAAAAAAATTCAGACCAAAAAGATGATCTGGTGATTTTATATGAATTTTTCTATCCAAGGACAGAATCTGTTTCCTGGACAGCACGTCACAACTTTTGAACTTTCTTGCAATCAGAGGCTACACTTGGCACAAAGTTGAAAAGCAAAGATACAATGATGATGCTACTGTAGTAACAACATCAAGACACAACAAAAGCAAAATAAAATTTTATTCATTGTGGGCTGCCTCCCAAAAGCGCTTTCTTTTATGCCTTTAAGCTAGGCATAAGACTTTAATGATGCTCTCGTAGGAATAAGAGTTGAAGAACAAAAGAGAGCATCAAGAAGCAAATACCAAACACATTTAAGCCTAACATGCTTTCTATGCATAGGAATATTGCAATAGAATAATTCAATGAAGCACAAAGCAATAAGCATAGGAAGGCAAAACAAGCATAACTTCAAAATATTCACCATAAAAAGAGAAAACTTCTTATTATTAAGATATTTAGAACCATGTCTCCCTCTCTCATTATATATTTCAGTGGCATCATGGATGAACTCAACAATATAACTATCACATAAGGCATTATTTCCATGATCCAAAAGCATAAAAGTGTCATTACTCTTCCTATAAGCAAAATCTTTCTTATTAGGAATAGTGAGAGTAAGACTATCATAACCATCATGGTAATCATCGTATTTAGGAGGCATATCATAATCATAATAAATTTTATCCTCAATAGTAGGTGGACTGAAAATATCATATTCATCATTGTAATCATCATATATAGGAGGCATAGTATCATCAAAGTAAATTTTCTCCTCAAAAGTTGGGGGACTAAAAATATCATGTTCATCAAACGTGTCATCCCCAAGCTTAGAGCTTTCCATGTCATTAGCAATATTGATATTAAATAAAAACATACTAATAACATCACCACCATCATGATTGTTATGCAAATAATAAAGTTACAAAGGTTTTTTAATTTTCTCTTCGAACACATCATGTCCAAGTTCAAGGTAGAGCTTATAAAGCTCTCTCATATTTTTGTTGTTTTCCATTAAGCAAAACAAGTGAAAATAAAAGCAAGAAACAAACAGATTTAATTGCAAGATCTAAAGATATACCTTCAAGCACTCACCTCCCCGGCAACGGCGCCAGAAATAGCTTGATGTCTACACACGCTTCTACTCTTGTAGACTATGTTGGGCCTCCAAGCGCAGAGGTTTGTAGGACAGCAGCAATTTCCCTCAAGTGGATGACCTAAGGTTTATCGAACTCAGGGAAGTAGAGGTTGAAGATGGTCTCTCTCAAGCAACCCTGCAACTAAAATACAAGAAGTCTCTTGTGTCCCCAACACACCTAATACACTTGTCAGATGTATAGGTGCACTAGTTCGGCAAAGAGATGTTAAATGACAAGTGATATCGATGACAAAACAAAGTAATATAAATCTGTAATAAAAAGTGCAGCAAGCAAACAAGTGGTAAACGTGAGCACAAATGGTATTGCAATGGTGGAAACAAGGCCTAGGGATCATACTTTCACTAGTGGCAACTCCCAACAACATTAACATAATCGAATCACATGATATTTCCCATAAAACATGCAATGGAGACGCACCCGAAGGTCATTCTTCGTGGTCAAGAGAGGACGAGAATTATGTAGGGCTACAAAAGCACACCTCAAAGTTCGTAGTTCTCAATCTAAGGATTTCCCAATGTCACCGCGGCCATCCAAAGAGAGTCCCACAATCACCACAACATATCTAAAGGATAGTCAAAGACAAGCACCAAGAGACTCTCAATCTTCAATCAACACACAAGAGAGGAAATCACTCATGAAAATATTTTTTCTAATCCATGTCCAATAGACCGCTGTCACCTTGGTCTCGAGGATTATACTAGATAAATACAAGTGAGTACATCAATCCAATACATAGAGGAAGGGGAAATATCATGGGATCACCCTAGATTAACATAGCCTATGATCACAACGAAGATCACATCATGGGAGAGAGAGATAACCACATAGCTACACATACGAGCCCTCGGCCCCGGAGGAAACTACTCACGCATGGACATGGTGAGGAGGAGGTTGATGATGGTGTTGATGGAGAGGTGC
Organism: Secale cereale; assembly: GCA_902687465.1. Taxonomy (NCBI): domain Eukaryota; kingdom Viridiplantae; phylum Streptophyta; class Magnoliopsida; order Poales; family Poaceae; genus Secale; species Secale cereale. The sequence continues at coordinate 514,917,913 of LR738715.1, forward strand.
AGCCCCGCGAGGAGGAGACGGCCGGCGGAAGCCACGGAGGCGACGGCGGCGGCCCTTGGGGGCGCGGCGGCGGCGGCGGCCCTAGGGGGCGGCGGCGGCCCTCGGGGCGGCGGCGGCCCTAGGGGGCAGCGGCTCCTTGGCCCCCTTCTTCCCTGTGGATGGTGCTGCAATGGTGCTGGTCCTCCCCTCCAAGACGGCGGCTCGGGAGGAGTAAAATTCGTGGCCCTTGGTGACCTAGGTTTTCTCTTTTTATATAGACTCTCGGATTCCCGTCATCAGATTTTGGGCCTCAGTAAAACGTAATTTACTCGACCGTCCGGACTCCGATTTGGACGAATTTTATATCCAAAAGCATCGCCTCGAAATTCCCCACAACTTTGACAACTAGACTTTTTCCGTTTGACGTCGTCTTCGCGCAGGAACGTGACCATCTTTAAAAAACGTTCTCAGACAGATTTCAGGAAAGTCAGAGTCCTACTCCAATACGACTCCTTTTGCGTTTTTGTCAATTTCCAAGTAATTCCTACACAATAAAGTGTAAAACAAGAACATTGTGGACTTTTGCAACCATTAGTAGGTTAGTCCAAATATGATCAAAAGTGTATGGAAGTGCATAAATATCATAGCAATATCACACAAAAAAGGCATGGAGCAAGCAGAAATTATAAATACGTTTTGGACGTATCACCCACATGTCAGCGACCCTAACCAGCCCTGGGTCACTGACCAATGGGTCCCACGCGTCAGGCTTGACCCTGGCCGACCCTGTTGACTAGGTGACGTCAAAATGACACAGTGCTGATGTCATAAATGTTTTTCTGGAATTTTAAATAAATCAGAAATGATTTATTTATTTCAGAAAATAGCCAAAACTTCCAAAAATCATATAAAATCAACCGTAGCTCAGATGAAAATAATTTATATATGAAAAATGATCAGAAAAATCCAAGGAATCTGTTTATGTCCTTCTCATGCATGTTTGAACAAGTTAAACCTGCTGATCAGGTCAAATCAATTAAATGACAATTAAATAATCACATATGAAGTTTGAGTTTGAACCTTTGGTTCAAACCAACTTCATTTAACATGGTTGCTAGTTGCATTAGCTCAATCAACAGCATATTGCCATGTCATGTTCATGCATCATATTGTTGCATTGCATTGATTGTGTTCTTTCTCTGTTTGTCGGTTTTGTCCCCTCTCAGTAGACGACGTTCCGACGATGAGTTCGATGACACCGGTGAAGAGCTATTAATATCTTTAGAAGTGTCAGGCAAGCAAACCCCATTGAACATTCCGATACAATCCCACTCTCTCGCTCTTGCTCTCTTTTACTGCATTAGGACAACAACGCTTCAACTGTTACCTGCTGCGGTAGTTGAACCGCTTTCCACTGCATGACCTGTCATTGCCACAGTAAATGGTTGAAACCCACTAGTATGAGTAGGAGTTGTTTGAGCCATGTTGTGCCTACTCATTCATGCTTTCTGGTTATTCCTGCTATTGCTTAGAGTTGTGTCAGGTCTGATTCATCGGGGATGAATTGGAATGGTGATGAACATGTCCTACTGTGTGTGAGCTAAGTGTGTGAACACGATTTGGTAAAGGTAGCGATGAGAGGCCATGTAGGAGTACATGGCGGGTTGTCTCATTGAAACCGTCCTCAGGAACTGAGTTCTGTGTTGGTTGATCCATGAAACAGCTACTACCACACATTGGGCCCTGAAATATGACCCCGCTCGACTTATTGACTGCCCTTGTTCTCTGTCCAGGAGTTGCAACTAGTTTCTGGTGTTTGTAGTTTACTGGAGGTCGTGCGCAGTGCTGACCCTCGGGGTGGGCTGTGACACGGCAGGTACATGGCACGGTGTACCGGTCGCCCGTTTGGTGACGCGGGAACCCTGTACACATCGTTTGGGGCCGTGAGCGACACCCCGGCCGGATCTCCCCACGGATGGAACCCAAATAGGCGATAAACCTGGACGAGAGACTTTAGGTCGTGGTCTACACCCACGTCGGCTTTCGCTTGAAGTCTGCCGAGCACATGTCGTGTGCAGACGCTAAGTGGTGAAAACATGTGTGAAGAAGTACACCCCTGCAGGGTTATATATAATCTATTCGAATAGCCGTGTCCGCGGAAATGGACTTCTGGGTTGCCTATAACAGTTCATAGACAAGTGAAAGTGGATACTCTAAAACACGCAAGATAAGCGTGAGTGCTATGGATGGCCTTCTCGTAGGGAGACGGGAGCGGATCCATAGTGGTGTATTGATTGGTGAATATGTGGACTCGTGTGCGCCACCTCAAAAGAGTTACTTGCAGTCGTAGTTCAGGATAGCCACCGAGTCAAAGCTGGCTTGCTGCAGTCAAACACCACCACCCCTTTGTTGATACTGATGCATATGTAGCTAGTTCTGATGTAAGTCTTGCTGAGTACCTTTGTACTCGCGTTTGCTTAACTTATGTTTTGCAGAGAGACTCCAGTCTCACTAGTGGTTCCGCGTGGACTTCGACGTTTAGCTTGTTACCTCAGCTACGATCTTGTACCCTTGGGAGGGTCTTGTAGATAGTCAGGCTCCTCAGCCTTTTTCATTTGTAGTTGTCTGTACTCAGACATGTTTTGCTTCCGTTGCCTGTATGCTCTGTATGTTGGGTCATGTGACCTCTGATTGTAAAAAAATGCTATGATGGCTCTTCTGGGCCTTTATCTATATGAGTTGTTGAGTTATGTTGTGATGCCTTGTTGTACAGCACATACTTGCATGTTATGCGTACGTGTAATGTGTATTGCTATGTGTGGGATCCGACACCTAGTTGTTTACCTTTGGTAGCCTACCTTACAGGGAAATGTCTCCTAGTGCTTCCACTGAGCCTTGGTAGCCTGCTACTGCTCCGGAACACTTAGGCTGGCCGGCATGTGTCCTTCTTCGTTCCTGTGTCTGTCCCTTAGGGGAAATGTCACGCGTTGTTCCTTTAAGTCCTTGTAGCTTGCTACGACTTGGGTTCATACGTTGATGACCGACACGTTCGTTGCTGGGTCATGTATGCCTGTCTCTGTAATTTAGTGCCACTTTTGGTTTATAACTAGTCATGTCGGCCCGGGTTCTCTGTCATATGGATGCTAGCGACACTATCATATACGTGTGCCAAAATGCGCAAACGGTCCCGGGCCAGGTAAGGTGGCACCCGTGGGGATACCGTGCGTGAGGCCGCAAAGTGATATGATGTGTTACAGGCTAGACCTGTGTGACTTAGGATCGGGGTCCTGACACCCAGGCTCAAAGAGTCACATATCATTCATGCCAAGAAACTTCCATGTGCAGCCACAATGCCATTATGGGCTCTGGCATAGTTGATTATGCTGTGTGACCTCTTTCCGTGGTAGACTAGCAGATGTAGCGGATGTAGGTGGTACGGTCTACCCAGGGTTAAGAGTTAATGCTTCTGAAAGACTGTGTCTTGGTCATCCGTTTCTCAAACACCATGCAGTGCGAGAAATCAAACGGAGGAGATCCAGTCGTGTGGGGAAAAGTGCACAAACCTCCGCAGAGTGTACAAACTATTCATGAGTAGCTGTGTCCCCGGTTAAGGACATCTTTGAGCATCCTAGTATTTGAAATATGGACTGATCTAATCACTTTATTAAATTGTTGGGTTATTAATGACTTTGGTTTGGGATTGAGATGGAGGAACCATACTCAATTGTTCATGCTTAAATTTTAACAAGGTAGTTAAATAAATACATTCCTTTGTTGTAGGAAAAAAATAGCTTTATGCAAAAATAAACCTTACAGCCTCCACCAGCCAAATATGCATGTAGTTGTAGGCTTTGCTCATTATCATTACAGTGTGTTCTTGCCAGCATATTCAATGTGCTGACCTACATGGCTGCAATGTATCATGTTGCAGAGTTTTCAGACGAGGAATAAGGTGCGATAGGTCATTGTCATGCACTCAATGTTTGCCGTGGAGTTGGATGGACTCAACTACCCTTCATAGCTTCCGCAGTTTATTGATTTAGATGGCCTTCAGCCATTAGCGTGTAATGGATATTGCCTTTTCAAGGACTTTCCATGTAATAAAGTGTGATTGAACCTCTGTTATAAATCCTCGAGTACTGTGTGTGTGAGCATACCGATCCACGGATGACACTGAGCATAGAGACTTTGGTTCATTGGAACCATGTTCGCTACACTACATCATCATGCGCTACTGTTACTTAGCAGTAGCGATTTGTTTTAACAAGCGCTACTGATAAGTCTCTGTGTATAAGCTTTTCCCTAGTAGTGAACCCTACTCCCGCTTTGTATCTTGGGTGTATGTGTGCATAGGTACAAGGATCGCTTCCGCCGGCAATGTGCGAGGAGAGAAGCCACGCATGTGAATTCTGTCAAAGTTGGATTGGAATCAAACACATGTTTTGAAGGGGTGCATGGGGGCTTTGGCTATGACATCAGGAATCAAGAAAGACAAGATGTCTTAAGCTTTGCCCTAGCCTATGACATGATTGTCGCTAACACCCTCTTTAGAAAGAGAGAATCATATGTGGTGACTTTTAGTAGTGGCCAACACTCTAGCCAGATTGATTTCATCCTCTTGAGAAGAGAAGATAGGCGGGCGTGCCTAGACTGTAAGGTGATACATGGAGAGTGTTGTACCTTAGCATAAGCTGGTGGTTGCTGACTTCCGCTTTTGGATTTTTGTCCAGCGGGACAAGCGTGCCAAAGTCACTAGAACAAAGTGGTGGAAGCTCAAGGGGGAAGTAGCTCATGCGTTCAAGGAGAGGGTCATTAAGGAGGGCCCTTGGGAGGAAGGAGGGGATGCACATAGTGTGTGGATGAAGATGGCGACTTGCATTCATAAGGTTGCCTCAGAGGAGTTTGGAGTGTCCAGGGGAAGGAGAAGCGAAGATAAGGATACCTGGTGGTGGAATCATGATGTCCATAAGGCGATTAAAGAGAAGAAAGACTGTTTCAGATGCCTATACCTACATATGAGTGCATACACCATAGAGAGGTACAAGAAGGCAAAAAAGGTCGTAAAGCAAGCTGTCAGTGAAGCAAGGGGACGGACGTATGAGGACCTCTACCAATGGTTAGGCACAAAGGAAGGCGAAAGGGACATCTATAAGATGGCCAAGATCTAAGAGAGGAAGACAAGGGATATTGGCGATGTCAAATGCATGAAGGATGGAGCAAACCAACTCTTCATGAAGGATGAGGAGATTAAGCATAGATGGAAGGCGTACTTCGACAAGTTGTTCAATGGGGAGAATGAGAGTTCTACCATTGAACTAGACGACTCCTTTGATGAGACCAGCATGCATTTTGTGCGGCAAATCCAGTAGTCTGAGTTCAAGGAGGCTCTAGAAAGGATGAAAGGAGGCAAGGCGATGGCCCCTGATTGTATCCCCATTGAGATGTGGAAAGGCCTCGGGGACATAGCGACAGTATGGCTAACCAAGCTTTTGAACCTCATTTTTTGGGCAAACAAGATGCCAGAAGAACGGAGATGGAGTATATTAGCACCAATCTTCAAGAAGAAAGGTGATGTTCAGAGTTCTACTAATTACCGTGGCATTAAGCTGATGATCCATATAATGAAGCTATAGGAGAGAGTCATTGAGCACCGCTTACGAAGAATGACAAGCGTGACCAAAAATCAGTTTGGTTTCATGCCTAGGAGGTTGACCATGGAAGCCATTTTCTTGGTACAACAACTTATGGAGAGATACATGGAGCAAAAGAAGGACTTGCATATGGTGTTCATTGACTTGGAGAAGGCCTATGATAAGATACCGCAGAATGTCATGTGGTGGGCCTTGGAGAAACACAAAGTCACACCAAAGTATATTACCCTCATCAAGGACATGTGCGATAATGTTGTGACAAGTGTTCGAACAAGTGATGTCGACACTGATGACTTCCCGATTTAGATAGGACTGCATTAGGGGTCAACTTTGAGCCCTTATCTTTTTGCCTTGGTGATGGATGAGGTCACAAGGGATATACAAGGAGATATCCCATGGTGTATGATCCTTGCGGATGATGTGGTGCTAGTTGATGATAGTCGGACAAGGGTAAATAGGAAGTTAGAGTTATGGAGACAAACCTTGGAATCCATTGGGTTTAGGCTTAGTAGAAGTAAAACCAAGTACATGATGTGCAGTTTCAGTACTACTAGGTGTGAGGAAGAGGTGGTTAGCCTTCATGGGCAGGTGGTGCCTCAGAAGGACACCTTTTGATATTTTGGGTCAATGTTGTTGGAGGACGGGGGTATTGATGAAGATGTGAACCATCGAATCAAAGCCGAATGGATGAAGTGGTGCCAAGCATCTGCCATTCTCTGTGACAAGAGAGTGACACAAAAGCTAAAAGGCAAGTTCTATAGTATGGCGGTTCGACCCGTAATGTTGTATGGCACCGAGTGTTGGCCGACTAAAAGGCGACATGTTCAACAGTTAGGTGTGGTGGAGATGTGTATGTTGAGATGGATGTGTTGCCACACAAGGAAGGATCGAGTCTGGAATGATGATATACAAGATAGAGTTGGGGTAGCACCAATTGAAGAGAAGCATGTCCAACATTGTCTGCGATGGTTTGGGCATATTCAACGCAGGCCTCTAGAAGCTCCAGTGTGTAGCAGACGGCTAAGGCGTGCGGAGAATGTCAAGAGAGGTTGGGGTAGACTGCATTTGACATGGAAGGAGTCCGTTAAGAGAGACCTCGAGGATTGGAGTATCACCAAAGAACTAGCTACGGACAGGGGCGACATGGAAGCTTGCTATCCATGTGCCTGAGCCATGAGCTGGTCGTGAGATCTTATGGGTTTGACCTCTAGACTACCCCAACTTGTTTGAGACTAATGGCTTTGTTGTTGTTGTTGTTGTAGGATAGGAATCAAACCCCTCTAAACGTTGCCCTAGCCCTCCTTTTATAGCTTAAGGGGTTACCAAAGTGGCAAAAGAGTCATTATCTAGTGATTAGATAGCAAGCATTGGTACCATACCTAACTTTGCCAATTTAGGACAAAGGCAATTAATGCCCCACTAGGTGCCATGTGGAGGAGAAGCCTCGGCAAGGATGCTGCACCGCTTGCCCAGCTACCTCCGATTAGCTTGACACGCCATTTGGATGTGTGCCAATAAAGGTAAAACTCCTTCCAACATGCTGACACATATCTGACAAGTCTCACCTAATGCCCTGCGGGCTCGACACCTCACCGATTAGTGACTAGCGGCTTGATGAGGCGGAGCGCTGGCAGTTGGCAGGAGCTTGTCGGGCCTTTGCCTTACCGGCCCGACGTAGCTGGCAAGGGTCGTCTTCAGCATCAACCTTGATGTTGTACATTGATTTTCTCCCAAGTTGCATCTATAGTTGTGCTTTGAACTTTATCATGGTCTTCTTAAATGCGCTCCTTGATCCCACGAAGAGCGGCTTCTTTGGTTCAAATATCTTCTTTACAATCTAGTAATCTAGTCTTGAGTTATCCTCTGGTAAGGCCCCTTGACAAGGAGATGCCACTGCTTATGCATAAGTCTGGGGTACTAAGACCCAAATCTTAGTACACAAATAGTCTACATTTCCTGTAGAAAAACAATACAAGGCGAAAAGAGGCAGTGATTGTCATTTCGCTCAGTGACACATTCCCTATCAGAACCACGAGGAGCTCTGGTTTGTAAGAGGCTTGCACCAAAACATGCCCCAAATTGGAGGGTTTTTTACCATAGAATATATATGCCATGTCATGAAACCATGCCAAGTATTATGAATTTTTGGTGATTTTTGGATTTATGGGGATTTAGAAAGCAAGATACTCAATGTTTGAGGCCGAGCTAGGACGCTGAGATGCTTGTAATTCATCCCCATTTCTTGCATGTGACCTAACATGCACCTAATGGCACATACATGTTTTTTCGACCCACTTTGGTGCACTAGAGCATGTATTTGTAGTTCAAATTTGATTTATGTGCATTATATTAATGCCTAGAAAACTCAAATATAATGTATAAAAAGGGCCAAACAAATCCTGAATAATTTAAAGCAGCTATGCTCAACCGTTTGGCACCTGCGGGTAAGCACTGTGCACATCCATCGTGCTAGCTCGTGCTTCCTTCTTTCCTAAGTTTGCCATATCCAAACATGCTATTGTTTCCTGCCACCCCCCATCGGTTTCCCTCCACTCCTCCCATCGATTTCCTGCTGCCAGTGTCAGTGGGCATGGAAGGCTAGGCGACGACACACCAGCCATACCGCAATATACCATTCGAAGCATGCAAATCTGGCGAAGCGCCGCCGTCATCATCAACCTTCTCGACAAGGAGAACGAGCTGGAGTAAGACGGAGAGCGAGAACGGCCATGCATCGCCGAGCAAGAGCCGCATCACGTCGCCGGGCGTGAGTGGTATCATGGCGCCCCAGTGCTTGAGCAGGCTAATGTATGCACATGAGTTAATCACTGCCCATGGAGCGGAGCAGAGAAAGAGTGGCAGAGTGCTACCATGCAATAGTAGGAGAACACTGACGCGCATCAGGTGCGGTGTGCCGCACTATCTGAGCGGAGCCGTGTCAGCATCTTGTTGACTCAACCACTCGAGGGGCCGTTTCTAGGGCCGATAAGCATACCAATTCCCCTCCAAGAAGTGCAGTCGCTGTATGTTCCATAATTGTGCTGGACGGCGTATGCACTGCCAGTATCAGCCACCACAACGTCGACGGGCTGGTCGATTAGCTATTCTACCACCTCGGCCCCAGGGTTCCGCCAATGATGAAGTGGAGCAAAATGCCCGTCGCCGCTTGGAATCGACTGTCGCCCATGAAATATCCTGGGCAGAGATCGATATTGTGGTACACAAATTCCGCAAGTGTATCGGACGCATGGACGAAGGCTTGTACCAGTTCATGCTCAGCCAAGAGTTCCCGTAGGTTTATGCCCTATTTGTATCGTTTTTTGCTCAGTTTTCCGTATTTAACTGGGCTACTACCTTGTTATTAGTTAGTGAAAATTCAAATCTACTGCTTCTCCAATATATCTTTATGTAAAAAAAGTAATGTAAGTTTGAATGGAAGTGGTCCGGTATGTGAAGATTGCACATAGTTTCTAAAAGCACAAACGTGTGTGATAGTAGGGAGTAGGTCTCGCACGATGAGCAGTGAAAATTTCTTAAAGGTGAGGAGGCAACTCTTATCAGCAAGGTGCAGCTTCCCATCCGCTAGCCGAATTGAATAGAACGTACAAGTTAAGCATGTTGGGGCTGGAGGAGTCTAAGGATAGTTGGTTGGGTGGAAAGTTGCTATATATCAAGCTTCTTTTAAGCACCGTGATATGGTCATTACATACATTTAGCATCTAAATGTGTTTGTAGTGACCTGTCATGCCGATTATATAAACCTTGAGATCATTGTATTGGAAATTTGTAGAATGATGGTTTTTGTTATTTCTTGTTTTGAAAAATCGGAGAATGATCGAAATTTGTGGCCCCACGCGATCTATACCTTTGACACAATGTATGAGAAGGTTTGCCATCACATGTTCCTCTTTCTCTATGTGTCATGTCAGAGCGAATTAAGTTTCAACACATGCGTTGGATACCCCCCCCCCCCTGTCGCCTCGAAGTTGGGGAACCGGCATCATACGTCTTGAACCTGGTTTCCTGGGGGTACGCTGTTTGGTTTGTAATGTAGCTGGTGCTCCATAAAAGTCGTGCATTGGGGATTTGAACACATCACACACCACCCATACATATTAGGGATTTTTACATCTATGCACCTGGTTCCTTAGCCATGTTCATTCATCTCCACGCTCTTAACTTTTGCTCACTTTTCCCCACTCCCTTGCCTGAAACCCTCAGAACTTGTCACAAATGATGGATGCCGTCGGGCCAGTGCTTTGACCGTTAACTCTGACGAGTGGGGCCACGCTGACTGTGTCGCCGATTGGACCTAATGAGTGGGGTCGCGTCGGATGGTGCCGTTGTTCGCCCGTTGCGCCGTGCGCGCGCCGCAATGCCAAAAGCCTGTTATGCATGCACGACATGTCTAGCTAGCCTGCTATGCATGCACGTAGCTAGCCTACCTGCATGCGCCGCTGCCTGCCGCCACGATCCGCTGACCGGCCTCGTGGCAATTAAAACCTTGGTTTCACACTTTTCGATCCACCCGCATCTATTCAACGTGGCAATTAAAGTGGCATATGGATCGATCGACGCGGCTCGTTTGAACGTAAGTGCGTCCAGTGCCACTCCCCTTCCCTTCCCCTTTCCCTATTTAAACTACCAGCCCTCATCTTCTCCACACATCCATTTGCGCCGCCCTTCTCTTTTCCCCAAACCCAGAGCACTCTCAGAGCGAGGCGAGGATGTAGTACAACGGCCCCACCTACCAGCTCCCACCGACCTTGCCGAAGAGACGGTATCCGGCCGGCGTCGTCGTGGAGAGCACACTCCGCGTGTGAGCGTTCTCACGCTGGAGGGGTGCAAGGGGGTTTGCCTAGTGATTCCTCTGTACGGGCTCCTCCCACCTCCTGGCGGGCTCGCTGGTGATGTTCCGACTGGATGAAGTGCGTCCAAACGGCTTCTTCGCCGATAGAGCTCATTGTCAACTTCACCAACAGATTTGATGTGTACCACCTCCTTGGCAAGGTGTTTTTGTGTGGATGCAAATTCATCGCATTCACAACCCAGAACATCTTCACAAACTTCGACTGCGTCTTCCCCACCCGTGACGTTATGCACAGCCTCCACTACCACATCGGCGAGGACGGCATGTAGAGGAGAAGTGAAGAGGAGGCGCAGTGAAGATGGTGGTGAAGGCACGGTCTCATGAGCTTGTCTTGCACTAGCGTGTTAGGGCAAGCTTTTTATCTTTTATATATTTCCATCTTAATTATGTCGTTGGTTCTACCGTGAACTTGTTATCTATCCGCACTATGTTCTGCTTGCTACCCTTCTATTTGATATGTCGTTGGTTATCTGTGTTTTGCTTGCTATTTCTATCTTATTTGACGTGAAAACCAGCAAGTTTTGCGGTTAGCCTTGTAAAAAGGGTTGGAGGGTAGCCCATTCGTCTGGTTATATTCACGGTGTGTACTACCTCCGTCCCAAAATTCTTGTCTTGGATTTGTCTAGATATGAATATATCTAACACACTAAAATGTGACTAGATACATCCATATCTAGATAAATAAGACACGAATTTTGGGACGGAGGGAGTACTTGTGTAGGTCAAGTTTAAATGGCGCATTTAGAGCAGGGTCAAGTTTTCGCACGCATGGATAATGGACTAGTTGAAGTGTCAAAAAGGAAAGTAAAGCTAGAAAAACGAGCCATGTTGATGTTGAGAAGAAGAAGAAGAAAAGCTAATATTTTTTGAATTGTTGGTGGCCCTATTTGTATATTGTATGAACAAAAACAAGCTAATTTTTGAACTAGTTTGTGGTGTATGCTATGGTTTAGGGCACCCTATGTTTTATGTAAGAAGTATGCTATGGTTGCTACTTTCTATGTTATGGATGTATGCTTGCTACCTGAGATATCGGTAGATGGAAATGGTGCCGTAGCCGAGCCCTAGACATGCTTTCTAGATGGATATGGTGGCTAACGGTGCCACCGGACTCCCTTATTTTAGACATGGTTTCAAATGCATATCATGATCTACATAATTAAGTTTGACATGCTCTTAATAACAAAAACAACAAATCGTGTATACAATATTTTTATTGCAACAAAAACCTGTTAATAATACCCGCTGCGGTAGGCTATATACAAAAGGAAAATTCCACGATATGTACAAATAAATTTGACATCGGCAAGTCCAATAATCAAGTAGAAAAATAGAGCTAATGTGTGCACTATTTTCTAAGCCTCTTTTATCTTTGTGGGCCTTCAACACTCAACGGAATGAGACGGCCCAACCAGAGCTTAGTTTCAATTTGGGCCATAGAACTACATTTTTTTTCTGCGGTCGGTGTTGTGTGACGAAACTGAAAGTGTACAAAACTGATGAAACTTACATGATCCACAATTTAACCAACACAGATCATAGAGCACATGGTCCACAAATTTAAGCAAATCGTAGAGAACATGATCCACAATTTTAACCAAATCCTAGAGCACATGACACCACACTAATAACATCTCTAACGAGTGATGACTAGCAAGTAAGCAAATCCTAGAGCAACTACACAAAAATAAAAGGGTAAAATCCTAAAGTTATGAGATTCGCCTGCTTGTTCAATTGAATCATCTGCTTCAAGTTCTTGTTCATCTTCTTTATTTCCCCCTTCAGATTTGCATCCCCAACTATCAGAGCGGCATTTTCAGAGACCAAATGCGTTGGTGCTGACAGCGGATTGAGCTCCCGGGTTGGGGCCCCATTGAATTGAATCCACCTAACGTAGTCATCTAGCCATTCAAAATGTGTGCATTTCTTCACGATCTGAAATGAAAACATGAACCCTAAATCACAGATCTAAAAAGAATTAAAAGGAAATAGAAAAGGAAATCAGAGAAAAATCATGATATCTAACCTGCCCCTCTGGCTTGCTCTCGCATTTCACGAACTCACGCCCATAGTTGCCATTCTTGACCTCCTTCGAAGTCAACTGTATCAATGGCGCGCTGCATGGGCAGTCGGGACATCGCTCCATGGGAAGTGGACCATACTGGGTCCACGAGGGGCAGGAGGCTGAAGTGTAGCTCGACATATCGCCCAAAGTCGCCGGAGAAGAAGAAGCAGAGGAGTGGCTTCTCTCGTTGCCGGAGAAGAAGAAGCAGAGGACGAGTGGGTCCTCTCATCGCTGCAGAGCACCAAAAGAAAGGGGAGGCACAACCAACAAGTCTCGCGGATCGCCTCTCGCGGATCGCCCCACGATCCAACGATGCGGAGCCGTCCATGTGATCCAACGTCGCTGAGTCTGCACGTAGCAGAATTCCTTCTAGAAGACCACATTTGAGGGCTGTCGATTGGCGCTAGGGTATGATCGGACGGCTAACATTCGGAGCAAGGGTTAGGCCAAACCCCGCGGGGTTTAGAGGGGTTTTGAGCTGGTCAACGGGGTTTCAAAGGCTTTGACTGAGCATAACTAATTTAAAAAAATCGAAAAAATATGAAACCTTCGCACAATGTTGTCTTGTGTGACATGTTACCAACCAAAAATCATAAACCTCGTCTATGGACACTTTCACGAAAAAACCTTCACACATATGAGCTATCACGTACAATGTTTCATAGTGACCAAGGAGAGGATGTAGGGTTTCCCTTCGGTTTTTGAAAATAAAAAAAAATCATAAAAATCACCAAAGCTTGATTTCAAAGTGAATAAGAAGGATCTGAACTTATTTTTCCATTTCATATGGTAAACATGTTTTTTAATGTTTTTTATATTAAAGTATATTTTTTTAAATAAATGTAAAAATAGAAAGATTAATTCAATAAATAGTGATTCTTCGAATTAACACTATATAGATTGAATTGGTGTTGATAAAATTTATTTGGCTCATTTGGAGTAGGTCCAAAAAAACTTGATTTCAAATGGGGATGTTTACCTAGCTTGGGAGCTCATTTGGAGCACATTTCTCATGACTACAAGTTTTACCACGCAAAAGAGATCGGATTGATCACCTAACATTTATAATAGTTCATCAAAACTGTGCAACTCACACCATAGGGGAATGGACTTCAAGTGTTGGTTCAAATTCAAAGTTTGCCTAAAATTCAAATTTTGCCTCAGTAGTTCAAATTCAAAGTTTCCTCAGTAGTTCAAATTCAAAGTTTAAAAATAGAATTATTACACCTTACAAGTTTTCACAATAGTTCAAATTGACGAAAGAATCCTTATTAAAAATCCTTAAAGTTCAATATTTATGACTTGCATTCAAGTCAAATTCAAATCTTTGCCTTGCTCCTTGTGTTCTGGGATGGGTTAACCATCTTGCTTCTCATTTCTTTGGCTGGGATATTTTGTGCTTTCGAAAGCTTTGTCTTGTTGCTTCTGATCTTCACTTCTGATGGTGGCGATTTTGTTTAGCATGCGATGACCAGTTGACGGTCATTTGTGGGTTCATTAATCTTTAAAGGGACTCCAGACAAAATAATTCGTCCTCTCTTATATCTTCAAAACCTTCATAAGCCATGGTTTCAAATTCTGCATCAGATGATGGTTCAACCGAAGTTTCTTCCTCTCTAGGTCTTTTCTGTCTTGTGCCTCTTATTACCGTAGAGCTGGGTCAAACAGAAATAAGCTTAGCCATCGATAAAGAAATGAACACATGCAAAAAATGGACACATACCAAGCTGCTGCTTCAGTTTCTTCATTCTCTAAACTTGTTGCATTCTCCTCTGCATTTGTTGCTGCCCATTGTTCCTCTTCTCCAAATGATGCATCAACTGGATTGATACAATGCCTAGCGATATGCCCTAGGATACCACATCTTTTGCACTTATGCTGTTTTTTACACGACCCTCTTCACCAGCTCTTATCCTGTTTTTCCTTGGTCTTCCTGGTGGTCTAGTCAGTACAGGAGAACATAGTCTGAAACCTGGGTCTATTATGTTCCACTCGTCTTTTCCCAAGAGTGCAGGCACTTTTTTAGCATAAGCAGCCCTAAATTTGGCAACAGAGAAATATTTAGAGCAACACTGATCTACTTCACCATGTTCACCTCCAATAATAGTCATGAAATGTAGGGCATGTATGCACGGCTTCCCGCGGATCTGCCATTGCCTACAACTGCATTCATTGGTTGCAAGGTTCACTGGATATCTCCATTCCCTATTTTTACTATTAGTGTATGTCGCCTCAGCCTCGTATGTCGAAGGTCGAATGCATTTCATCTTTAGTCCTCTTGCCTTGGCATGCAATGCCTTAATCAGAGATGGGAGCATAAGATGGCCAACAGATTGTGTTTCTACAATTCTTTTATGAAGAGCCATCTTTACCATGATCAACTGCCTGATCTTATCAAATGCTTGCCACAACAAAAGCCCTTTCACTGGGTTGAGCTTTTTGAAACACTCAGCGAGGTTATTGGTCACATAGTCTACTTTGCAGATTTCATTGAATTTGCTTCGTGACCACAACTTTCCATGATGTTCATCCATGTACTCCTTCACCAAAGGATTATGAGCATAAAACACTCTCAAATGGTGCTCATGCTTCCTCAAGCTGCATGTGTATGATGCTGGCCATAGATTCTCATCATAAACTTTGCATTTGAATTTCTTTTTAAAATTATGCGCTAGGTGTCGCATACATTCCCTATGTTCCACGCCAGGGAATACAATTTCTACTACGGTTTATAAACCCTTGCAAGCACATGTGTGTATAACTAAACCTAAGGGTGTACCTATAATGTTGCACAACTGGTGCAGAAAGCAGACCCAAATATCCTCACTCTCTACCTCCAACACACCAAATGCAACTAGGAATAGCTAGTTGTGTCCATCAACTGCAGAAGCTGCTGCTAGCTGGCCTCTCCATCGTCCATTCAAAGTAGTTGCATCGACAGCCAAATAGGGCCTACAACCATTCAGAAACCCCTGGCAGCAAGCCTTGAAACAAACAAAAGCCCTCCTGAAGCACTCCTTCTCCATTGCCTTCCCTTTTAATTTGTACTTAATTGTATGCGTGTCAATCTCTACAACACTCCCTGGACTAGTCGTCTCCACTTCAGCTTTGAAGGTGTAAAGCAACTGAAAACTCTCATTCCATGGACCATTAATCCTATCAAGATCCCTTTCCTTAGCATAGAAAATCTTCATGTAAGGTATAATAATCTTGTACTTCTCAAATAGCTTCCCAAGGAGTGTTGTTGGACCAATTGTTGGTGTTTCTCTCACCCAATCCAAGATTGGATCTGCCACCCACCTAGTCTTTGCAAGCTAGATTTGTCCTTTCCCCTCCCCCTCCAGGTGGGCAAGTGTGCCCGTGTGGGTTGCTTTTTATCTTAAACAAAATGAAAAATGATGTCAAATACAATTAAGAAACAGTATACATGATCTAAATATAGAATGGATAAATAATATGGTAAAAATATTTAGTTGTGATACTTGAATCCATTTGCTCTTTCGCATAGTGGATGCATGCAACATCCACCTACACCTATCATAAGGGCAATGAACAGTGAATCTTCCTGGCTCACTCCTATCAACCTCATAAGAGTTTTCAGTGAGAATGCAATATGTAGTCACTGCATTACGACAGTCTACCATCGATTCGAATACGGTTCCTGGAATAAGGTCACGATTTTCCCTATTCCACTCAATTGTTGGCATGTCCTCACCATCATATTCTTGTAAAACGAAGGAGTCGATGTTCTCCTCCCTCTGTTCATCATCAGTGTCATCAAATCTAACATGGATGCTTGGCTCCTCTGCATATTCATCTTCCACCGCCTGTTGACTGACTCTTTCTACCAATTCGGGGAATAGAATCTCATCCTCATCATCATTTCGAGGCACTTCCTCGTCAGGCTCTGCATCTACTTCTACATCAGGTGGAGAAGGGAGAGGAGAAGTGGCAGAATTAGCGGTATCTGACATGTTGTGGCTTTCAGAACCACTAGGTTTACTTGGTTTCAACCTACAAGGAGTGCGAGGACGCTCGCTATTAGGAGAGACAGATGATGTTTGAACACCCCGTGGTTTGCGTGCCTGAAGCACACCGATATGTATTTTTCCAAAACGAATGTTAGCATTCAAACTAAATAGCAATCCCAGATGCTCATCACAAGTTAATGGGACAAATCTCTGCTCGATACTGTCGAAATATCTTAGTTCAACAGCATCGGCAGGGCTCGACGGATACTCACAACAGAGTGCCTCGCGGAAATCTTTGAACGAAACGCTAGTTTCTACCACATAAGGATAGAAAAATTCAGAAATCATGCACGGTTTAGTTCCACGCAGCTCGCGAGTTTCCATTCTAACCGCCAATCGAAAAGCAAGTGCATCATCAACCCTATTTGATTGAAATAAGATAAAGGGCGCAGTTAGGCCGAAAATTATTAGATAAATTGCTCTGATTCATGCCAACCGTGGTCAAATACAGCCTAATTTACGGATCTCCTAATCAATTGAGAGGAAAACGATGCCGAGGTAGAGAGGCACTGTAATTACAGATCTAGGACTGATCTCCTAATCAAATGGTGTCCAAGTCAGAAGATCCCCGAGGCAGCGACAAGCCAGAGAGGCACTGTAACACCCCAGATGTAACGTTTCCAAATTTGGCAATATATTCAACTTGGTCCTCATCATTCTCCTTGTGGGTTTTTCTTTTATTTTGCTTTGTTTCACTATTGCATTGTCATGCCATATTGCATCATTGTCATATCATGTTGCTTTGGTGCCTATTGCATTTTTGCATCCTATCATGTTTATATCATGTCCATATCATGATGCATTGTGTGGTGTTCCTATCATGATGATCATGTGCATTGAGTGAGGTAGCATGCGTGTTGTCTTGTTGCATGTTTCATATGTCAGCCATGCACCCTACCCTCTCTTCCTTTTCCCTAAACTATCCCTTTCTTTACTTTTGTGGCAAGCTATCCTCCTAGTCTCTATTAATGTTCATCTCTTCCCAATAATTCTTGCACCATGTCTTTGACCTCTCTGCCGAATTTCACTCATGTTGGAATTGTTTTTGTTAGGTTCAAAAATGCCTCAAGTTTGAATTATATTCAAACTTGTTTTATTTTTCTACCTCTAAAAATGCCTAAGGCAATTTTATTAAATGGTGCATAATTCCAGGAGTCTACATATGTCCTTACTTCTTTTTTATTTCATCCCCAATAGCCCTAGGCTTTTCCTTTTTTGTGGCTGCCTATTTATAAGTCAGATTTAGATAAAAGGTGAGTTGCCTCCCCATCAGCCACCTGGGCCTCCCTTCCACTAGCCGGCCCAGTAGCAGCCTCCCAGCGCAGCCCACCAGTCTTCTAGCATAGAGTCATCTCTAACCTCTGTACGACAGCGCATCTATAGGGGCCACATTGACGCCTCGGTGATTTGACGGCCGAAGAGACTCCTAGGTGCCTTTATATCATGTCCTAACCCTAGCCCTAGTTTCCCTCGAATGATTCAGACCCTCCCCTTCCCTCACTGCCAGGTAAGAGTAGCCACGCCTTGCCGTCGCCCAGCTCGCCATGCTCCGGCCGAGCCAAAGCTCGAGCTCTTGGTAGCCTCCTCGACTGCCTCTGACCTCGCCTGGCGCCGAGGGAGCATCCACTGAGCACGCACGAGACCACACGTCCTCTAGACCGGCCTCCTCGACCCCTTCTTCTTGCTCTATGTCATCTTCTTCTCGGACACCAAGCGTACCGAACTTCCTTGCCTTGTCGTCGTCGTGTTGTTGCGTCCCCGTCCCTGTTTTCACGTCATAGGTAAACTAGGTATACCCAGCCTCCTCCCTACTCCTTCTCGTCGTCCTTAGTGCACCGTAGTGGTTGCTGCCGGCGGATCTCCGAATATTTCAGAGAAAACGATGCAGCCCGGACGCTGTCGTCACTTGTCGCCCGCGCACACACGCCCCGCGCCACGTGCAGCCCGCGCACGCATGCCCGCAGCTTGCCTCGCTTCTCGCCGTGTCCGCCAGGCTGTCGCTGCCACCGCCTCACCGTGTCTCACTGCCATGGCCGAGACGAGCTGCTACATGAGCTTGTTCTCGAGCCCTTGCTCATGTCGTTGCTCCGCCGCTCACGTAACCACACCCGCAAAAGTTTCCACACCCCCGCCGGTACTCTGCTTGGGCAGAAGTCACCATTCTGCTCGCCGGCGTCGTCGTCGCAGTCTTCATCTTCTTTGTCAGAAGTAGAGGAGCTCGACCCTTTGCTAGTCTTATTAGGTCGGGCCCTCTTTCATTCACCAAATGCATCGTAGTGCATTGGATAGCGCCTGCGCATGCCACCCGAGAGGTCCTGGGTTTGACTCCCCAACGCCCTCTTTTATTTTTTACTTTGTTTCAATTATTTCTTCAGGCACACATCTGTTCATCTAGTTTCCTGCCTCTTTTCTGTCAGCAAACTCAACCCACCCTAGTGGCGCATTGTTCTCTCCCTTACCCCGCAGGCCCGCTTGTCATTGCAAGTGGCTAGCCAGGCCCATGTCTCTTTTTGTTTTCCTGGTCATGCATTTTCTTTTCAGTTTTGCATTTGTTTTTGTTTTGCTAATAACTTCATAACCATGCATCCTCTTCAAATAAACTGTATATGAAATCTGTTTAGAATTTAGAGTAGTTTCACATTATGTAACTTTCTTCCATGTTAAAAATATTTAAAATGTTTTTTTGCTTCGTTTTGTGAAATAACATGTTGAAAATGGTTTAAGTCATAACTTTTAAACCGTAGCTCGATTTAAAATGATTTTTGGGTTTTTCTGACCGGCTGACAACAGGCCCCACTTGTCATCCTCCGTGCACCATATACCCCTCTCCACACCCAGCCTTGCCACTTCAGCACCCCCTGGCCCGCTTGTCATTGACACTGGCTAGCCAGGCCCATGTCTCTTTTGTTTTCCTGGTTATGCATTTTCTTTTCAGTTTTGCATTTGTTTTTGTTTTACTAATAACTTCATAACCATGCATCCTCTTCAAATAAACTATATATGAAATATGTTTAGAATTTAGAGTAGTTTCACATTATATAACTTTCTGCCATGTTTAAAATGTTCTTTGATTTGTTTTATGAAATAACATGTTGAAAACAGTTTAATTCATAACTTTTAAACCGTACCTCGATTTAAAATGATATTTATATGTTATTGGGGCAGAATTTTGCATATTACTTGGTGCAATCGGTTTTGCTGTTTAATAACTTTTAAATGGTGTAGTAGGAAGAACAGTATCGAATACAAATGTGCACATGGGGATTTTACGAAATTGTTGTTTGTTTCTTCCGGCCCCATGTAATTTTCCTGTGTGATGTAGTTTGTTTTGTGTTGCACTCCTTCCCATGTTAAACAACATTTCAATTGGTTGGGTGCTTAACTAGTTATGTAAGTGCATCTAGTGCCACACCTAGTTCGTTTTGGAGTATTGACGACAAACCTGGTTGAGGGACTAATGTGTTTGTGAGAATTGCAGGATAACACAACTAGTAATTCCTCATTGATTCGCTTTACCTACCGGAGATGACCCCTAAAAATGTCTGAAGACATTGACGACAATGGTGGTACATGAAGATAATCATATTGAAGACTATGACAAGAGAAGACATTGGGTGAAGACTATGGAGCGCGAAGACTTAGATGTTTCGTTGTTTCCTTTTCTTCTTTGTTGAGTCATAGGAACCACCGTACTGTTAAGTGGGGTCCAAGTGAACTAAGTCAGAGTGACTGAAGTGATGCTCAACCAAATCCTATATCTTCGAGCGAAGACAATGAGAGAAAATCTTGTCCAGAGTTGGATGAGTCAACTTTACTTGTAGCCCAAGTAAAGTTGCCGCATGTGTTTGAAATCTGACCGTTGGAACACGTGTCAGTTCCTTAGTGACCCAGGGTCACTTCGGACAAATCAGGTCGGGTTGCCTAGTGGCTATAAATAGCCCACCCCCTACACCATAAATTGGTGGCTGCTCAGAGTTATTACACAGCTTTTGTCGTTTGAGAGCAACCCAACTCTGAAGCATTTGAGAGAGAGATCCTTGTAAGGACAAAGCCCAAACACCCAGAGCCAACGAGTGTTAGGCATCACTGAAGTCTTTCTGTCTGTGTGACCTGAAGACTTGTTACATTTGAGGACTATGTTTCCTCCAGCCGGTTAGGCGTCGCGTTCTGAGCATCCAAGAGTCATTGTGGATCGCCGGTTAACGAAGTCTGTCAAGGTTTGGAAGTCTACCTTGAAGACTTACCAGAGTGATTGGGCGAGGACTAGGTGTCCTTAGCTCAAGAGGAGCAAGGTGAAGATGCCGTCTTCTAAGTTAAATCTCAGCCTCCCTAATCAGACGTACAGTTGTCACAGCAACTGGAACTGGTCTAACAAATCACTGTCTTCCCCGAGCTATTGGTTCTATCCTTTCCTTCTCTTTACTTACTGTCTTTCATTGTGAAGTCATTGCCTGCTTGCCTATCTGTTTGATTTCACTGCGTGACTACTTGATCTGATTGGCTTCATGAAATCTTCCATCCTGATCCGTACTGCCTAGCTGCTATTAGTCTTCATGCTTTCACTTCATTGAATACTTGACTATGGCTTGTCTAGTGTAGTCTACCTTCCGCTGCATATAAATAGGATTGGTTTTATCGTTTGTCTTTCAAACTTCCATGTTTTGAAGACATTCATAAAAATCGCCTATTCACCCCCCTCTAGTCAATATACATCACTTTCAATTGGTATCAGAGCGAGGTACTCCCTTGTTCTGTGTGATTCGGTTTAACCACCTGGAGTTTTAGCTATGTCGACTGCTGGGATAATCAAAGTCTCCGCTGCGTGCCCTGTCTTCGATGGCACTGAATACCCCTACTGGAAGAACAAGATGGATTCATCTTGAATCCATTGACGTGGACCTCTGGTTTGTCGTCAAGAACGGCATTCCCAAGACTGGTGAAGGTCTCACCCCTGCTGATGTCAAGAACCTTGTCCAACTGGATTCCACTGCCACGAATATCATCCGTGGTCATCTGACCAAAGGACAGTATGGCCGTGTGAGTGCTCTGGAAACATCGAAGGAGGTCTTGGACTGGCTCTCTATGGTCAACGAAGGCGTCTCAACCCAGAGAGATCAAAGAATCAGTGTCCTTCGCAACCTCTTCAATCGTTTCAAGAGACATGACAATGAGAATGTCCAGCATACATTCGACCGCCTCACTCACATCACAAATGAGCTTTAGGCACTTGGAGCCACTGAGATCACCAAGCATGAAATCGTCAAGACACTACTGAGATCACTTGACAGCTCATTTGACATCCTTGCCCTGATGATTCAAGAACGCCCTGACTTCAAGACTCTCGATCCGTCTGACATACTTGAGAGGCTCAACACACATGAGTTCTAGCTATCTGAGAAACGTGACATCTATGGTCCCAACTATGGCCGGACTCGCGCTTTGAAGGCAAAGGTTGCTTCCTGATCTGAAGAAGAATCTGACTGCAGTTCTGATGATCCTGAAGACATTTGAAAGGAGCTTGCCATGCTTGTGAAGAAGTTCCAGAAATTCACTAGGAAGAAAGGCTTTAGAAAGTCTTCACGATCCAGCTCAAGGAATGATGAAGCTTCTACCCATGAGTACAAGAAGAGAACATGTCAGAAGTGCAAGAAACCTGGTCACTACATCTCCAAGTGTCCTCAATGGGACAATGAGAAGAAGAAGAAGAAGAAGAAGATCAATGAATATGATTCTGATGACAAGAAAAAGAAGAAATACTCAAAGTCTTATTCCAAGTCTTCATCAAAGTATTCATCACACAAGAAGAATTCATCTGGCAAGGCTCGTGCGTTTGTTGTCAAGGAGATGGATTCAGAGGAGGAGTCTGCTTCAGAAGAAGCGGGGGTGGAGTCTGAGGAGGAGTCTGATTCTGGTGCTGCAAGTCTGGCTCTCGCCACAGCCTACGTTGCTAAGTCCATCTTCAACACTGAAGACAATGGCTCCGTCACCAACACTGATGATAATGAGAATGACGACTCTGCTCCCACCTACTGCTTCATGGCACGCGGTGCCAAGGTAAAATCACGCGATGCTTACTTTCAAAAATCCAGTGAAGATGACTCTGATTGTGAATCAAACCCTAGCTACAAAAACACTTGCTAAAATTGCCACTGAACAGCAGAAAGCTATGGAACATATTCAAAAACTGTTAGAAAAAAGCGATGACCTGTTGGACGCGGAAATGACCCGTTCTCAGTCCTTAATTGAAGACATAAAAAATCTTCATGTTTAGTACGAGGAACTTGAAAGTCTTTATGAATCGCTCTCAAAAACTCATGAAAAGATTTCCCACGATTACCTTCAAAGGAAGCGAGAACTTGAGAAATTGAAAGCGGCTCATGAAGATCTTCAAAAATAAAATGAGTCACTCTGCGCACAACTGATCAGCTCTGCTCAGGAAGGATTTGAACCACCATGTCTAAAATGCATTGAGCGTGATAACTCTACATATGTTGCTGAATGTTCTACTGCTGCCACTATTACAATATCTTCAACTACTGATGTGGTAACTAACCCCTCTGCTGAGGATACCACTACTATTGCTGATGAAAATGCTAGGTTGAAGACTTTTCTTGAAACAGGGATGCACAAAAGCCTCAAAGGGCATCAGACTTTATGTGATGTCCTCAAAAAGCAGATACTGAACCGAAACCCTAGGAAAGAGGGTGTAGGGTTCGAGAGGAAAATGAATGTTGATGGTTCATACTGGAAGCCTGAGCAGTACCCCAAAACCACATGAGTTGCTGCAAAGGAACCTTCAGTGGATCCGTCTACCTTATCTGGCTTCACTTGTGCTAATCCTATTATCATTGATGAATCCTTTGATGCAAACTATAAACTGTTTAAGACTTAGAATGGTGAAGTGTTTGCCAGGTATATTGGTACTAACTGCAGGAACGGGCCACCTATGAAGAAGATCTGGGTTCCCAAAGGTTGTCTTGAGAAGCTTCCAGTAAATGGTATCATGACACCACCTGGGAAGAAGACAAACCCCAGACCAAGGGCTTCATATGGTCCTAAGGCTTCATATAGACAGAGGACTCACCTGAGTCACCCTAACGCCAATGTTTTCTAGGGAAATTATACTCAGACCCACGAATATGAGTGTGTTTCCTCAAACCGCTATATTAACAAAACAAAGAACTTCTCTGCTTATTCTCATGAGTATTATTATCCCACTGCAAAATTATTTGCTAGGGCTCCAAAGCCAAAATTCTCAGATGCCGCTCTTAGACTCATTGCTTCTAAGCCACCCCTGAAGATGTGGGTGGTTAAGAAGAACTAACTTTCTCCAGCAGGAAAGGTCTCCAGCCGAAAATTAAAGGCATCTGATGCTATTGCTGGGGACCTAAAACATCTTGTAGGGCACAAGATCAAATGGCCAAATGATCTTACTATCTATTCTGTTCCTGAATCGCTTGCTAATCATCTTATCAGTCCTAACTTGGATCTAAGCTTTCATAATCCACTTGTACGTCAAAAGCTTATGCTTCACATTGACTATTGGTGAAGCATATCCCCCTAACTACATTGTAGGGAGTGACACCAAAGACTTCAGAATGGATTATGGACAGCGGATGCACAAATCATATGACTGGAGATCAAATTCTTCTTATGGACTCAACCTTACGTGCATCTAACAAGAGTCACATCACATTTGCTGATACTGGTAAAAGCAAAGTGTTGGGTCTAGGTAGAGTTGCAATCTCAAGGGATCAGCACATGGATAATGTCATGCTTGTCGAATCCTTTGGTTTCAACTTAATGTATGTCTCGATGCTTTGTGACTTAAACATGATTGTGATATTTGGAAAATATCGTTGCCTTGTACTAATGGAAGCTGACAAGTCTCTAGTCTTTGAAGGATACAGAAAAGGTGATCTGTATATGGTAGATTTCTCAGCTGGACCGCAGATGGCTGTATGTCTTCTAGCAAAAGCTTCAGAGTGCTGGCTCTGGCATCGGAGGCTAGGACATGCCGGCATGAGGAACTTGCACACTCTCGCGAAGAAGAAGCATGTCGTAGGCATCGAGGGTGTCAAGTTCAAGAAAGATCATCTATGTGGTGCCTGTGAAGCTAGGAAGATTACTAGGGCCAAGCATCCCTCGAAGACAATCATGACGACATCCAAACCCTTCGAGCTGCTTCACATGGACTTATTTGGCCCTACTCACTACTCCACGTTCACCACTACAGCTTGTCTATATGGCTTTGTCATCGTTGATGATTATTCAAGATACACATGGGTGCATATAATTCTCTACAAGACTGGAGTGCAAGATGTCTTCAGACGCTTCGCCAACCGTGCCATGAACAATTATGGCGTCAAGATCAAGCATATCAGAAGTGACAATGGAATTGAGTTCAAAAATACAGGCCTTGATCTTTATCTGGATACAATGGGAATCACTCATGAGTTCTCAGCTCCATACACACCTCAGCAGAATGGCATCGTAGAGCGCAAGAACAGAACACTAATTGAGATGGCTCGAACGATGCTCGATGAATACAAGACACCAAGAAAGTTCTGGCCCAAAGCTATTGATACTGCATGCCATATCATCAACCGTGTTTATCTTCACAAGCTTCTGAAGAAAACGTCCTATGAACTCCTTACTGGCAAGAAGCCAAATGTCAGTTACTTCAAGGTATTTTGAGCTAGGTGCTAGATCAAGGATCCACATCACAAGTCAAAATTTGCACCAAAAGCACATGAAGGTTTCATGCTCAGCTATGGAAAGGACTCACACTCCTACAGAGTCTTCAACATCTTTCTCTATAAAGTGGTTGAAACTGTGGATGTGCGGTTTGATGAAACGAATGGTTCACAAAGAGAGTTCCTGCCAAACGTGCTGGATGAAGCTTCACCTAGTGAATCTATCAAGCTAATGGGAACAGGTGAAATCATGCCTTCTGAAGCACAGCCTGACGAGGAACTCATCATTTCTGCTCCAAATCAACCTGAAGACAATGCTCAGCCTGAAGACAATCCTTCTGATGATGACAATGAACAGCAAGAGCAAAATCTTCGTCCAGCTCATCCCCGTGTTGCAAATGAAGTACAAGTTGAGAAGATAATTGACATCATAAATGCACCTGGTCCACTCACTCGTTCAAGAGCAACACAGCTAGCAAATTTCTGTGGGCACTTTGCATTCGTCTCAATATCTGAACCCAAGAAAGTTGCTGAAGCTTTATGGAACCTGAATGGATTCAAGCAATGCAAGAAGAGCTTCAACAGTTTGAGCTGAACAACGTATGGGAACTTGTCAAGTGTCATGACCCTCGCAAGCACAACATAATAGGCACAAAATGGATATATCGCAACAAGCAAGAGAGCATGGTCAAGTTGTCAGAAACAAAGCTTGTCTCGTTGCTCAAGGTTACACTCAAGTTGAAGGGATTGACTTCGATGAAACATTTGCTCCTGTGGCTAGGCTTGAAGCTATTCGCATACTGCTAGCCTATGCAAATCATCACAACATACTTCTATATCAAATGGATGTGAAGAGTGCCTTTCTTAATGGCAACATTGAAGAAGAAGTGTATGTTGCACAACCACGGCTTTGAAGATCCAAAACGTCCTGATATGGTATACAAGCTCAACAAGGCACTATATGGCCTCAAACAAGCCCCTCATGCTTGGTATGACACACTCAAAGACTTCCTGAAGAGCAAAGGCTTCAAACCTGGTTCCCTGGATCCCACACTCTTCACGAAGACATATGATAGTGAACTGTTTGTCTGCCAAATCTATGTAGACGACATTATCTTTGGCTGCACGGACAAAAGATAAAGTGACGAGTTTGGTCACATGATGCAAGAGCAATATCAGATGACCATGATGGGTGAGCTGAAGTTATTCCTTGGTCTTCAAATTCGTTAGCAAAGCAACGGCATCTTCATATCTCAAGAGAAATACCTCAAAGATTGCTTGAAGAAGTTTGGTATGCAAGACTGCAAAGGATACACGACGCCTATGCCAACTAAAAGTCATCTGAGTCCCGACGCCAATGGTAAAGATTTCGATCAAAATGTATACCGCTCCATGATTGGTTCTTTACTTTATTTATGTGCATCTAGGCCAGATATTATGCTTAGTGTTTGCATGTGTGCTCGATTCCAAGCGGCACCAAAGGAGTCGCATCACTTAGCTGTGAAGCGAATAATTCAATATTTGGCTTACATCCCAACACTAGGATTATGGTATCCAAAGGGCTCAGAGTTTGATCTAGTTGGATTCTCAGATGCTGATTATGTTGGTGACAAAGTTGATCGCAAGTCTACATCAGGCACATGTCACTTTCTGGGACGATCACTTGTCCGTTGGTCTTCAAAGAAGCAGAACTGTGTATCACTCTCCACGGCTGAATCTGAATACATTGCTGCTGGATCTTGCTGCGCTCAGCTTCTCTGGATGAAGCAAATGCTCAAGGACTATGGTGTCCATCTGAAGCATGTGCCACTCTACTGCGACAATGAAAGCGCCATCAAGATAGCCAACAACCCAGTTCATCACTCGAAGACAAAGCACATTGAAATTCGTCATCACTTTCTCAGAGATCATGTCATGAAGGAAGATATTGATATCAGACACGTCAACACTGAAGAGCAACTGGCAGATATCTTCACAAAGCCCTTGGATGAGAAAAGGTTTTGCAAGTTGCGGTGTGAGCTAAATATCTTAGAATCCTCAAATGTCCTGTAATCAGGCACACATCCTAACACTTATGCATATTGATGACTTAGATGTGCAACACACGAAGTAAAGTATATCTTCAATCAATGAAGACTTACACTCTGAGTGTGAATACATTAACGTGGAATTTAACTTCGGAGTGCCACGATAATTGTGCGCCGTGTCTGGGTCTAATACTTTCTATACGGTGGGCAACGCCACCACCAAATCTTTGTTTGAAGTGTTTCTCTTGGTGTTACATTTGCAAAGTCTTCGCATTTGGTTTATCTTCATATAGGACATATATAGACTTGTGTTTTGTCCTCTACAACATTCACTTATAGCTATGTCTTCTTATTTTAATCTTTTGAACTAAGTAAATGTGATCGGACCCTACCCTCTCTATGCTTTCTCACCTCATACTCTATCTATCCAAATCATATGCATTCTATTGGAACAGTCTAATGTCTTCTCTGCGTCCTTGTCAGCAGAAGATACACAGACAAACTTTTAATCTGTTTTTAATGCTCAATCCTTTATGCCTGAAACCCGGAGAAGCCAGAATGACCACCCCGACAGTCCAGGCGTGCGTGGGATCGTGGGACAACTCCCAATGTGTTACATGTCCGCCACGTGTCCCTCAGATGTGAACCGCCAGGGGCACCTGCGTAATTGCGCTGTGCCGTCTCCCATGCTGATAAATGCACGTCCCATCACGGTCAAAAATTCTTCTACCACCTCTCCACCTTGACCAACCCTAGCGCCTCCGCTTGCTCTTGACGACGTCAGCGACGAAGCGCTTCGCTGGCACAACCTCGTCGACGCCGTCTTCACGCCGGCCGCGGACATCGTCTTCTCTGCCGCCGTCGTAGGTGTCTTCCGTCGCCAAGTTAGGGCACGGAAGATCGAACTACTCGCTCGTCATCCACTTCTTCTCCGTCTAGCAGTTCATCGTGTGGTAAATTAAAACTCTATTTTTACCATCTTCTCGATCCAATAGATTCATCACTTTTTACCATAAGAAGTTTCTGCCTCCGCATGTTTGGATCTATCATGTCTGCATCTCATATCTTGCCTAGTACATTCACATATGCTTCAAACATAGTTAGATTCCTCACTTGTACCTATTCTTGGATACGTACAAATCTGGAACCAACTCTCAACATAAAAGTGAATGTCTTCGCGCTATGAGGTCAAAGTCTTCTAAACTGATTTATCTTCAAAATCTTTTGAGAATGCATATGACCTCTTCCCCTTCCCTCGCATCTCTAATGCTGTCACAGGTACATGTCCATGGGAGAATCCCTTGGTTCTCATAGTCTGCATTCATTTGCAGAATTCTTGCAGCGTCATATTCATTCTCCCGAAGCCAGTTCCTGTCTGACCAGTAGATCAAAGCATTTGCCAGTGTTGAAGCCTTTCAGTTTGAAGCCTTTCAGATTGAACCCAATGGCTACTGATAATTCTATTAGGAAGGGTGGCAGACAGCGCCGTGGAAACAACTCCAAGGATTTGCCTTCTGACCTCATTTAAATGTACAAGCCTGATCCAGAGGAGGATTACAATTAGAGGAAGACTCGAATCCAATGGATTCGAAGATATTGGGAAGAACAATGGTTCAAGTACAGATTTGTGACCCAAGAATATGCTGAGAAGAATGCCATCAAGCCACCCTAGGGAGACAGTCTATATAAAAATCTTCCACCCAGGACTCAAGCTGAAGCCATTGCTCAAGGCTTCTATCCTTGTATGGTTAGAGGGCCACAACCAGCAGATGCCGACCCATCTTCACTGCTATGGTGTCGCGACGACAATCTGTACAAGCGAAATCTTCCGTATGCCAAGAACTCTGCCAAAGAAAACAAGAAGAATTGGGGATTAGACTTCAATCCTGGCCCCTCTGCGCCCCGTGCCGATGGCACGCGCGAAGCTGAACCTAACCTGGTTGGGCCCTTCTACAACTTAGAAGGTCTCATCAGTCATATAAGGGTTCAAGGGGCGGATGTTGATCAAGTTGCAAACGACGCTGATTCTGATGAAGCGCCTGCATCTACGAAGCCAAAGAAGAAGAAGAAATCAAAGGCTTCGAAGACCACTCCACCAATTGCTTCGAGAGTGAAGCCGTTGGCCACTGCTACACCAGCACCAAGTGTGCAATCTGAGGAGCACTCTTGCATTTCCAAGAGCAAACAACTAAGGAAGAAGCCCATGCACAACCCCAGTCCAGCTCTATCTCCTGACGTTGTTCTGAAGAACGCTAATGAAGCCATTGATCTTTCAAGTGATGAAGATCTAGCTGATGACGCTCTGGATCAATTGATCAAGAGCAATCAAGATGCAGAAATCTTCAACGATTTAACGCTCTTTAACGTGGAAGTGTTGAACAACTTCATTGATGAGTTGTTTGACACCCGAACCTCAGTTTGACGATCTGCAACTTCCAGTTGGCCTCAACGTCTCCTTCAATGGCGCCATTGCTTCTGAGCTTGCTCTTGCTCAGAGAATTGTTGAGATGAAGCAAAAGATTGACTATGAAAAGGCTCAGTTCAAGAAGCATATGTCCAAGCTCAGCGTCCAAGAAACCCAGAACTTCAAAGTCATGATGCATGAGCTCAAGGAAGCCTTTCCCAAGAGGCGTGAAGAATCCAAAGGTTCTCGTGAGCGCATCAAGGCCTTGGCTGCCAAGTGCGTCCAAGCCTACAATGAAGCTGAGAAGCGCAAGGCTCTTGGGCGTCCTGGCAGCGACCCCAGAATGGTTGCAAAGAAGAAGAAGCAAACTGTGGCCCCCACTGTAGAATCAAGGCAGGAAGAACCTCGCATTGTCTTCCCTGCTAGCATGACAGGCACGAAACCTAAGGTCACCCCAGTTGCTTCAGAGCTTAAGAAGACAAAGGTGGCTGAAGCTGAGGCGCGCAAGCGAAAAACCAAGAACACCACTGATGAAGCCAATGCTCCACCCACCAAGAAGCGAAAGATCAAGAAGGTCCGGGCTGCTCCAACAGAGCCCCTTGTAGTCGAGCCCATTTCTGTTGCTCGACCTGCATCTTCACACGAGGAACGTCGCATGACTGTTCATGAGCCTGCTCCTACAGAGGCTGAAGACATTCCAGCTGTTGACCCGACCGCAGCTGAAGACATTGGTCCTCCTGACAATGTTGAAGATGATGAAGTCCTTCCTCAGATCGAGTATAATGTGGTATCATCGCCTGTTCTCACGAACAGCGAACGCATCAGCATTGGTCGTCCATTGACGCCAATTGCTAAGGATGACTCATGGGCTGATCACCCACAAGAATCCCCACGTGTTGAAGACGCACTAGTAACACCCCCTACTCAAGTCACCAGTTCGGTGCTTGAAGATGAAGACTTTGTGGCCCAACCAACTCCATCACCAAAAGCATCGCCAACATTCCGCAGGCTTCGCAAAGGACCAAGGCCCCAAGTCGTTCCTTCAAGTGTTCCAGAAGGAGAAGAGCAACAATCTGTTCCTGAAGCTTCTCCTACTGTGAACCTCCCAGAATCTAAAGCCAAAGTGGGTGAAGATTTTCCGGCTACATCAGCCGATGAAGAAAACCCGAAGAAGAAGAAGCTCGTACTGCCACACCCCCTGTTCTTGAGGAGAACGTGTCCGACCCTCCAGCTCCTGAAGTGGAGGTTACAAATTCTTAGGCTGCCACCACCACCACTGAAGCCAATGACGTTGTCATGGCTGAAGCTAATGTGGCACCTGAAGTCAATGTGGTGCCTGATGTGATGGCACCCGAAGTCAATGTTGTACCTGAAGCCACTCAGCAGCCTGAAGCAAATTCCGCTGCTCCTGTTCCGCCTCCACGGTCCCATACAATTGATCAAGCATACGACAAAGATGATCATCTCATCTCTTTCAGATGGCCCATTCTGGTTCCTCAATTTGACTACCATGTTGAGCACAGGCCTCAGGTTCAAAAGCCTAAGCCAAGACAGCCAAGGTTCCCAGGTACTGCCACTTCACCAGGGTCCTTCAATGCAAATGGCTTCACTGCGCACAACACTTTCTTTGACAGCGCCAAGAACCCCTATTCCAAGCCAAGGATATCATCAGATAGGTTCTGGAGCCATCAGCAGCGCAGTTATTATTCACGAGTACTCTATGATCAAGGGCGCATTTTCCCTCATATGCGTCTTGATACTGAAGCCATTACTGGATTGCCCTGTCTTGAGGAATCCCTTGATTGCTTCCGTGATGCTGGACTGCTCAACTTTGTGACTGACAAAGAGCATTGGAATGAAGAGCTGCTTCTGCAATTCTATGCAACCCTCCACATTCGCGGCTACAGCAGGGATCCGAAGACATGGGTCCTTGAGTGGATGACAGGCAATGTCCATCCTGAAGCAAAATCCTTTGACCTCATTGACCTTACTGGCCTGCCCACTCCAGGAGAACTGTATGAACCTGGCTGTCAACTACACAGCGAAGCTTTGGAGAGTATCTTTCAGAAGCCCAAGCCCAACACGAGCCAAATGCTGAGCATGATGATGCCATGCCAATCGATGCTGAATATCCAAAGGAGTTCTTTGTTGAAGACCTTGAGTATCTGCCTCGCACCATATATCATATCATCAAGCGAACTGTGAAGGCACAATGAAGACATTGGTCTTCTACAGCTAAGCTTGAAGGACATTCTTCATCAGCCAAGCTTGAAGGCACAATGAAGACATTTGTCTTCTACATCTTCAATGGCATCAGCTTCAACGCCCAAGACTTCTTTATCAGGCAGTTGGCTGTTTCAAGTTCTGATCTATTTGGCCTCAAGTTTTACGCTCCATGGATTATACGCTTCATCAAGCTTCATTCTGCTATCAACTATCAACCTTCTGCTCGCAACCATTACATATTCTTGCCAGAGGTTGATATGTCAGCTGAAGCCATATACCAAGAGCCCGCCAAAGAGCTTGTTAGTCTTCACAAGCTGATCACTAGAGCTTCACTCAACCAATTGAAGGAGTTCCAGTAGTCTCTCGCGTTTCCTCTGGCTGGCCGTACTCTCTTACCTCGCCACGCAGAGACTGAAGCTACTGAGAGCACCATTGCCCAAAGGCCTCGGAAGCGTTCTCGTGTTCTCAATGACCAGGAGCTTCTCGTTGCCTTACATCAGAAACAGGATAAGCATCACTACTGGCTGAAGCATCAGATGCAAAGCCTCTCGATGGACGTAAATTGCATTCGCAACCTTGCCACCAAGAATGCCTTTGTTGCTCATGAAACTTGTCGGAAGTCATGGAAGAGTTTGACTTTGCTTAGTGCTGAAGCAGATCTTCAAGTCGATGGCTTCACTGAGATATTCAAGTTTGACCACACTCCTCCAAGGAATGATGTTTTGCGTCGAACTCCGTCTCTTGAAGACTCTGACTATTCCTCCTCTGCTGCAACTATGGACGCCAGGGTCATAGATGATCAAGATGATGCTACCTCACCACCTCCTCCTTCAGCTCGTGTCAACACTGCACCAACTACTTCTGCACCGCCAAACACCAACGCCGACCCTGCATCCTCTCCTGCTCCAACTAGGAACGAGTAGAGGCTCTATGTCTTCAAACCTTTTTGGTCCTTACTGACAAAAGGGGGAGAAGCATATGAGTTGATAGTCTTCAAGCGGGTCCATATGGGCGGGTGCTTCATATTTTTCCTAGTGTTTACAACTCTCATTTTGCTACATTTGGTCCTTTGAGTTGTAACACTTAAACTTGATGGTCGTCTGCTACGTTTTCTACTACTCTGTAATGCGATGATAAATTCCGCATGTGCTACGATATATTCCGCACTTAGTCATTTTGTAGACGTCCATTTCTCATTATGCATATCATTATATTCGACATATCAAATGTGCATGATGAATTGTCTTCATAAGTTGAAAAGGATCTCCACAATTACAACCTGCCATGTGAATTTGCATTCAAAAGCAAATCAACTATATGCAAATCTTCAGGGGGAGCCTTTTGCTACTTATGACGACAATACCTTTATCCTTTACAATTTCACATACTTTTATCCCCGTTGAAAACTTCAACCAGTTTGTCAACAATCACCAAAAAGGGGGAGATTGTAAGTGCATCTAGTGCCACCCCTAGTTGGTTTTGGAGTATTGACGACAAACCTGGTTGAGGGACTAATGTGTTTGTGAGAATTGCAGGGTAACATAAGTAGTAGTCCCTCATTGATTCGGTTTACCTACCGGAGATGACCCCTAAAAATATATGAAGACATTGACGACAATGGTGGTACATGAAGATAATCATACTTTTATCCCCGCGGCAGGCTTCCACTATGTGCCCGCGCTCCGGCTGATCCGGCCATGCGTCGCCCTGGGGCCCTTCCAGGGGCACGTGGCGGAAGGCTGTGCAGCCTGGGGTACACGGGGGCAAGCCGCGATGACGAGGCCACCATCGTGGCGAACTGAGACGCCCTGACGGACGCTTTTCTGCACTGTTTGGGGCGACGGCGACGGGCATTCAATACCCTTGTCCCCTGCCGTCAGGGTTAGGTACGGAACATTGTACATACACTATTCCAACTACTACCGTTTTTACATTTTTACCCTCATCTACGTTGCCACCTGTCGGTGACCCCTTTGACCTATAAAAGGAGGCCCATGCGCAACATAGAGGGGGTTCCGATCTTCGATCACTCTCACGCTCGGTGTAGCTAGCAACTAGTATTGTAGCTCTCATCGCTCCCGAGCCAAGAACACAACAAACCAAGGCAGGAGTAGGGTTTTACGCATCCGTGCGGCCCGAACCTGGGTAAACTGCTCGCGTGCTCGCCTCGATCCGCTCTTCGTGCATCCTCCGCTCGCTTGCCGTACCAAAAAGGGGCTCTGGTCCCATAGGTGTTCGTGGGCGATCAGTTTCCCCGACATCTTTGGCGCGCCAGGTAGGGGGCGTCGAGGTTGTGCGAACCTGATCCGGCGTTCACGCGGGCGAAATCTTCAGCAACTTCATCAACTTCATCGACATGCCGCCGAAGAAGAAGGCTTCGGAGGTAGCAGGCCCGTCCGTGTCGATCCCACCACAGCCGAAGCCAACGGTCGGTGGGGTAGACGCTGGCGGAAGGATGAACGCCGGCGAGGAAACTCACGGCACCGCCAAGTCCAAGGACAAGACGGATGACCGGGCGCATTCCAAGACCTCGGCATCCGTGCACGCACCGCGCCCCTCTCAGGAGGTGCCGGACCGGCAGCGACGTGGCACACAAGGTACCATCCGCTTGTTGGGTCAAGGTCAAGTTGGTGGGTCACGGGACGCTCAAGGCCAACGTGCTGGCACGAGCAAGGCGCGGTCGCAGGGACGAGACCCTGCTCCTTCTAACGCAGTTAGAAGTCCGAGCATATCTCGCTCCTCGCACCGCTCGCCACCGCTCCCCTCCACTCCAGCAAAAGCTCTAGCTCGAGCTCAGCTGCTCCTCGATTTCCCTCCAGCGGCAGACAAGGCCGAAGACTGGAGGGCCACCATCCAAAGCCTCATCGCCTTCGCCAACAACGACACGCCGCAGCGGCCGATGACGTCGCGGCCGCGGCAAGTCAGCCAGGCGCGGGCTGATGGAGACAAGACCGCCGGGGGTGCAACTACCGTGCACTCCCCGCCCTGAAGGCCGAAATCGCCGACTCGCCGGATCAACATCGACGACGACTCCACGGCGTCGTCGGATCCACGAGCTCGCCGCGATCAACGCCAAGTCCTCGACGACAGACGACAAGAAGACGCTCGAACTCGCATCGAGCGTCGAAGAGAAGCGCGGCGACAATCCGACCAGCGCGCTGGGCCCGCTGTCGACATGCGCGCGCCCGGGGAACCAGGCGACTTGCCGTACGCGGCAGGCTGTCCTGCGTTCACTTGTGAGCTGCGGCAAGTCTAGTGGCCCAGCATGAAAAACTTCAAGCCCGACGTACCCGAGAAGTACGACGGCAAGACTCATCCGTCAGAGTTCCTCAGCATCTACACCATCGCGGTGCAGGCTGCCGGGGGACGAGACGAGAAGATACTGGCGAACTACTTCCCGCTCGTGCTCAAGCCAAACGTAAGATCTTGGCTCATGCACTTGCCGGAGAACTCCATTTCTTCTTGGGCCGACCTGTGCCATCAGTTTGTCGGCGCCTTCATGGGTGGCCACAAGCCCCATGGCCAGGAGAGCGACCTTCATATACTCGCCCAGAAGGAAGGAGAGTCCATGCGAAAGTATATCCAGAGATTCAGCCGCGTCCAGCACAACATCCCGGACGTCCACCCTGCCGCGGTTATTAGCGCGTTCCATCAGAACGTGAGTAACCGCAGGATGAGGGAGGAAATGGCGATGTGCAAGATACGAGACGTCAGTGAGCTCTATGCCCTGGATGACAAGTGCGCATGCGCTGAAGAGGGGAGGAGACTCTCCGGAGAGGATACTGGAGCAGGAGGAACAGATAGTGAGGATGCCGCCCCGGCAAGGAAGAACCGGCGGCGGAACAGCAAGAAAAAGAAGAACAAGGAAGTACTGGTCGTTGAGCAGTCCGGCAAGGAGGATGGCACCAAGAAAGCTCAGGCTGGTGGCTCCGGCAAGGAAGCTACCACTGTAGCGTCCTGCTCACGGCGCGTCGTGCCCGTGCACTGTTTTGGGCCTGGCCCAACAGCGCTCGGCACCGTGTGTGGCCCAGGCCCGGGGGCTCCTGTCGGTGTACTAAAGTAGGGGTACCTTAGTATCCCGACTTGTGCACGGGCAGTAGCAGCGTCCCGTGGCAGGGCTTGCCACGCGCCCGCCAAGGCCCACTATGGTTCGTTTGGAGCCATTCAAGAACAAAGTATTCAAGCTAAAGAAACAAGACCCCGGCAAGAGGAGCTTGCTGGGAAGGCCGTTCCAGGCTCAAGACTACCCCTTTGGCACAAGGCCCTGGCAAGAGGAGCTTGTCAGGAAGGCCAAGCATGGCATTTCAGGAGACTTGCCGCGACGCGCAGTGCGCCGCGGCAAGGCCCGGAGAGCGACAAGCTTCCGGGCGCGACAAGGTAGCGGCCGCAGCAAGGCGCTTGCCACGGCAGGCTTCCACTATGTGCCCTCGCTCCGGCTCATCCGGCCACGCGTCGCCCTGGGGCCCTTCCAGGGGCACGTGGCGGAAGGCTGTGCAGCCTGGGGTACACGGTGGCAAGCCGCGATGATGAGGCCACCATCGTGGCAAACGGAGACGCCCTGACGGACGCTTTTCTGCACTGTTTGGGGCGACGGCGACGGGCATTCAATACCCTTGTCCCCTGCCGTCAGGGTTAGGTACGGAATACTGTACATACACTATTCCAACTACTACTGTTTTTACATTTTTACCCTCATCTACGTTGCCACCTGTCGGTGACCCCTTTGACCAATAAAAGGAGGCCCATGCGCAACGTAGAGGGGGTTCCGATCTTCGATCACTCTCACGCTCGGTGTAGCTAGCAAATAGTATTGTAGCTCTCATCGCTCCCGAGCCAAGAACACAATACAAACCAAGGCAGGAGTATGGTTTTACGCATCCGTGCGGCCCGAACCTGGGTAAACTGCTCGCGTGCTCGCCTCGATCCGCTCTTCGTGCATCCTCTGCTCCCTTGCCGTACCGAAAAGGGTCTCCGGTCCCATAGGTGTTCGTGGGCGTTGAGCAGTCCGGCAAGGAGGCTGGCGCCAAGAAAGCTCAGGCTGGTGGCTTCGGCAAGGAAGCTACCACTGTAGCGGCCGCCGACAAGCAGGACGGCTCCGACAAGCAGTACTGCAAGATCCACCGCACCAAGGGCCACGATCTCCAGAACTTCAAAAGGGTCGAGTACCTCGTCGAACAGCAGAAGGCTAAGTATGAGCGACGCGACAAAGAGAAGGCCCAGGGAGGTGGGGGAGAGTCCGGCAAGAAGCGGCCATTCAATGGCCGGGGAGGACGCCGCGTCAAGGCCAAGCAGCGGCAAGGGGATAGACCTCCCCGCGGCCGCGACAAGGACGAAGACAAAGACGACGACGAAGACATGGATGACGGAGACAACAGCGAGCAGGAGTTCCAGAAGGCCACAGAAGTTTTGTGCGTCGATGGAGGTGCCTCTCTGCATACTTCCCACCGCCAACTCAAACAATGGGTGCGGGAAGTTAATGCAGCAGAGCCACCCGTCGAGTCGTGCAAACTCCTGAAGTGGTCCAGCATGCCCATCATCTTCAACATTGAGGACCACCCTGACCGCACAACTGCGGTCGGGTGTTTGCCGATGTTGGTTTCACCAACCATCCGCAACCTCAAGGTCACCAAGATGTTGGTTGACGGCGGGGCCGGCCTCAACCTAATCTCCTCTGCTGTGGTCCGGAAGCTACAGATCCCCGACAGCGAGCTCGAGGAGACAGGCACGTTCCAAGGGATGAACCCGGGAAGGAGCAAGCCGAAGGGGAAGATCACACTGCTAGTAACCTTTGGCGGAGAGCTGAATTTCAGGACTGAGAGGATAACCTTTGACGTTGCCGATATCCCGTTGCCATACAATGGGATACTTGGCCGTCCGGCGCTCGCCAAGTTCATGGCGGCCTCTCATTATGCCTACAACACGCTCAAGATGCCAGGCCCGATAAGTGTCATCTCTGTCCCCGGCGACAAGAAGGACGCGCTTATCTGTGCCGACAAGATCTACCGGGACACAGCAGCCGCAACGGACAGTAAGACACTTGCCGCTGAAGCTCCCGGGGGGAAGAACAAGACCAAGTCCGGCAAGAGCTCTGGGGCCCACTCCGGCAAACGCTCCTCTTCGGAGAGCTGCGCTGCCGTCGAAGACGCACCATCGAGCTCCACCGGCAAGTGCAAGAAGGGAATGGCAGCTCCGCCTGCAACCAAGAAGGTGTCCGCCAAGGAGGACGGCACTGGTGGTACTTTCACCATCAGTGCCACGCTCGGTCCTAAATAGGAAAGCGCGCTCGTTACTTTCCTGCGGGCGAATGTCGACGTGTTTGCATGGCAACCGTTTGACATCCCCGGTGTTCCCAGGAAAGTGATTGAGCACAAGCTTGTCGTTTGTCCTCACGCGCGGCCCGTCAAGCAGAAGGTCAGAAAGCAAGCGGTGGAGCGCCAAGAGTTTATCGCTGAGGAAATCAAGAAGTTGGAAGCGGCAGGACTTGTTAGAGGTGTACTTCATCCCACGTGGCTGGCCAACCCTGTTGTCGTGCGCAAAGCAAATGGGAAGTGGAGGCTTTGTATAGACTTCACCGATGTGAATAAAGCTTGTCCCAAAGATCCATTTCCCTTGCCGCGCATTGACCAGATCGTTGACTCCACGGCTGGATGTGAGTTGCTTTCGTTTCTTGATGCATACTCCGGATACCACTAGATATTTATGGCTGAAGAAGATGAAGAGAAGACCACGTTCATTACTCCATGTGGCACTTACTGCTTCATACGCATGCCCTTTGGATTGAAGAATGCAGGTTCAACATTTGCGAGGGTAGTCCACACTGCTTTTGAGCCACAGATACACAGGAATGTAGAAGCTTACATGGATGATATAGTGGTCAAGAGCAAGGACAAAGATGCCCTGATTCAAGATCTAGATGAAACTTTTGCGAATCTGCGCAAGATACAACTCAAGCTTAACCCCGAGAAGTGCGTGTTCGGAGTCCCCTCCGGCAAGCTTCTCGGGTTCTTTGTGTCCCAGAGGGGGATTGAAGCCAATCCCGACAAGATCAAAGCCATCGAGCAGATCGAAGCTCCGAAGCGCGTCAAGGATGTACGAAGGCTTGCCAGCTGCGTAGCTGCTCTCAGCAGGTTCATTTCTAAGTCTGCAGAATGCGCCCTGCCGTTTTTCAAAATCTTGAAAAAGGCAGGTCCAATGAAATGGACTCCGGAAGCGGAGGCAGCGCTGCAGGACTTGAAAAGGTACCTGTCCTCCACTCCAATACTTGTCGCACCTAGACCACAAGAGAAGTTGCTGCTGTACTTAGCAGCAACCAATCAAGTGGTTAGTGCTGCGTTAGTAGCGGAAAGGGAGACAGATGAGGAGCCCACAGCCCCGGCAAGCACATCCAGCGACAAGCAGGGGGCTTCCCCGACGAGCTCTGGCCCCGACAAGGATGAGTCTGCGCATATGCAAGAAGAGGTGCGGAAGAAGATGGTGCAGCGCCCAGTTTATTTTGTTAGCTCCTTCTTGCAGGGGGCTAGGTCAAGATACTCTGGGGTGCAGAAGCTACTTTTCGGTCTCCTCATGGCCTCGAGAAAGCTGCGCCATTACTTCCAAGCACATGAGATAACGGTGGTCACTCGCTTTCCGCTGAAGAGGATATTGCAAAATCCAGAAGCAACAGGCAGGATTGTCGAGTGGGCACTGGAGCTGTCAAGCTTTGGCCTCAAGTTTGAAAGTACTTCAACCATTCAGAGCAGAGCCTTGGCAGAATTCATAGCAGAGTGGACACCAATGCCAGACGAAGAGATTCCAGAGACAAGCATCCCCGCCAAAGAAGCGAGCAAAGAATGGATAATGTACTTCGATGGTGCCTTCTCGCTGCGACGCGCCGGCGCTGGCGTGCTGCTTGTCGCGCCCACCGGA
Organism: Secale cereale; assembly: GCA_902687465.1. Classification (NCBI taxonomy): domain Eukaryota; kingdom Viridiplantae; phylum Streptophyta; class Magnoliopsida; order Poales; family Poaceae; genus Secale; species Secale cereale. The sequence goes on from LR738715.1 coordinate 514,957,767, forward strand.
GAGCACCTCAAGTACGTTGTCCAGATGCATTTTCCCAAGGAGCAAGCAACGAACAATACTGCAGAATATGAAGGTCTGCTTGCCGGCCTCAGAATCACAGCGGAACTTGGGATCAAGAAGCTCATTGTGCGGGGTGATTCGCAGTTGGTTGTCCGACAAGTAAACAAGAGCTACCAGAGTCCGTTGATGGAGGCATACGTCGACGAAGTGAGGAAACTTGAAGAACACTTTGAAGGCATGCAGATGGAGCATGTTCCAAGAGCTCAAAATGACGTCGCAGACGGCCTGTCAAAGTGTGCTGCACTAAAGCTACATGTGGAACCAGGGATCTTTGTGCTCAAGTTAACTCAACCATCCGTTACACCATCAATTGGACAAAGTAAGAAGAGAAAGTTGGCCTCTGGAGACTACTTGCCGGCAGAGCTTCCCGAAGCCGCCGCCAACAAGGTCCCCAAGATCAACAACAAAGTTGCTGAGGAACAGTCTGCTCCTGCAGACCCTAGGGTTTGTACAGTTGAAGCAGGCGTTCCCGACAAGTCTTGCCCCGGCAAGCTTGCCGGGGAACGTCCAGCTCCGGCCAAGCCACATGTTCTTGCCGTAGAAGCTGATGTTCCAACAGCAGCACTGATGCCTTTAGTCCTTGTTGTTGAGCCTCAGGCTCCAGCATGGGCGCAGCAAATCGTCCGTTTCCTCCAAACTGGAGAACTTCCCGAAGAGCCAGAAGAAGCAGAAAGAATAACCCGGCAGTCAAGTATGTATCAGTTCGTCGGCAACAAACTGTACAGAAGAAGACTCAACGGTGTTAGGCTGAAGTGCATTCCCCGGGAAGATGGGCAAAAGTTGTTGGCAGAGATACATGGAGGCATATGTGGTCACCACATTGGCGCAAGAGCACTTGCCGGCAAGGCGTTCCGGCAAGGTTTCTTTTGGCCAGAAGCCCTCCTGGATGCAACTGCACAAGTAACCAAGTGTGAAGCATGCCAGTTCCATGCCAAGCAGATACATCAGCCAGCTCAAGCTCTCCAGACGATCCCTTTGTCCTGGCCATTTTCGGTCTGGGGGCTCGACATCCTCGGCCCTTTCCCCCGCGCAGCTGGGGGCTTTGAATACTTGTACGTCGCCATCGACAAGTTCACAAAGTGGCCGGAAGTGGAACCAGTGAGAAAGGTGACCGCATAGTCAGCAGTCAAGTTCTTCAGGTCGATTGTTTGCCGTTTCGGAATCCCCAACAGGATCATCACCGACAATGGCACGCAATTCACAAGTCGCACCTTCATGCAATACGTCCAAGACCTTGGCGCCAAGGTCTGCTTCGCTTCTGTTGCTCACCCAAGGAGCAATGGTCAAGCGGAGAGGGCAAACGCTGAAGTGTTGCGCGGGCTCAAGACAAGAACTTTCGACAGGCTGCTCAAATGCGAAAGAAACTAGATTGAAGAGTTGCCGGCGGCTCTTTGGTCAATCAGAACGACACCAAATCGAGCCACCAGACAGACACCCTTTGCTCTTGTCTACGGAGCAGAGGCAGTTCTCCCCACGGAACTCGTATACGGGTTGCCTCGAGTGCTCGCTTACGATGAGCTCGAGCAAGAGCAACTGCGCCAAGATGACGCACTGCTCCTTGAGGAGGACCGTCTTCAGGCTGCTGTACGAGCTGCTCGATACCAGCAAGCTTTGCGCCGCTACCATAGCCGCAAAGTTAAAGCCAGAAGTCTCGAGGAAGGCGACCTTGTTCTTCGGCGCGTTCAGTCCGCCAAGAATTCCAACAAGTTGACGCCGAAGTGGGAAGGCCCTTATCGGGTGAGACAAGTCACAAGACCCGGCGCTGTCCGCCTTGAGACCGAAGAGGTCTTACCGGTGAGCAACTCCTGGAACATTGAGCACCTTCGCAAGTTTCACCCATAAGGCGCGGTTGCCGTGATCCGCTCCAGCAACCATCTTTTGTACAAGTCTTGCCGCTGTTGCATGTGAACCTTTGTACAAAGCCGGGCGCAGACCCCGTGCATCAGTAAAACTTTTCTGCCTTGCACAACTTGTCGTTTCATGCATTTTACTTTTTCTTGCATGTATTATATGACACCTCGTGCAGCACACACCCTCGGTAAGCAATAACGAGCCGCAAGGCTCCATATCTATGTTTCCTCCCTCTTTCTTTTTCTCTCAAGCAGAAGGAAGCTTTTCCTCGCGC
>LR738715.1:514960023-515084147 GCA_902687465.1 Secale cereale
GGGGGGGGAGGAGACAGTGGTATGGACCAAGTGCCGTTCAAGAAAGCCTCGCCTTGTCGGGAAGCGAACAACGCAAAAGCTAAGTTACCAAAGTTTGAGCATTCAAATTTTTAAATTTTAAAGTTATCTTCCTTGAACGACCACACTCTGTATGGAAAACCTGTGCGCGGAGGGACCTACTCGTAGCTTGCCGCGCCCTTACTTTGTTTCGAGCACGCTCAACGGCTTAAGTGTGCTGCGACAAGTGTCGCACCCTTACTTCGTTTTCGAGTTCGCTCAACAACCTAAGTGTGCTGCGACTAGCTGCGACAAGGTTTCTTGCCAGTAGCGGCATTGCCAGCAGGCTGCTGAAGTTCCGCACTCAGCGCTCGCGGCAAGGGTCCCTTTGCCGGCAAGTTCCCTAAAAGCGTAGGGTAAAAGCATACAAAGCAAAGAAGTCAAGTAAAGGAAATAACACTACGTTAACTACCGAAAATAGAGTTATATCACAAAAGCAACTTGTCGCAGCACTAATAGATTTTTGTCCATGACATGGTTGGCAGCGACAAGGGAAGCAGAAAGAAAACAGCCTACTCTACGCGGTCGCCATCAACTCTCCTGATCTTGCCCACCTTGGCCATGATGGGTGCGACAAGGGCCTTGAGCGCCTCCTGGTTGGCGTCGGGCGGCAAGGTCCTGAGGACGTTCTCGAGGTTGAGTCCGGGGTTGCGGTAGACTATCTTCGTCAGCACCCTCTCCACGACTCCTGTGCAAAGCCTGCGCGCCTCGTTCGCCAGCTGCGTGGGGATCCTCTCCCGGAGCTGCTCGAGGGCCGGCGCCACTCCCCTGAAGAACAAGCTCAACTTGGCGCTGTGAGGGAGGTTCTCGTCGGGGGAGTACCCGAGGTGCTCCGTCCCCAGCCCCGCTAACTCCCTGTCGATGTCAGCGGCGGCGGCGACAAGCCCCTCGGTCCACTGCTCCACCGTCTGCCTGAAGTTGTTTTGAGTGAGGGTGGCGCTATCCAACAGCGCCCTCTCAGCCCTGAGGTCCTCCTTCAGCTTCGTCTCCCGATTTCTGGCGTTGTCAAGTGATGCGGTGAGGGTGGACAGCTTCAGCTCCAAGTCTGCAACGGAATCCTTGGCGATGGCGAGCTCCTTGCCCTTGTCGGAGAGACGGACCTGCAGCTCGGACTGGCTGTGGGCGTCCTTGTCCCTCTCCAACGTGAGCGCAGCAACCTTCTCCTCGCTCGTCTTCAAGTGGATCTCCAGCTGCGCCACCCTCGCCTCCAAGTCTCTCTTGGCGGTCTCTGCGGCTGCAGGAGCGTCCCTCGCTTCCTGCAGAGCTCCGCCAAGGGACTGTTCGCGCGCGGCAAGGTCGTCCTCGTGGCTGTCGAGGTCGACCTTCCGCTGTGTTAGCTCTCCTTCCCGCCGGGACAGCTCCTCGGCGGCGAGCCGTTGCTGCTCCTCTGCTTCGACCTTCTCGAGTATGAATGCCTGATGCGCCTCGGCGAGCTCCTCCCGCTCCTCCACCAAGGATCGGAGGGCCGCCTGGTTGGTGGCCCAGAGCTCTTCGGCGCGCTTCTCCAAGTCGACGCCCGCCTTGGCGGCCAGAGCCTCTCGGGACTCCAGCTTGGCCTGCCTGGCGCGGTATAGGGCCAGGAGCCTCCGTAGGAGTCGCTCCTCCTCGAGCTCGCTACTGCTGCCGGGCGCGTCGACGAACTTCAACCCGGCGGAGGAAAGGACTTCCCCATCGAAGACCTCTCCCTCCGCGGGCGCCCTTGACGTAGATGCCCACGGGAGCTGAATGAAGACCCCGTTTCCAGCCTCCAAGTAGGCGCCAGTTCCGGCCGCGGTAGCAGCAGGGTCGGCGGTCGGCGCAGCGTCGAACGCTCCTGAGGCCTCAGGGCCGTTAGTGCGACCGCCGGTCCCCTCATCAGCTGCCGCGTCGGCGGCCCTGGCTGCCTCTTCGACGGCAGGGTCGTCGGTACCGATCGCCTCTTCGGTGGCCGCGGCGTCACCAACGTTGCCGCGCGCGACCTCCTCGGTGGCGGCCTCCGTCTCCATAGGCTCTGGAGCGGACGAGTCTGAAGACAAGAAAAGAAGAAGAAAGAAGAAAATATATGTCAAGCAAATATCCAAAAAGAGAAATTCAAGAGAAGAAAAGTACAAGGGTTACCTGCGCGGGCCTCTTCTTCGACGGGGTTCCTTGCCGGGGAGTTCTCCCTCGGCGGCGTGGTGGTGGCCCCTGCCGGCGGAGGGCTGCTGGCGCCTTCCCTTGGCGGAGTGCCCACCCTCGATGGGGTGCTCGCCCTTGGCGGGGTACTCTCCCTTGGCGGAGTACCCGCCCTTGGCGGAGTATTTTCCCTCGCCGGGGAGCTCCTCCTTGGCGGAGAGGTCGGAGCGTGCGGCTCGTCGGGAGCAGTCTCTTGGCGCTCCTGAGGCTGCGGCTCTACTTCTGTACAAGTCAACAAACAAGCAAAAAGATTAACAAGGATGAGAAACCTACGCGTGCCCGACAAGCGAAGAAATGAACAGAAGACTTACGCTGGGGGCTGCGCTGGGGGCTGCTCTAAGGAGCAGTTGCCTGGTCCGGCAAGCTTGTCGCTGGCGCATCCCCTGCCGCTGCGACGGGCTCGTCCTCAAGGTCGACCACCGGGATCTTGGCCCTCTTCGCCGCCCTCTGGGCCAGGGTCCTGGAAGAAAAACAAGATCAGAATCAGGCAAAGAAGATTCAAGACAAGAGCAAATCGAAGGAAACAAGAGTTGACAGTGCTTACTCTTCCTCCTCCTCGTCGGAGCTGAGCACGGAGAAGTCAAAATCCGCCTCGCGCGTCCTGGCACGAGGAGCTGGAGGAGTAGGCGCCCTCGGCCGCTTGGCGGGATCAGGGGCGGTGGTCTGAGAAGATCCCGCCCCAGTTGTCGCCGAGGCACGAGGGGCGGCAGGAGCGTTAGCCCCGGCCCGGGAAGACCCTCCTCCAGCCGCTGCTGAAGCGCGGGGCGCTCCCTTGGCGGTTTTCCTCATCGTGGTGGCGCGCGACGGGCGGCGCTGCGGCTGCTGGCCCGCCGGACGCTCCGCCACTTTGCGGAGGCGCCTCCTCGCTGGAGCCAGAGGGCTTGCCGGTGGCGGTGAACTCCACGAGGATGAAGAAGAACCAAGGTTCAGAGACCCGCCCGAGTCTTCGGCGGAATCGCTTGATTCGGCCCCTTGCTCCGCGGGCTCGCTCGACTCTGTACCTTGCCCGGTGGCCTCGCTCGTCCCAGCAGGTTGCCCGGCAGGCTTTATCAGCTTGAGGATCTCTTCCTCCTCGGCCAGACTCACCGCCTCCGCTACATCTGCCTCCTCCAAGGTATACCCAAACTCGCCCGCGGCCGCGGCTACGGCTGCCTCCTCCAACCTGGTGGCAATATAAGCCATCTCCTCGTCGGTGGTGTCGCGGGTGAGGCCCTTCTTCTCGTCGGGATTGATTGGCAGCTCCACCAAGTTATCGAAGAACGTTTGCACGGCTTTGTCAGAAGGCTCCCGCCAAGTGGGGTCAATTCCATGGGAGTCGCACCATGGCATCACCGCGCGGATAGCGCTGAGCGACGAATTGTTGCAGAGAGGAACTACGCCCCGCGGCAACGCGAACGACTCTGGATGCTTGGGGTCGTGCTTGAACAGCTCACGGAGCATCCCTTTGAGCTCCGGGACAGTGAAATTATAGTTGAGGCCTGGGCGCAGCCTCATAAAGTCTGTCGCGTTTCCAAATTCCCAAGCAGGCCTTTTCCTCTCCTGCAAGGGAGCGATGCGGCGGCGAAGGAAATCTGCTCCGACAGCCCCTACAGTGAGTTTGGCTTGCCGGAGGCGAAGGATCCTAGTGGTGGCTATCTTTAGCTTGTCATCCTCCGGGGCCAGGTCACTCCAGTCATTGCCGTGCACTATTGCAACTTGGCGCGGGGAAGTGAACTGCTGGGGTTCGTCCTCCATGATCCAGCACCAGTTGGCCCTCCACTCCTCCCACTTGCCGCGGAGTTCCCCAGTCAAGTATGCCTCTTTCTTATGAAGCCTAAATATCCAAGAGATCCCGCCAGACAGAGGAGACCCAGACTCTACTCGAGGCGTAAAATAATGGCGGAAGAGGGCTACGTTGGGGTACACTCCGACAAAGTTCTCGCACAGATGTGCGAAAACGGCCATGGTCAAGACGGCGTTTGGGGTGAAATCAAGGAGATGAAACCCGTAGGTATTCATGATATCACAGAAGAATTCGGAATATGGTGGGTAGAGTCCGCAATGGAAGAACAGAGCGAAATAGGCGTACCCTCCCGGAAACATGTCGCAGGCCTCGGCGGGGAGTACCCTGGTGCGCGGGTGCGCTTTTGTCTCCCTCGACCAGAAGAGATAGAAGGAGTCCTTCAGCTCCCTCGCACCGAGCCTCGGCGGAAAGACCACCATCTTCTTCCGCATTGCCGCTAGCTTCAGCGCCCTGGCGGTCTTCGCGGCTTTCGCCTTGTCGCCCTTCGGGGCCATGGCGGAGACGGCGAGGGAAGTCGACGGTGCTGGAGAGGCTGGTGGCGGCGAAGGAAGGGCGGAGCGCTGCTCTCTTTCAACCTTCGGGGAGGAGGGGAGCAGCGGGGGTTTCTGGAGGATGAAGAAGCAATGGACGAATGGAGGGAACTGCCCCTGTTTCCCCTGCTTTTAAGGGGGAAAGGGGGGCGTTCCGCATTTCCCCCATTAAAGAAATAGGCCACGATCTCTCCCACGACGCCGCAATCGACGCGTGCCGTTAGGGAGGGGCGCGTTGGATATGGAGTGGGATACGGCGCGCCGTGGGCCGCGCGTTCCCGTGCACTGTTTTGGGTCTGGCCCAACAGCGCTCGACACCGTGTGTGGCCCAGGCCCGGGGGCTCCTGTCGATGTACTAAAGTAGGGGTACCTTAGTATCCCGACTTGTGCACGGGCAGTAGCAGCGTCCCGTAGCAGGGCTTGCCACGCGCCCGCCAAGGCCCACTATGGTTCCTTTGGAGCCATTCAAGAACAAAGTATTCAAGCTAAAGAAACAAGACCGCGGCAAGAGGAGCTTGCTGGGAAGGCCGTTCCAGGCTCAAGACTACCCCTTTGGCACAAGGCCCTGGCAAGAGGAGCTTGTCAGGAAGGCCAAGCATGGCATTTCAGGAGACTTGCCGCGACGCGCAGTGCGCCGCGGCAAGGCCCGGAGAGCGGCAAGGCCCGGAGATCGACAAGGTAGCGGCCGCGGCAAGGCGCTTGCCGCGGCAGGCTTCCACTATGTGCCCGCGCTCCGGCTCATCCGGCCACGCGTCGCCCTGGGGCCCTTCTAGGGGCACGTGGCGGAAGGCTGTGCAGCCAGGGGTACACGGTGGCAAGCCGCGATGACGAGGCCACCATCGTGGCGAACGGAGACGCCCTGACGGACGCTTTTCTGCACTGTTTGGGGCGACGGCGACGGGCATTCAATACCCTTGTCCCCTGCCGTCAGGGTTAGGTACGGAACACTGTACATACACTGTACATACACTATTCCAACTACTACCGTTTTTACATTTTTACCCTCATCTACGTTGCCACCTGTCGGTGACCCCTTTGACCTATAAAAGGAGGCCCATGCGCAACGTAGAGGGGGTTCCGATCTTCGATCACTCTCACGCTCGGTGTAGCTAGCAACTAGTATTGTAGCTCTCATCGCTCCCGAGCCAAGAACACAATACAAACCAAGGCAGGAGTAGGATTTTACGCATCCGTGCGGCCCGAACCTGGGTAAACTGCTCGCGTGCTCGCCTCGATCCGCTCTTCGTGCATCCTCCGCTCCTTTGCCGTACCGAAAAGGGGCTCCGGTCCCATAGGTGTTCGTGGGCGATCAGTTTCCCCGACAGCATGACTAGTTTTATGAGCTATAAAAATGTTCTGGCATTTTTATTAAGTCCACAAAGTTGCAAAAGAAATGAAACAGAAAGTAAATAGAAAATAAAAGGCAGAAGCAAACTTACCTGAGCACACCTACCTGTCTGGCCCAGCCGGCCTAGCCCACCAGGGGCATCCCCATCTTCTTCGCCGCGCCAGCGCACGAAGCTACTCGGTGGCGAGCGCCGCCGACGCGCCGGCCACCTCATGCCTCCCTGGCTGGCCTCCTCGACGCTCTGGATGAAACAGGACGACGCCACGCAGACCCCTCGACCCCCTCGACCGCTCCCCTCTCTCTCCCCTCTCCTGGTTCTCTCCCTCGCACCGCCCGAGCGGAGCTCGTCGCTGCCGCCACGCCCACCGAGTCCCCCTCGCCTCTCCGACGAGCCCCCGAGCTCCGCCTCGCTGCCGTGCTTCTCTACGCCGAACCACAGGACCCCGGGCGCCTTGAGGCTTCGTCCTCGAGCTCGTCTTCTCCGCACGGCCGCCGGACGCCATCGACAAATTCGCTGGACCCCGTGCCTCCCCTGCCTCGCCAGCAGTACCAGAAGAACCGCGGTGAGCCCCGGTTTCGTTTCCCCCATGCCCCGTCGCCTATCTTGTTCCCTAGCAGCATCAGCCACCAGAGCCGAGCGCTCCTTGCCGCCGGCCATGGCGCCGCCGCGGCCACAGCGGCTGCCACTCGCGTCCGAGTGCATCACCGCACTCAGCGCATCACCACGGACCCGTAGCAACCAACCGCTGCTCCTGCCATGCGATGTAACGTCTTTTTCACCGACGCCTAAATTCCGGCCGCCGCCTTTGAGCTCGCCGCTGATGATTCCGGCCACCCCAGTACCCACCGTCGCCTCCACTAGATGCGTACGAGCCCCAGCTCGCCGTAGAGCCCAACCGCGACTCAAATAATGGCCTGTAGGCAAAACCCGAGCACCGCCGCCGCGTTTGGCCTCGCCGGCGTCGAGCCGCCGGTGGGTTTGACCTGTTTTGACCATGCCTAGACTCCCCCCTGTGTCGCTGACATGTGGGGCCGGCCGTTGAATAACGTCAATTTAGGTTTTAAAATAAACACTAATTGTTTTCATTAGTTTAGTCAGTCACAGACATGTGGGCCCAGCCCCTGTTAACTTTTAGTTTAGTGTTAAGCTCCTTTTAGTTAGCTCCAGAGTCACTAACATGAGGGACCCACTAGTCAGGTTTGACCTAGGCGCCCTGTTGACTTGCTGACGTCAGCATGATGTCATGCTGACGCAGTAAAGGATTTTCTGGGATTATTAGATTTAAAAATGGAAATTCCAGAAAATGCTTTAAACTTCAAAAAATCATATAAATTCAACAGTAGCTCAGATGGAAAAGATTTATATATGAAAATTGATCATAAAAATCCAATCTTTCCAATGGCACTAGTTTCATGCATGTTTGAGCAAGTTAACCTTGCTGTATACATTAAAACATGTTAATGCACTTAAATAAATAATAGTTTGAGTTTCAATTTGAATCTTTGATTCAAATGGGCTCAAACCCTTCTGGTTATAGTTGCATTAGCCAAAACACATGCATCTTTCCATATCATGAGCATGCATCATATTGTTGCATTTGTTTGCTTATTGATTGTATCGCCGATATTCTCCGTGGTAGGTCCTGCTTCCGAGGATACTTCTGCGTATCCAGCTGAAGAGCAGTACCCGACAACCACTCTGTCAGGCAAGCAATCATTGATCATTCCGATACAAACTCATCTTCTCGCTCCTGCTCTCTTTTACTGCATTAAGGCAACAGCGTGTAAACTGCTACTTGCTGCGGTAGTTGAACCCTATTCCCTTGCATGACCTGTCATTGCCACAGTAAATAGTTGAAACCCACTAGCATGTGTAGGAGTTGATTGAGCCATGTGATGTGTGATCCACCATGCTATTTGTTTATGTTGCCTGCAATGCTTAGAGTTGTGTCAGGTCTGGTTCATTTGGGTGATGGATCAGAGTGAAATGATCATATCGGTAAAGAGAAGGAAGTGTGGAACATGTTTTGTAAAGTTATCAATGAAAGGCCATGTAGGAGTACGTGGTGGGTTGTTTCATTGGAACCGTCCATAGGACCTGAGATCTGTATGTGTGGTTCAAGTTACAGCTACTACCACACATTGGGCCCTGAAACATGACCTCGCTCGACTTATTGACTGCCCATGTTCTCTGTCCAGGAGTTGCAACTAGTTTCTGGTGTTTGTAGTTTACTGGTGGTCGTGCACAGCGCTGACCCTCGGGGTGGGCTGTGATGCGACAGGTACGTGGCACGGTGTACCGGTTGCCCGTTTGGTGACTCGGGAACCCTATACACATCGTTTGTGGCCTTGAGCGACACCCCGGCCGGATCTCCCCACGGATGGAACCCAAATAGGCGATAAACCTGGACGAGAGACTTGAGTGGTTGGTTAGGTCGTGGTCTACACCCACGTCGGCTTTCGCTTGAAGTCTGTCGAGCACATGTCGTGTGCAGACGCTAAGTGGTGAAAACATGTGTGAAGAAGTACACCCCTGCAGGGTTACCAATCTATTCGAATAGCCGTTGTTCGCGGTACGGACTACTTGGTTACTCTTACAGTTCATAGACAAGTTGATGGAGACTACTAAAAGCCTCAAGACAAGTGTGAGTGCCGTGGATGGCCCTTCCGTAGGATGACGGAAGAGGATCCTCGGTGGAGTATTGTTGTGGTGAGTAGAGGACTCGTGTACGTAGTAATATCTTGCAATCTGTTGAGAGTTGTAGTATAGGTTAGCCAAGAGTCAAAGTTGGCTTTCTGCTATGAACTCCACTACCCCCTGTTGATAATGTTGCATGTATGATTGGTTCTGACATAAAACTTGCTGAGTACCTTTGTACTCATGTTTGCTTAATAACTGTTGCAGAGGAGAACCCTGCCCCTTCTGATGGGTTCTACATAGATGTTGACGTCGACGAGTAGCTTGCTACCCAGATGGAGATCTGGAGCTTGTGAAGGGCCTTGTAGATAGTCAGGCTACACCAAGCCTGTTTTATTTTCTAAGTTGTCTGTACTCAGACATGTAGCTTCCGCTTGTGCTTGTATGACTGTATGACTTGAGTGTTGGGTCATGTGACCCCTACCTGTATGGATATGTTATGTATGGCTCCTGGAGCCTCTTAAATAAAGTACTTTGAGTCATAGAGTTCTGTTCTGATGCAATGTTGTATTTGCACATATTGAGCATATTGTGTGTATGATTGAAATGCTTGGTATGTGTGGGATCCGACACCTAGTTGTTTTCCTTTGGTAGCCTATCTTACAGGGAAATGCCTCCTAGTGTTTCCAATGAGCCTTGGTAGCTTGTTACTACTTGGAACACGTAGGCTGGCCGGCATGTGTCCTTCTTCGTTCCTGTGTCTGTCCCTTAGGGGAAACGTCACACGTTTTTGCTTTAAGTCCATGTAGCTTGCTACGACTTGGGTTCATACGTTGATGACCGACACGTTCGTTGATGGGTCATGGATGCCTGTCTCTGTAATTTAGTGCCACTTTTGGTTTATAACTAGCCATGTCGGCCTGGGTTCTCTGTCATATGGATGCTAGCGACACTATCATATACGTGTGCCAAAATGCGCAAACGGTCCCGGGCCAGGTAAGGTGGCACCCGTGGGGATACCATGCGTGAGGCCGCAAAGTGATATGACGTGTTACAGCTAGATCGGTGTGACTTAGGATCAGGGTCCTGACCGCGTTGGCATCAGAGCCGGACTGCCTATTGGTTTCTCAAGCCAAACTGGTCGATGTTGAGTCTAGAAAAAATCTTAGTTATATGTAGGGGAATTGATTGTGGAAGGGAACGTAAGGCTCTTTTACTCCTTTACCTTATGCCCTTCTGATCTGAGTCACTCCATTCTTTCCGCGGGGATTTAGGACTAAGCCTCTTATCCTTACTAGGTTCACGTGTTACTAATCCGTAGACTCTTAGGATTATTGGTTTCAAGCCTCAGTTCAGTTTCTACCCTTTTAGTATGATGATTTGTTGGACCCGGAACCTTGATATGATATTGTTGAGTGGCTATGCTATCATTTGTATGATGTCTCAAATCTTTTTGAGCATTTACAGTTGTTATGCTGCCCGATTTCTTCCAGAAACACTAATGCCTTTGCATTACTTCATGTTTCAGATGTCTGGCCGCACACCTCACCAAGTGGTTTGTTTGACTCGGTGCAATAATGTGCCCGGTCACACGGCCATGCTAGTCCGTGTGTTGACTGAGACCGGTTACTGCTGGTATCCTGAGTACACCGTGGAGGAATAGTACCAGGATTTCAATCAGAGTCAGTATTTCTGCACAGTCCGGATATACCCCTCATATCCCGGAGCTAACGACCCCATCCATTGGTCTTATGGACTCGGGGTTATTATCGAGATGGCAATGCAGGATGCCGCTTATTCGATGATGACCATCCTCCGGGCTAGGCATGCCCTGTTGCTGAACACTGAGTTCTGTTACATGCCAGCCTCACTCCCCGAAGAGGAAGGCTACTACACTGGTATGTATACTGATGCTGCTCATGAGGAGCCACTGCTTCAGACTATTGTTCAGATGCTGGAGGATAGGGACCGTGAGGTCCGTGCCCTCCGAATGGAGCTGTATAACACTCGAGCCGCCAACTGGACTACTTTGACACGGCTTGCACCTGCTGTGCACGCCGGATATCTGGATATGCGGGATTTGTACCCGTGCGGACTCGTCTGCCTGATCGTATGGATTGGCGTGACGTTGGGGGTATTACACCTCCATGTGGGCGTCGGTTACCACCAGCATCAGGCCCGAGGCCACATCCATGTCCCTATGGTCCACAGCCTTTGAGTGCTCGAGAGTTTCAAGATCCATTTATTCCACTTCCAAGCTACGGTGGTAATCTTTACGAAGATTACTACGAGAATGTGTGAGCTAGACCGTGGCAGTAGTAGTATCGTAGTAGTTGTATTTCCACAGTCCTGCGCGTCTTGTGGAATATGACATAGTGTGTACTGAGTTCCGGAGGTGTAGTTAAATAATGTATAGGAGCTTGGAATGCCTCTGATGGGATGTATCGTCTTTCACCGCAGTTGTACTTTAGCCTTGGCTTGTACTAAACTATGTATGGTGTGTATGACCACTGGTGTATATATGACATTTTCTATATTACCATGTCATACGGATGAACATCTCTGCATTCCGTGCCATCCATTACATTCTGCACTCCTATGTCAAGTTTTTTCCATCCCTGTCTTAACCGTTGTTTTGTTTTCCTAGGATGGTCAACACTCGCAGCACTCCTGCTGCTCAGGAGCAGGGTGTGGCTAGTGGGGCTTGAGATGAGAATCTGCCCCAGCCACCCTCCTTGGTTGAAGTTATGCTCGAGGCAGAAAGGAACAAGAGAGAGACCAACCATCAGCTGGAACACATAGAGCAGAACACTGGGTTTCGTCAGAGGAATGACGTGGTGTCAATCAATGACTTTATCAAGATGTGCCCACCTAAGTTCCATCATTCCACCAAACCTCTGGATGCGGATGACTGGCTTCATAGTATCACCCACAAGCTACACTCCGCCCGTGTGGCCGAAGCTGACAAGGTTATCTACGCCGCCTACCATCTTGAGGGCCCTGCCAGTCTATGGTGGGAGAACTTTGAGGCTATGCGTCCTGCTGGCCAAATCACTACTTGGGTTGAGTTCAGTGAGGCATTCCGTGAACATCACATTCCGGAAGGTCTCATGGATCGCAAGCGGGAGGAATTCTGCAATTTCACCCAGGGCCGGTTAACTGTGGATGGCTATAGTCGCGAGTTTGGCAACTTGGCACGCTATGCACCTGAGGAAGTATCCACCGATGCCCAGAAGAAGGCGAGGTTCCGCAAGGGACTCAGCCCTGAACTCCGCCGAGATCTACGTCTGCACGAGTGCACTTCCTTCCAGAAGTTGGTGAACAAAGCCATCAGTGCTGAGATGAGCCAGACTGATTTCGAAGCCACACGCAAGCATCCTCGTGACTTTGGTTCCTCATCCGGCTCTCGCTCTCACAAGCGCCATGTGTGGGTTCCTAACACTGCTCTGCCACCCAAGTACACACCGAGGCCATCCTATGAGGCGCCTCGCCCAACTCAACAGTATGCACCTGCCAAGACTTATGGAGGACCACCTACCAACTTTGCTCCACGCACTGGCACTGTGACATGCTTCAAGTGTGGAGAACCGGGGCACTACATGCGTGAGTGTCCTCAGAACCAACCAGGAAAACCTGTTGGCCGTGGTAAGCCAACCGGCAAGGTGAATTATGTCAAGCCAATCCCCACTTCACGTGGTCATGTCAACTATGTTTCTGCTGAGGAAGCTTATGAGGGTCCTAACGTCATCCTTGGTACGCTTCTTGTTAATTGCCATCCGGCATCTGTTCTTTTTTATACTGGAGCATCCCATTCGTTCATATCTGAGAGCTATGCGCGAATGCACAACATGACTTTTTGTGACATGCCTACTTCCATGGTTATTCAAACTCCTGGTTCAAAGTGGCAAACCTCTAGGGTAAGCCATGGAAATGAAATTCTTGTCGATAGACTTGTTTTCCTTGCATCTCTAATCGCTCTCAAGTCCTCGGACATAAACATCATCATGGGTATGGATTGGATGACAACTCATTACGCCAAGATTGATTGCTACACTAGGACCGTTCAACTTACACACCCATCCGGCAAGACAGTCAATGTCTTGACCCGAATGGCTGAGCGTCAGCTCTACTCTCTTAATGCCAGCCCTCTACCAGAACTCGCAGATATCCCGGTAGTCCATGACTTTCCGGATGTTTTTCCAGAAGAACTGCCAGGTGTTCCACCTGACAGAGATGTCAAGTTCGTGATAGATCTTATTCCTGGAACTGTCCCAATCTCTAGGAGACCTTATAAGATGGCACCCCTAGAATTAGATGAGCTTAAGAAACAACTCGATGAGTCCTTGAAAAAGGGTTTCATCCGTCCTAGTTCTTCCCCTTGGGCTTGTCCCGTCCTCTTCGTCAAGAAGAAGGATGGAACGGAATGGATGGTTGTAGATTACCGACCTGTCAATCTTGTCACCATAAAGAACAAGTATCCGCTCCCCAGGATCAACGATCTGTATGATCAGCTCGCTGGATCCTCAGTCTTTTCCAAAATGGATTTGAGGTTGGGCTACCATCAAATCATGATCAAGAACGGGGACATTCCCAAGACGGCCTTTGTTACTCGTTATGGTCAATACGAGTACACCGTCATGTCCTTCGGGTAAACCAATGCCCCAGCCACCTTCTCCCGGCTAATGAATTCTATATTCATGGAATATTTGGATAAATTCGTCGTGGTATACCTCGATGATATACTCATTTGCTCCAAGAACAAGGAAGATCATGCTGAGCATCTAAGGCTGGTACTGACGAAATTTCGAGAGCACCGCCTTTATGCCAAATTCTCTAAATGTGAATTCTGGTTGCCGGAAGTGACCTATCTAGGTCATGTGATCTCTGGCAAGGGTATTGCTGTCAATCCCGAGTGAGTTCAAGCCGTCCTTGATTGGACTCCCCCTGAATCGGTCAAGCAAGTTAGGAGTTTCCTTGGCTTAGCGAGCTATTGCCGACGCTTCGTCGAGAATTTCTCCAAGGTTGCCAAACCTCTAACTGAACTCCTCAAGAAAGATAAAAGGTTTGAGTGGACCCCATAGTGCGAGTCCAGCTTTCAGGAACTGAAAAGACGCCTGACATCTACACCCGTACTGGTACCACCAGACTTTTCCAAGGATTTTATAATCTACTGCGACGCCTCGCGACAAGGACTAGGTTGCATACTCATGCAAGATCGTCAAGTGATCGCATACGCATCTCGACAGTTGCGTCCACATGAGGATAACTATCCTACACATGATCTAGAGCTTGCAGTTGTAGTTCATGCACTCAAAACATGGCGACATTACCTTCTTGGTAATCGCTGTGAAATCTTCACTGATCACCAAAGTCTGAAATACATCTTTACCCAACCGGATCTAAATCTCAGGCAAAGACGTTGGGTTGAATTGCTCACAGATTACGACTTAGGAATAACTTACACCCCTAGGAAGGCCAATGTCATGGCTGACGCACTAAGCCGTAAGTCTTATTGTAACAACTTGATGTTACAACAAGGGCAACCACTTCTTCACGAGGAATTTTGTAACCTTAACCTTCACATTGTTCATCGAGGATTCCTTTCCACCTTGGTGGCAAAACCTACCCTTACGGATCAAATAATAGCTGCCCAGAAGCCTGATAAGGGTATATCCCGACTCCAGGAGAGCATTGCTAGCGGACTCGCTAGAAGTTTCTCTACAGATGATCGAGGTGTTGTCTTCTTCGAGAACCGTTTTGTGGTTCCCAAGAACCAACATCTACGGCAGTTAATCCTTAAGGAGGCTCATGAATCTCCTCTCACGATTCATCCCGGTAGTACCAAAATGTATCAGGACCTACGCCAGAGGTTCTGGTGGACTAGGATGAAGAGAGAAATCGCTCAATTTATTGCTAACTGCGATTTTTGTCATCGCGTCAAAGCAGAGCATCAACGACCTTCTATCACCCTTCAACCTTTAGCTATTCCTGAATGGAAATGGGATAACATCGGTATGGACTTCATTACCGGGTTTCCCAGGACCAGAAAAGGGAATAATGCTATCTTCGTCGTTATCGACCACCTCTCCAAAGGAGCTCATTTCCTGCCTGTTCGAGAGAGTATTACCGCTAGCCAGCTAGCAGATTTATATATCTCTTGGATAGTATCACTTCAGGGTGTGCCGCTAGAGATTAACTCAGACCGTGGAAGTCTTTTCACTTCACGATTTTGGGAAAGTTTCCAGAATGCTATGGGAACTCACCTCTCTTTCAGCACCGCCTTCCATCCCCAGTCAAGTGGTCAAGTGGAACGAGTCAATCAAATTCTGGAAGACATGCTTCGAGCCTCTGTCATCTCTTTCGGTATGGAATGGGAAAAGTGTCTTCCATTTGCCGAATTCGCTTATAACAATAGTTTTCAAGCTAGCTTGGGCAAGGTCCCTTCAAAGTTTTATATGGACGAAGATGTCGAACACCTCTTAACTGGTCAGAAACCGGGGAAAGACAATTCTTTGGTCCGGATATGATCCAGGAAGCAGAAGAGCAGGTTCGCATCGTTCGTGAGAAATTGAAAACAGCCCAGTCTCGCCAAAAGAGCCAATATGATAGTCATCATAAGGTTGTGACTTTTGAAGTCGGCGATAAGGCTTACCTTCGGGTTACTCCTCTTAAGGGAACCCATCGCTTCGGTATCAAAGGCAAATTGGCCCCTCGTTACATCGGTCCTTTTCGCATTCTTTCCAAACGAGGAGAAGTTGCCTACCAATTGGAACTACCTCCGCACCTTTCCAGAGTTCATGATGTCTTCCACGTTTCTCAACTCAGGCGTTGCTTCTCGGATCCTATCCGCGGAGTGGACCACGAAACGCTTGATCTCCAGAACAATCTCACATATCGAGAATACCCTTTCGTATTCTTGATCAAACCGAGCGCACCACTCGACGTCACAATATCAAGTTTCTCAAGGTTCAATGGTCACATCATTCCGAGAGTGAAGCAACCTGGGAAAGGGAGGATCGTCTTCGACTTGAATACCCCACCCTCTTTCCGGAGGAACCCGAATCTTGGGACGCGATTCTTTTGAGTGGGGGTGAGTTGTCACATCCCTAGTCAGTGCTTGCATTAGGACTAGCTAGAGTGTGCATCATGTTGACTTTTCAAAGAAACTTGAAATGGGAATGACAGAAACCCCAGCACCCCTCTTCTAACAACTAGGGTTTAATAAAATCTTTTCCAATGTACCCAAAATGCCCTTCAAAAATGTTCATCATTTCTGCCTTGGTCTTAAACCTCTGCCAAAAATGGTGCACAATTTTCTAGGACATCCAAGGTCTCTGGATTAAATCATATGGTATTTGCATTTGGGCATTTAAATGCTATAAAATATTATGTGTGCCCAAATAATCATAAACTAAAATGTTCCATGATGTTCATATTACACACAGTGGGCATGACTAGTTTTATGAGCTATAAAAATGTTCTGGCATTTTTATTAATTCCACAAAGTTGCAAAAGAAATGAAACAGAAAGTAAATAGAAAATAAAAGGCAGAAGCAAACTTACCTGAGCCCACCTACCTGTCTGGCCCAGCCGGCCCAGCCCACCAGGGGCATCCCCGTCTTCTTCGCCGCGCCAGCGCACGAAGCTGCTCGGTGGCGAGCGCCGCCGACGCGCCGGCCACCTCCTGCCTGCCTGGCTGGCCTCCTCGACCCTCTGGATGAAACAGGACGACGCCACGCAGACCCCTCGACCCCCTCGACCGCTCCCCTCTCTCCCCTCTCCTGGTTCTCTCCCTCGCACAGCCCGAGCGGGGCTCGTCGCTGCCGCCGTGCCAACCGAGTCCCCCTCGCCTCTCCGACGAGCCCCCGAGCTCCGCCTCGCTGTCGTGCTTCTCTACGCTGAACCACAGGACCCCGGGTGCCTTGAGGCTTCGTCCTCGAGCTTGTCTTCTCCGCACGGCCACCGGACGCCATCGACAAATTCGCCGGACCCCGTGCCTCCCCTGCCTCGCCAGCAGTACCAGAAGAACTGCGGTGAGCCCCGGTTTCGTTTCCCCCATGCCCCGTCGCCTATCTTGTTCCCTAGCAGCATCAGCCACCAGAGCCGAGCGCTCCTCGCCGCCGGCCATGGCGCCGCCGCGGCCACAGCGGCTGCCACTCGCGTCCGAGTGCATCACCGCACTCAGCGCATCACCACGGACCCGTAGCAACCAACCGCTGCTCCTGTCGTGCGCTGTAGCGTCGTTTTCACCGACGCCCGAATTCCGGCCGCCACCTTCGAGCTCGCCGCCGTTGATTCCGGCCACCCCACTACCCACCGTCGCCTCCACTAGATGCACACGAGCCCCAGCTCGCCATAGAGCCCAACCGCGACTCAAACGACGGCCTGTAGGTAAAACCCGAGCAACGCCGCCGCGTTTGGCCTCACCGGCATCGAGCCGCCGATGGGTTTGACCTGTTTTGACCACGCCTGGACCCCCCCCCCTGTGTCACTGACATGTGGGGCCGGCCGTGGACTAATCTCAGTTTAGGTTTTAAAATAAACACTAATTGCTGTCATTAGTTTAGTGAGTCACAGACATGTGGGCCCAGCCCCTGTTAACTTTTAGTTTAGTGTTAAGCTCCTTTTAGTTTGCTCTAGAGTCACTGACATGAGGGACCCACTAGTCAGGTTTGACCTGGGCGCCCTGTTGACTTGCTGATGTCATCATGATGTCATGCTGACGCAGTAAAGGATTTTCTGGGATTATTAGATTTAAAAACAATTCAGGAAATTCCAGAAAATGCTTTAAACTTCAAAAAATCATATAAATTCAACAGTAGCTCAGATGGAAAAGATTTATATATGAAAATTGATCAGAAAAATCCAATCTTTCCAATGGAACTAGTTTCATGCATGTTTGAGCAAGTTAACCGTGATGTATACATTAAAACATGTTAATGCACTTAAATAAATAATAGTTTGAGTTTCAATTTGAATCTTTGATTCAAATGGGCTCAAACCCTTCTGGTTATAGTTGCATTAGCCCAAAACACATGCATCTTGCCATATCATGAGCATGCGTCATATTGTTGCATTTGTTTGCTTATTGATTGTATCGCCGATATTCTCCGTGTTAGGTCCTGCTTCCGAGGATACTTCTGCGTATCCAGCTGAAGAGCAGTACCCGACAACCACTTTGTCAGGTAAGCAATCATTGATCATTCCGATACAAACCCATCTTCTCGCTCCTGCTCTTTTTTACTGCATTAAGGCAACAGCTTGTGAACTGCTACTTGCTGCGGTAGTTGAACCCTATTCCCTTGCATGACCTGTCATTGCCACAGTAAATAGTTGAAACCCACTAGCATGTGTAGGAGTTGATTGAGCCATGTGATGTGTGATCCACCATGCTATTTGTTTATGTTGCCTGCTATGCTTAGAGTTGTGTCAGGTCTGGTTCATCTGGGTGATGGATCAGAGTGAAATGATCATATCGGTAAAGAGAAGGAAGTGTGGAACATGTTTGGTAAAGGTATCAAGGAAAGGCCATGTAGGAGTATGTGGTGGGTTGTTTCATTGGAACCGTCCATAGGACCTGAGATCTGTATGTGTGGTTCAAGTTACATCTACTACCACACATTGGGCCCTAAAACATGACCCCGCTCGACTTATTGACTGCCCATGTTCTCTGTCCAGGAGTTGCAACTAGTTTCTGGGTAGTTTACTGGTGGTCGTGCACAGCGCTGACCCTCGGGGTGGGCTGTGATGCGACAGGTACATGGCACAGTGTACCGATTGCCCGTTTGGTGACTCGAGAACCCTGTACACATCGTTTGGGGCCGTGAGCGACACCTCGGCCGGATCTACCCACGGATGGAACCCAAATAGGCGATAAACCTGGACGAGAGACTTGAGTGGTTGGTTAGGTCGTGGTCTACACCCACGTCGGCTTTCGCTTGAAGTCTGTCGAGCACAAGTCGTGTGCAGATGCTAAGTGGTGAAAACATGTGTGAAGAAGTACACCCCTGCAGGGTTACCAATCTATTCGAATAGCCGTTGTTCGCGGTACGGACTACTTGATTACTCTTACAGTTCATAGACAAGTTGATGGATACTACTAAAAGCCTCAAGACAAGTGTGAGTGCCGTGGATGTCCCTTCCGTAGGATGACGGAAGAGGATCCTCGGTGGAGTATTGTTGTGGTGAGTAGAGGACTCGTGTACGTAGTAATATCTTGCAATCTGTTGAGAGTTGTAGTATAGGTTAGCCAAGAGTCAAAGCTGGCTTTCTGCTATGAACACCACTACCCCCTGTTGATAATGTTGCATGTATGATAAGTTCTGATGTAAGACTTGCTGAGTACCTTTGTACTCATGTTTGCTTAATAACTGTTGTAGAGGAGAACCCTGCCCCTTCTGATGGGTTCTACATAGACGTTGACGTCGACGAGTAGCTTGCTACCCAGACGGAGATTTGGAGCTTGTGAAGGGCCTTGTAGATAGTCAGGCTACACCAAGCCTGTTTTATTTTCAAAGTTGTCTGTAGTCAGACATGTAGCTTTCGCTTGTGCTTGTATGACTGTATGACTTGAGTGTTGGGTCATGTGACCCCTACCTATATGGATATGTTATGTATGGCTCCTGGAGCCTCTTAAATAAAGTACTTTGAGTCATAGAGTTCTGTTGTGATGCAATGTTGTATTTGCACATATCGAGCATATTGTGTGTATGATTGAAATGCTTGGTATGTGTGGGATCTGACACCTAGTTGTTTTCCTTTGGTAGCCTATCTTACAGGGAAATGCCTCCTAGTGCTTCCAATGAGCCTTGGTAGCTTGCTACTGCTCGGAACACATAGGCTGGCCGGCATGTGTCCTTCTTCGTTCCTGTGTCTGTCCCTTAGGGGAAATGTCACGCGTGGTTCCTTTAAGTCCATGTAGCTTGCTACGACTTGGTTTCATACGTTGATGACCGACACGTTCGTTGCTGGGTCATGGATGCCTGTCTCTGTAATTTAGTGCCACTTTTGGTTTATAACTAGCCATGTCGGCACGGGTTCTCTGTCATATGGATGCTAGCGACACTGCCATATACGTGTGCCAAAATGCGCAAACGGTCCCGGGCCAGGTAAGGTGGCACCCGTGGGGATACCGTGCGTGATGCCGCAAAGTGATATGACGTGTTACAGCTAGATCGGTGTGACTTAGTATCGGGGTCCTGACAAGTGCGGTGACAACGAAGCAGGGCCTTCCGGCGTCCCGTAGCTCGGTGGAGAGGATGAGGAGGACGTGGCGGATCTTCTTGGCGCGTTGGCGAGGCGTGTGGTGGCCGGTGGCCGTGGTGGTTCAGGGCGGCGGCGATGAGCTCCGTTCGGTGGCTGCGTGCGAGAGAAACAGAGGAGGGGAGAGGAAGCAGCAAGTGACGGGGAGGGGAGAGGGCTTCAAGACGTCTCCAGCACGGTTGGGATGAAGGGGAGCTCGCCAGCGCGAAGCAGGAGCAGGCACGGCCGGCGTCGTGCTCTGGTTCGCCTCTGCCTTCTCGTAGGGGTAGAAGACGAGGATGCCCTTGTGGGCTGGGCCTCCTATGCTGGGCCAGGTGGCTGTGGCAGGTGGGCCACGTAAGTTCTTCGTTTTCACATTTTGTTTCTCTTTTCTATTTTTGCTTCTGTTTTGAATTTGGTTTACTAACCAAATTATTTTTGCTGCTTCTGGAAACTTTTGTGGATGTAAAAAGGTTTATCCCAGAGCTCCACAAGAAGTCTCAGAATTATTGGGGCAATAAAAATATTTATAGGATTTATTTGCTCCAACTAAAATACATTTGTGAATTTAATCAAAGCCCAAACAATTCCCCAAAAATGTTCAATATTTTTGGTTTGGATCAAAACCCTTGCCGAAATTATCAAACATTGATGAAAGCATTTTTGGTTTTATTGAAAATATTTTTAGGTTGGACCTATTTGATTTGATTTGGTGCTAGGGTTTAGTCAACCCCATTTCAAGTTTAACAAAAATTTAAACATGATGCCAGCAAGATGCAAACACTAGGCAGTACCAGAAGCTAGGGATGTGACAATCTCCATCAAGATGGGAAATTATTCATTTCTAGCTTCCCTAGTTGTTCTCGGCAATTCGTACATCAACCTCATTCTTGGAATGGATTGGCTCTCTAAGCACGATGCTCTTCTCGATTGTGCTAACAAAGAGGTGAATCTAACTCATCCTTCCGAAGACGTGATTATCTTCGCAGCTCTAGATAACACAATCAGGCTATTCTCTCTCAATGAAAAGGGTGAGATTAATGCCATATCCCAGATTCTGGTGGTCTACGAATATGAAGACGTATTTCCTGAAGAATTGCCTGGATGCCTCCCAACCTTCTAGTTGAATTTGTCATTGAACTTGAACCTGGCACGGAGCCAGCCTGTCGGCGTCCATACAAACTTTCTCCTAAAGAGCTGAAGGAGTTGAATAAGCAGCTCGACGAGCAAGAATGCTTGGGTTTGATCAGACCTAGTTCTTCTCCTTGGGGTTGTGGACTTCTGTTTGTCAAGAAGAAGGATGGCACAGAACGATTATGCGTCGATTACCGTCCATTGAACAAGAAGACAATCAATAACACATACCCTCTCCCCAACATAATTGAACTATTCGAGCAGCTCAAAGGAGCCAAGGTTTTCTCGAAGCTTGATCTCCGAATGGGCTACCATCAAATTCATATCTGTGAGCAAGATATTCTCAAGACCGCCTTCAGGACAAGTTTTGGTTCCCACGAGTATACAATCATGTCTTTTGGGCTTGCAAATGCACCTCCCACCTTCTCTCGGATGATGCACTTCGTACTCAACGCCTACACCAATGAGTTCGTCCTTGTCTACCTCGACGACATCTTGGTATTCTCCAAGACAAAAGACCACGCCAAGCACCTCCGTTTGGTTCTCGACAGGCTGAGGGAGCACCGCTTTTATGCAAAATTCTCAAAGTGCGAATTCCAGCTTGATGAAGTTCTCTATCTGGGTCACATCATCTCTGCCAAGGGAATTTCAGTTAACCCCAAGAAGGTTAAAGCTATTGTTAATTTGGAACTTCCTCAAAACGTCAAGCAACTCCGAAGCCTCCTCGGGCTCGCAAGCTATTGCAGAAGGTTCATGGAGAACTTCTCCAAGATTGCTAAGCCTTTGTCCAACCTATTGCAAAAGAATGTCAAGTATTCTTGGACTCCTGAGTGTGATGTGGCATTCAATACACTCAAAGAGAAGCTTGTTTCCGCTCCGGTCTTAACTCCTCCTGATGAATCCAAACCATACCAAGTCTTCTGCCATGCTTCTTTGCAAGGTCTGGGTGGTGTCCTTATGGAAGAGAGGAAGATTGTGGCATAAACTTCTTGGCAGCTCAAGCCAAACGAGAAGAACTACCCCACTCATAATCTTGAGTTGGCGGCAGTTGTCCACGCCTTGATAACATGGAGACATCTCTTGTTGGGTAGACAGGTTGACATCTTCGCCGACCACAAGAGTTTGAAGTATATCTTCACACAACCAAACCTCAACCTCCGTCAGACTCGTTGGGTCGAAATGATTCAAGAGTACAACCCGAGCATTGAGTACACTCCTGGCAAGGCCAATGTGATTGCAGACGCCTTGAGCAAAAAGGCTTATTGCAACAGTCTCATCCTCAAACCGTTCCAACTGGATCTTTGTGAAGCTTTCCGGAAACTTAACCTTCAAATTGTTCTGCGAGGATTTCTTGCCAACCTTCAAGTCTCTCCAACCATGGAAGATCAAATCTGTGAAGCTCAACTTCTTGATGCTATGGTGAAGAAAGTGAAGCTTGGTATTGCCAAAGGTACTCCAAAGTACAAGTGCTACCGCATTAATGACAAGGACACCTTATTCTTTGAGGACCAGACTGAAGTTCCAAAAGGTGATCTACGGAAGCTCATAATGAACGAGGCTCATAATTCCCTTCTCTCGATACATCCAAGCAACTCAAAGATGTATCATGACCTCAAGCAATCCTATTGGTGGACTCGCATGAAAAGAGAAATTGCTCAATTCGTGAACGAGTGTGATGTCTGCCGCAGAGCCAAAGCAGAACATCAATGTCCAGCTAGAATTCTCCAACCTTTGCCTATTCTCAAGTGGAAACTCAATCACATTGAGATGGATTTTCATCGCCGGCTTCCCCAAGTCCAAGCGCGGAAACGATGCTATCTTTGTGGTGATTGACAAGCTCACAAAAGTGGCTCATTTTCTTCCAGTCAAGGAATCCATCAATGCAGCCCAACTGGCAGAGCAGTACACCCCCAGAATTGTCTCTTTGCATGGTATCCCTCAATTAATCTCTTCAGATCGTGGAAGCTTGTTCACTTCCAAAATCTGGGATTCTTTCCAATTAGCTATGGATAACAAGATTCGTTTCAGCAGAGCTTTCCATCCTCAGACAAGTTGTCAAGTCGAGAGAGTGAACCAGATTCTCGAAGATATGCTCAGGGCATGTGTCATCTCCTTCGGTGTGAAACGGGAAGATTGTCTTCCATTTGCCGAATTCTCCTACAACAACAGCTTCCAAGCAAGTTCAGGCAAATCACCATTTGAAATCCTCTATGGCAGAAAGTGCCGTACCCCTCTCAACTAGTACGAGACTTGTGAACGTCAACTCCTTGGCAATGATTTGATCTCAAAGGCCGAAGAAATGTGCAAAGTCATACGTGAGAATCTCAAGGCTACACAATCGCGCCAAAAGAGCTACTATGCCGGCATACATCGTGACTTGGCTTTCGACATTGGAGACCATGTATATCTCCATGTTTCTCCTATGAAGGGCACTCAGAGGTTCGGTATCAAGGGAAAGCTAGCTCCAAGATATGCAGGCCCTTTTAAGATTGTTGGAGAAAGAGGCAACCTCGCCTACCAACTCGAACTTCCTCCAAACTTCTCCAATGTGCACGACGTGTTCCCCGTGTCACAACTCTGCAAGTGCTTCAAGATGCCCAAGTGCACCGTCGCCTTGGAAGAAATTGATCTTCAAGCCGACTTGTCTTCTCATGAGCACCCCATTGTTATCCTTGAAGAGACCGAGCGCAAGACTCGCAACAAATCAATCAAATTCCTAAAAGTGAAGTGGGCACACCATACCTACAGAGAAGCTACGTGGGAACGCGAGGATCATCTCTGTGCCGAATATCCAAAGTTCTTTCAGTCCTAGATCTCAGGATGAGATCTTTTCATAGTGGAGGAGAGTTTGTAATACCCTAGATGTAACCTTTCCAAATTTGGGAATATACTGAACTTGGTCCTCATCCTTCTCCTTGTGGTTTTTTCTTTTATTTTGCTTTGTTTCATTATTGCATTGTCATGCCATATTGCATCATTGTGATATCATGTTGCATTGGTGCCTATTGTATTTTTGCATCCTATCATGTATATATCATGTCCATATCATGATCTATTGTCTGTTGTTCATCTCATGATGATCATGTGCATTGAGTGAGGTAGCATGCTTGTTGTCTTGTTGCATGTTTCATATGTGAGCCATGCACCCTACCCTCTCTTCCTTTTCCCTAGACTATCCCTTTATTTACTTTTGCGACAAGCTATCCTCCTAGCCTCTACTAATCTTCATCTCTCCCCAATAATTCTTGCACCATGTCTTTGACCTCTCTGCACAATTTCACTCATTTTGGAACTGTTTAGGTTAGGTTCAAAGATGCCTCAAGTTTGAATCATATTCAAACTTCTTTTATTTTTCTACCTCTAAAAATGCCCAAGGCAATTTTATTAAATGGTGCATAAATCCAGGAGTCTAGATATGTCCTTACTTCTTTTTATTTCATCCCCAATAGCCCTAGGCTTTTCCTTTTTTTGTGGCTGTCTATTTATAAGTCAGATTTAGATAAAAGGAGAGTTGCCTCCCCATTAGCCACCTGGGCCTCCCTTCCCCTAGTCGGGCCAGTAGCAGCCTCCCAGCACAGCCCACCAGTCCTCCAGCGCAGAATCATCCCTAACCTCTGTACGGTACTGCATCTACAGGATCCACGTCGACGCCTCGGCGATTTGACGGCCGGAGAGACTCCTAGGCGCCTTTATATAATGTCCTAGTCCTGGCCCTAGTTCCCCTCGACCAATTCAGACCTTCTCCTTCCCTCGCTGCCGCCAGGTAAGAGTAGCCACGCCTCGCCGTCGCCCTGCTCGCCATGCTCCGGCCGAGCCAAAGCTCGAGCTCGGGGTAGCCTCCTCGACCGCCTCCGACCTCGCCTTTCGCCGTGGGAGCATCCACCAAGCCCGCACGAGACCACACGTCCTCTGGACCGGCCTACTCGACCCCTTCTTCTTCCTCTGTGTCGTCTTCATCTCGGACAACAAGCGTACCGGACTTCCTCACCCCGTCGATGTCGTGCTGCTGCGTCCCCGGCTCCGTTTTCACGTCATTGGTAAACTAGGTATACCCAGCCTCCTCCCCGCTCCTTCCCGTCGTCCTTAGTGCACCGTAGTCGTTACTAGCACCGATCCTCCGTGGCGCTCCCCGTGCTCCGGTGGATCTCTGAATTTTACAGAGAAAACAATGCAGCACGGACGCTGTCGTCACCTGCAGCCCACGCACACACACTCTGCGCCACCTGCAGCCCGTGCACGCATGCCCGCAGCTTGCCTCGCTTCTCGTTGTGTCCGCCAAGATGTCACTGCCACCGCCTCACTGTGTCTCACTGCCATGGCTAAGACTAGCTCCTACATGAGCTTGTTCTCAAGCCCTTGCTCATTCCGTTGCTCCGCCGCTCATGCAACCACACCCGCACAAGTTTTTGCACCCCCGCCGGTACTCTACTTGGGAAGAAGTTGTCATTCTACTCGCCGGCGCTGGCATCGCAGTCTTCGTCTTCTCTATTGGAAGTAGAGGAGCTTGACCCTATGCTAGTATTATTAGTTTGCGCCCTCTTTCATTTAGCAAATGCATCGTAGTGCACTGGACAACGCCCGCGCATGCCACCCGAGAGGTCCTAGGTTCGAGTCACCAGCGCCCTCTTTCCTTTTTAGAGCATCTCCAGCCGTTCGGCCCCCAGGGACGCCCAAATAGTGCCGCCTGGGGGTGACCCGGCGAAAATCGTGCCTTGGGGGGCGTTTTACCCCTAGTCGCCGACCCCCCCACGGCGCCTTTACTTTTTTCAACCCCCCAACCGCCGCGCACTTCCCCTCCATGGGCCCGCTTGTCAGCGTCCCATAGCATACATAAATAGTTCCCCATGGCATACATAATGAAAATGAAAATACATAGATAGTTCACCATAGCATACGTAATGAAAATGATACATAGATAGTTCGCCGTAGCAAAGCCTGGTAAAAGAAAAGATGAACTACTCGTCGTTTTCCAACTCCGGCTTTGACTCTGTAATGTCCTCCTCTGACGTTTGCAAGTAGGCGTCAGCATACCGCTCGTCCTCAGAGTCCCAGGACGACGCTTCTCCTAGCTTCATGTTTAGTTGAGCGGCCTGCTTCCGCGCGCGCTTGTCCTCCCGATAGGCGGCTCGCTCCTTCCTCCTCGCCTCCCTCTCCGTCCTCCGTTGCTTGTAAAACTGGCGCTCGTTGACGATGTCCTGCGGGAAGCGTTCGCGCCAATCCGCCATGGCTTCCACGTCCATCTCCGCGATGGCTAGGTGACGCTGGCGCCTCCGGTTGTCACGACGATCCTCGTCGGTGAAAAGACGCGGGAGATGCACAAGATCCTGCGTGCGTTGGCTCGTCCACACGTCAGGTAAATTCATATCCCAGTGAGGCCGTCGGAGGCACCATGCCGCGGCGCCGTACGTGCGGGCCGCCTCCTCTGCGGTGTCGAAGGTGCCGAGACTAAGTCGTTTCTCGCCGCACAAGATTTCGGAGGAGAAGACGCCGGAGCGGCGCTCACATACTCCGCGGAAATCAACATTGCCCAGGCGGCGCATTGACATGGTGTCGCAGAGGCGAGAAAGAGAGGAGCGCCGGCGGCGGAGAGGAGAGGGGAAGTGTGCATACACCGGCGGGGGGGAGGCTTTTTAATAGCCGCAGGAGGGCGTCGTACGCACGGCGCCGCACCTTCACTGTGCCGCCTGTGAATCAATGGATGGTGACCGGAGCCGGCAGCGCGCCGCAGCTTTGGTATTGATTCCCCGCGGCAACCGAGGTGAAAGACGACGACGAAGCGATGAGAAGCACCGTGTCGCTGACTCGGGGGCCCGCGGTTAGTTCGCGCCTAAACCGTTTCACCCGGTGCCCCGATTGCCCCCAGCGCACTGGGTTCGGCTTGGGTCCGCCGACGCCAAATTCGGCCCGAGCAGCCGAAAAATGGGCTTCTGGGGCGCGGCAGGGCCGATTTTTGTGCGCCGGTGCAAAAATAACGCCTAGGGGGTGTGTTGGGGGCGCGGCTGGAGATGCTCTTACTTTGTTTCAGTTATTTCTTCAGGCACACATCTGTTCATCTAGTTTCCTGCCTCTCTTCTATCAGCAAACTCAACCTACCCTAGTGGTGTGCTGTTCTCTCCCTTACCCCGTAGACCAGGGTTCGAATCCCCCCAGGGCTAGTGGTAAATTGCCCAATTTTTGGGTTTTTCTGACCCACTGATAGCAGGCCCCACTTGTCATCCTCCCTGCACCATATACCCCTCTCCACACCCAGCCTTGCCACTTCAGCACCCGGCTAGCGAGGCCCATGTCTCTTTTGTTTTCCTGGTCATGCATTTTCTTTTTACTTTTGCATTTGTTTTTGTTTTGCTAATAAGTTCATAACAATGCATCCTCTTCAAATAAACTATATATGAAATATATTTAGAATTTAGAGTAGTTTCACATTATGTAACATTCTGCCATGTTAAAAATATTTAAAATGTTGTTTGCTTGGTGCAATCTATTTTGATGTTTAATAACTTTTAAATGGTGTAATAGGCAGAACAGTGCCGAATACAAATGTGCACATGGGGATTTTTCGGAATTGTTGTTCGTTTCTTCCGTACCCATTTAATTTGCTTGTGTGATGTAGTTTGTGTTGGGTTTTCACTCCTTGCCATGTTAAACAACATTTAAATTGGTTGGGTGCTTAACTTGTTCAACTAAATAGTTATGTGTTGTTATGTGAATATGCTTCCTCTTGCTTGTTGGGTTTCTTTTAGAAAAGTGGTGGTTGTTGCATTTTGCCATGCCACATGTTGCACCCATCATGTTCCAATTGTGATGCATCATACTATGTTCATGCTCATATACATCATGTCTTGCATCATGTGCTTGTGCATTGCATCGTGATTGATTTTGTTCCGGTGTTTGTATTCTTGTGTTGGGTAGAGCTCGGTGATGATTCGGAGTTCGAGGGTCCTGTCAAGACCGTGTTCGAGGAGAAAGTTTACGATCCTACCGAGGACATAACAGGCAAGATGACCATTCCTTGATATCACCTCTATCATTGCTATGCTAGTTATCTCGCTCTATTGCTTTATCGCGATACCTATCCTTTTGCATGCCAGCCCCTACCTTGCCATGAAACCTCCAACTACCTTCCTAGCAAACCGTTGTTATGAAAAGTAATGCTTTTGCTCAAGCCCTTCTTATAGCGTTGTTAGTTGCATGTGAAGTTTTTCTCCATGAGGATTTGGTATTTTTGGAATAACGCAATATCTTTATTTAAATTAATGCACCTTATACACTTGGCAATGGGTGGAAGGCTTGGCCTTTTTCTCGGTGTTTTGTTCCAATCATGCCGCCTTAGGAACCGATATACCGGTGTTATGTTCCATGATTTTTCGTTCCTTACACGGTTGGGGTTTATGCCCCCCCCCCCCTTGATAGTTCGCTTTGAATAAAACTCCTCTAGCAGGGCCCAACCTTGGTTTTACCTTTTGCCTATAACTAGATAAATTGCATCGAGACTTTCCGGACACCAAGGACTTAATTTACAACCCGGGCCAGTGCTCCTCATGAGTGTTGGTCCATAATGGCAGTAGCCGGGGCCACCAACGGGTGTGCCAGCCGGAAACTTAGCCAATCCGATCGTGGCCTGTGACGAAATACGCGCGACTCCTATCAGGGTGTCGGCACGTCGGGAGGTCTTGCTGGACTTGTTTTACCATTGTCGAAATATCTTGTACACCGTGATTCTGAGTCTGATCGGGTAGATAAGAGGATTTACCTCTGTTGATTGCGAGAGCTAGTGATGGGCTAAGTTGGGACACCCCAGCAGGGTTATGATCTTTTGAATGTCGTGCCCGTGGTTATGTAGCGGATTGGAGTTTGCTAATATCCGGTTGTAGATAACTTGACACAAAAACTCAAACAGAATACACTATCGTGTGAGTAGTTGTGATGGTCTCTTTTCGAGGGAGTTAGGGAAGAGAACATGTTTCGGTTATGGATGACTCGTAGGTAGACATGATCATCTAGTGATCATGAATTAGTTCACGACCGATGGCTTTCACTTCTCTTCTCGCTCTGAGGATTCGTAATATAGCCACCTCATCTACGCTTAGTGCTTGCAGCAACCCACTCATACACTTCTCCTTACCCAAAGGCTTTGATAGTTTTGATACCCGGGAATGAGATTGTTGAGTCCTCATGACTCACGGTTTGCTACAAACATAGATGCAGGTACAACCAAGTACAATGCAGGTAATGGCCAGGAGCTCAAGTGGGAGTTCGATGAGGAACATGGGCGTATGTATGTGACATTCCCTGACGATCAGTAGTGGTTCCTACTAGGGCCGATCGGGCATTATGGGTGGTTATCTTCTTTTCATTTGGATTTGTGCGTAGTCGGACTATGTGTGTACTCTGGATGAATGTATGACTTATTTATGCATTGTGTGAAGTGGCGATTGTAAGCCAACTATATCATTTTACCTTTGTCTTATACATGGGAATGTGTGAAGATGACCTTCTTGCGATTATACCATAATGCGGTTATGCCTCTCAGCCGTGCCTCGACACGTAGGAGATAGAGCCGCATCTTGGGCAGTACAGGCACGCCCTAGGGGGCACACCCCCTAGGCTTGTGGCCCCTCGAGGACCCCCTGACCCTGTTCCCTGGCCTATATATTCTCAAGTATTCCCAAAACCCTAGAGGGACAGAAGAAAATAATTTTCCACCGCCCAGGTATCTATTTCTGTGAGACCCCATCTGGAGGCCTTTTCTGGTACTCTGCTGGAGGGGGATTCGATCATGGAGGGCATCTACATCAACCTTGTTGCCCCTCCGATGATGTGTGAGTAGTTTTCAACAGACCTACGGGTCCATAGCTAGTAGCTAGATGGCTTCTTTTCTGTATTTGATCTTCAATACAATGTTCTCCTCGATGTTCTTGGATATCTATTCGATGTAATCTTCTTTTGCGGTGTGTTCGTCGAGATCCGATGAATTGTGGATTTATGATCAAATTATCTATGAATATTATTTGACTCTTTTATGCATGATTAAGATAGCTTTGTATTTCCCTTCGATCTATCGATCTGGTTTGGCCAACTAGATTGTTTTTTCTTGCAATTGGAGAGGTGCTTTGTGATGGGTTAAATCTTGCGATGTCCTCACCCAGTGACAATGTAGGGTTAGCGAGGCACGTATTGTCTTGTTGCCATTAAGTGTAACAAGATGGGATTTATATCATATTGCATGAGTTTATCCCTCTACATCATGTAATCTTGCTAAATGTGTTACTCTGTTTTAACTTAATACTCTAGATGCATGCTGGATTGCGGTCGACGAGTGCAGTAATATGCAGGCAGGAGTCGGTCTACTTTTCACGGACATGATGCCTATATTCATGATCACTGCCTTAGATATCATCATAATTTGCGCTTTTCTATTAACTGCTTGACAGTAATTTGTTCACCCACCGTATGGTTTCTTCAGGAGAGAAGCCTCTAATGAAAACTATGGCCCTGGGTCTATTTGCCATCTTATATTTTCAGATCTATAAAACCAAAAACGTAAACATATCTTGGTGCAATTATTTTGGGTTCACTTTATTCATCCTTTTTTACTTTAGTGTTAAATCTATCTCTATTAGATCTCACTCTTGTTCGTGACCGTGAAGGGATTAAAACCCCCTTTTCCGCGTTGTGTGAAAGTGTTTGTTAGTTTATGCAGGTACATAGATTGGAGACTTGCTTGTGCCTCCTACTGCATTGATCCCTTGGTTCTCAATTGAGGGAAATACTTATCTCTACTTTGCTGCATCACCGTTTCCTCTTCAAGGGAAAAATCAACGCAAGCTCAAGAAGTAGCAGGAAGAATTTCAGGCTCCGTTGTCGGGGAGGTTCTACATCAAGCCTACCAAGAACTTGTCATAAAATCTCATCTCTTGCACTTACATTATTTTCTATTTGCCTCTCATTTTCATCTCCCCCACTTCTAAAACATTTTCAGAAAAACAAAAAAATATTTGCCTTTTTATTCGCCCTTTTTTGTTCATCTTTCTATTCGTTTTTGTTCTAGATCGCTTGCTTTGTCACAATGAATCCAAAGAATACTAAGTTGTGTGATTTAATAACTATTATTTTATTAGTACTCCGATTGCTCCCATCACTAGTGTGGAATCTCATGAAATAAATTCCACTTTATTGAATCTTGTTATGAAAGAACAGTTTTCCGGTAGACCTAATGAAGATGTTGCATCACATCTAAATACCTTTGTTGAGTTGTGTGATATGCAAAAGAAAAGGGATGTGGATAATGATATCATTAAATTTATCTACTTCCATTCTCTCTACGTGATCGTGCGGAAACTAGGTTTTCATCTTTGCCTAGAAATAGTATTGATTCAAGGAATAATTGTAAAGATGCCTTTATTTCCAAGTATTTTCCACCCCCAAGATCAGCTCTCTTAGGAACAATATATTGAATTTTCAACAATTATATCATGAGCATGTTGCACAATCATGGGAAAGGATAAAATTAATGATAATAAATTGCCCTACTCATGGTTTAAGTATGGATGATCATACAAATTTTTATGCCGGATTGAATTTTGCATCTTGAAATATTTTAGATTCAGCCGCGGGGGCTACTTTTATGGAAATCGCATTAGGAGAAGCTACTAAACTCCTAGATAATATTATGGTAAATTATTCTCAATGGCATACCTAAAGATCATCTACTAGTAAAAAAAAGTGCTTGCAATCGAAGAAATTAATACTTTGAGTGAAAAGATGGATGATCTTATGAAATTAATTGCTAGCAAGGGTTCTTCTATGCATCCTAATTATATGCCTTTGTCTACTTTGCTTGAGAATAATAATGAATCTATGGATGTGAATTTTGTTGGTAGGAACAATTTTGGTAATAGCGCGTATAGATGCAATTTCGACCCTAGGCCATTTCCTAGCAATTCCTCTAATAATTATGGAAATCCTACAACAATTCTTATGGAAACTATAATAAAATACCTTCTGATCTTTGGAGTACAATTAAGGAATTTATAAATTCCTAAAAGGCTTTCTGGTATGGTAGAAGAAAAATTGCTCAAGATTGATGATTTTGCTAGAAACGTTGATAGAATTTCTCATGAGATTGATTCTTTGAAAATAAGATCTATGCCACCAAAGCATGATATTAACGTGTCTCTGAAAGTTATGCAAATTTCTATTAATGAGTGCAGAAAAAATGAACGGCTAGGTTGCGTGCGAAAAGAGAATTGCTACAAAAGATGTGTTCTTCTAGTTTAAGATATAACAATGATGAAGATCTTAAAATGCTTGGTTTGACTCCTATTTAATATTTGTTTGCTAATATAGATCTTGGAAAATAAGCGTTTGGAGATGTGTCAACATTAGATAAAAGGTGTCCCGATAATTTGGAGAATAATGATCTTAGTGAAAAAATGATAAAAGTGGGATGGGAGAGGTCAAAACTTTAGCTAGCAATGAATCCACTATTTTGCCTTTCAAGGAATTTAATAATGATAGTTGCTATTTGATAGATTGTATTTCCTTGTTGCAATCCATGTTAAATTCTCCTCATGATTATAATCAAAATAAGGCTTTTACGAAACATATCGTTGATGCTATGATGAAATCTTTTGAAGAAAAACTTGAGTTCGAAGTTTCAATCCCTAGAAAGCTTTATGATGATTGGGAACCTACTATTAAAATCAAGTTTAAAGACTATGAGTGCAATGCTTTGTGTGATTTGGGTGCTAGCGTTTCAACAATTCCAAAAACTTTATGTGATGTGCTAGGTTTCCATAAACTTGATGATTGTTCTTTAAATTTGCATCTATCGGATTCCATTATTAAAAACCTACGGGAAGGATTAATGATGTTCTTATTGTTGCAAATAGTAATTATGTGCCCGTAGATTTTATTGTTCTTTTTATAGATTTCAATCCAAGATGCCATATTATTCTTGGTAGACCTTTCTTTAGAATGATTGGTGCAATTATTGATATGAAAGAAGGAATGGTTAGATTTCAATTTCCATTAAGGAAGGGCATGGACCACTTTCCAAGAAATAAAATTAAGTTACCATGTGAATCTATTATGAGGGCTACTTATGGGATGAATACCAAAGATGACAATACCTAGATCGTTGCGTTTTGCCTAGTTGGGGGCGTTAAACAATAACGCGTGTTGGGAGGCAACCCAATTTTATTTCTGTTTAATCTTTTTCTTGCTTTTCTTGAACAAATTTATCATCTAGCCTTTGGCTAGATGTGTTTTCATGTTTTAATTTAGTGTTTCTGCCAAGTAAGACCTTTGGGATAGTTTGGAAGATTGTTGATTTGATTTTGCTGAAAAACAGAAACTTTTGCGTCCAATGCAGAAAATTCTATAATTCACCAGTTCATGATAAAATTCTGATTTTTTAACACAAGATTGATATACAAATTTTCCACGTTTTCCTAATGTTTCAGAATTTTTAGAGATACATAAGTATGTAAAGTTTCTTAATTGCTACAGACTATTCTATTTATGACAGATTCTATTTTCATTGTGTTGTTTGCTTGTTTTGATGAATCTATGGCTAGTATCAGAGGGGTCTGAACCATGCAGAAGTTAGAATTCAGTAGATATAACACCAATATAAAATTAGAATGAGCTCACAATAGTAAATAAAGTGGTTATTTGATTTATTACGCTAACGTATCTCATGAGTTTTCTGTTGAGTTTTTTGTTGTGAAGTTTTCGAGATTTGGGTAAAGATTTGATGGACTACAGAATAAGGAGTGGCAAGAGCCTAAGCTTGGGGATTCCCAAGGCAACCCAAGTTAATATTCAAGGACAACCAACCATCTAAGCTTGGGGATGCCCCCGATGGCATCCCCTCTTTTGTCTTCAATCCATCGGTAAATTTACTTGAGGCTACATTTTTTATTCACCACATGACATGTGTTTTGCTTGGAGCATCATGTATGATTTGAGTCTTTGCTTTTTAGTTTGCCACAATCATCCTTGATTTACAGAACTTTTGATAGGGACACACATTAATCATGAATTTATTAGAATACTCGATGTGCTTCAGTTATATATTTTGAGCTAGGGTAGTTGCTCTAGTGCTTCACTTATATCCTTTTGTGCATGACGGCGATGTTATTTTGAAGAAATTGATGAACTCTCATGCTTCAGCTATATTATTTTGAGATTCTCTAAACAACATGGTAATCTGTTTGGGTTATGAATTTAGTCCTAATATGATAGGCATCCAAGGGGGATATAATAAAAACTTTCATAAAGAGCATTGAGTATATGAGAAGTTTGATTTCATGCAATTGTTTTGATATATGAAGATGGTGATATTAGAGTTATGATAGCAGTGAATTGTGGAATAAATGAAATAATTGTGTTAAGGTTTGTGATTCCCATAGCATGCATCTTGGAGCGTGATTTATTCTTGATTGTCTTCCATTACGTGTAAGTCGAGAGCGCGCGATGGTTAACTCCTACCAACCTCTCCCCTAGGAGCATGCGTAGTTGTACTTTGCTTCGAGGGCTAATAAACTTTTTGCAATAAGTATGGGTGTTCTTTAGAGGGCCCGAACCTGGGTAAACAACGTGTCCCTTGTCTCCTGTTATCATCGATCCACAGACGCATAGTACAGGACCCCCTACCCGAGATCCACCGGTTTTCACACCAACATTGGTGCTTTTGTTGAGAGTTCCACTATGTTGTCGACCGAAGGACCGATGGATCGCTTCGTCAACAATGACGGCACCACCATCGAGGAGATTTTCCCTCATGGCCAGCTTTTTGTGTTTGGCAGCTTCACGGTCCATGCCAACACAGAAGGCCACCTCGCACAGGTTGAGAGCTACGCCCCCGGCCATCAGGTCAGGTTTGGAAGCTTGAACTACGTTGCTGATATCCGAGGGGACTTGATCTTCGACGGATTTGAGCCCATGGCGACTGCTCCCTGCCACCACAATGAACATGACCTAAATATGTCCTCGGATCACATCCAGGGGATAGCACCTGTAACTGCTCTGGCCCTTGATCCGAAGGAGATCGCGTCACCCGAGGACGGGAAGCTCAACCCCGCCACGGAAGCCGCAGACTCAGCGGCGCTGGAGCCGCACACAGACCCAACCTTGAGCGGGATCTGTGTTACCGGAACTTCGGACTCGTCTCCGGCTATAGGTTCCAAACCATGTGCATCTGCCTCCTTCGAGCTTGATCATGCGCCTATCGTTGAATTCAGCTTCGCAGATATCTTCCAGCACGCACCTTTAGGCGATGTACTAAACTCATTAAAAATCCTCTCCTTAGCAGGGGACTAACAGCCGAATTATATCCGGTTTTAACTGGAGGCTGATGATGGAGAATTTCGCTTCCCACCCACCACCCACTTGGTAGCCATGGTCGAAGATTTAACCGATCTACTGGACTGCGCTTCCGAAGACTTCGAAAGGATGGACCTCGAAGCCGAAGCAGTTCTAGACCAAAACCCGCCCGTAACCGGGCGATGGACGGCTACGTCCTCATACAATGTATATATGGTGGACACACCTAAGGAGAAGGAGGACGACGACGATAATGATCCCAAAAAGGATAAGCTTGTCAATGAACCTCCCAAGCGTCGGCGTCTGAAGCGCCGATATCGATCCCGTAAAGGGAAAGATAGCAACACTGTCACTGACGAGAGTGATAATCCGGACCAAGCCGATGACCCTGCAGATCCAGCAATGGAGCAGGACAAGCGAGAGGACGGCAAACACAGTCCGGGACCGCTGTTTGATCACAGCGATGCCGTAGACATCAATTATCAACCAGTCTCCGAAGAGGATGTTAGCCTGGGCGACGATGAATTCATCGTCCCAGAAGAACCCTTAGAACAAAAGTGCTTCCGTCGTAGGCTTATTACCACCGCAAGGAGCCTGAAAAAGCAGCAGTAGCGTCTTAAAGACGCACATGATACGCTTAATGATAGATGGAACGAAGTGCTAGACGCTGAGGAAAAATATGGCTGCAAGCGCCAAACAAAGAGCTATCCTAAGCGTAAACTGCTACCCGAATTCGACGACGAGGCTATTGCACCTATACTGCTGAAGAAAAAAACCGCCGATAACCCGGACCAACCATCTCATGGACGGAACAAAGTGGCTAGCAACGGTGTACACAAGCCTGCACCCCCTCCCCGTAAAGGAAAGGAGGCTGCGGCTCAGGGCCAGAAAACACGATCTACGTGAGGACCTGAACATAAAGGCTGGCAAGACCAGATCCATCTATAGATCAGGGGACCGTTCTCCCGCACGGGACGGCGGTTATCAAGCCAAATATACCGGTCATATACCAGTTCAGAGCCAATACTGAACATCACAACCGTCGGACCTACGCCATGACATAGCAAATACAGGGGTGCCGCACACCCTCTGTGTTTCACCGATGAGGTGCTGGATCACGAATTTACAGAAGGGTTTAAACCCATAAATATCGAGGCGTATGATGGAACGATGGATCCTGCTGTGTGGATAGAAGACTTTATTCTTCACATCCACATGGCTCATGGAGATGATCTCCACGCCATCAAATACTTACCCCTCAAGCTGAAAGGACCAGCTCGGCACCGGCTGAACAGCCTCCCAGAAAACTCCATTAGAAGTTGGGAATAACTTGAGGATGCTTTTTGAGCCAATTTTCAAGGTACCTATGTCCAGCCCCCAGATGCTGATGATCTAAGTCACATAATCCAACAACCCGGGGAGTCAGCCCGTAAGCTTTGGAATCGGTTTCACACTAAGAAGAACCAAATCGTCAATTGTCTGGACGCCGAAGCCTTAGCGACCTTCAAGCACAGTGTCCGGGATGAATGGCTAGCTAGACACCTCGGCCAAGGAAAGCCGAGGACAATGGAAGCCCTAACTACACTCATGACCCATTTTTTGCGCGGGCGAGGATAACTGGTTAGCTCGTAGCAGCGCCAGCGACCCTGGCACGGCCGAAGTCAGGGATGGCTTCGGAAAGCCACGACGTAACTAAAACACATGTCGAAATAATGATCGAAGCCCAGATGATACAGCGGTAAACGCCGGATTCAATGGCTCCAGACCCGGTCAACGGAAGAAGCCATTTAAAGGAAACAAAGATAGTCCATCTAGCCTGGACAGAATATTCGATAGGCCCTGCCAGATCCATGGCACCCCGGCTAAACCTGCTAACCATACCAACCGTAGTTGTTGGGTCTTCAAGCAGGTCGGCAAGCTTAACGCTGAACACAAGGGAAAGGGACCTTAGAGCGAAGACGAGGATGAACCTCGCCAGCCGAACACACGGGGACAGAAGAAATTTCCATCAGAGATCAAAACAGTGAACATGATCTATGTCACTCATATCCCAAAGAGGGAGTGTAAGAGCGCACTCCGAGATGTCTATGCCGTTGAGCCTGTTGCCCCCAAATTCAACCCATGGTCGGCATGTCCGATCACCTTTCATCGTAGGGATCATCCGACTAGTATCCGTCATGGGGGATTGGCTCCCTTAGTGCTCGATCCAATAATTGATGGATACCATCTCACTCAAGTCATTATGGATGGCGGCAGCAGTCTCAATCTGATATACCAGGACACTGTCCACAAGATGGGGATAGACCCGTCAAGAATCATACCAAGCAGCACGACCTTTAAAGGAGTGATACCGGGCGTAGAAGCCCGTTGCACGGGCTCTTTAACATTGGAGGTCGTATTCGGCTCTCCTGACAACTTTCGAAGCGAAGAGTTAATCTTCGACATAGCTCCATTCCGAAGTGGAGATCATGCACTACTCGGAAGAACGGCCTTTTCCCGCTTTAATGCAGTAACACATTATGCTTACTTAAAGCTCAAAATGCCTGGACCACATGGCATCATCACGTTCAATGGAAATATGGAGCAATCTCTCCATACGGAGGAGGACACTGCGGCCGTAGCAGCCGAAGTCCAAAACGGCCTATTCAAGCCGAGCAGCTCATTGGTCGTTAAGACCGCGGACACAGCTAAACGTGTCCAGCATACGCCTCAGGGCGGCAACTCAGATGAACCTGAGCTCGATTAGGAGCTGCGCCCCCATCGACTACCCCATAAGGTGGTAGCATACGGGCCTCGCGTACACAATTATGCCCTTAAAATTCCTTAGCCGGTGCTGGGGGCACACTTCATACTAAAAGGCCATAGTTAGGCTTGACCGTATTCGGACTCTAAAATTATATTTCGAGGTTCATTAAACGAACCAGCTTTGTTTATGACCACACTGGATTCTTTTTTCCAGGTTTTTTGTTTTCTTTACAGATGGCCATCACACTCCCCCCTTCAAGGACACATCACAAAGGAGAAAACGGCATAGACATGTAGCAGGGCCCCGCGCTAAGGTTTCTTTTTAGACTAAGACCCTATGTAAACCTTTTATCTCTTTTTTTTATACTTTTCTGGCATGTAAAATGTCCAAGGAAGTTATGGGCATTATCTGTAAGTATACGGCTCGCCGTACTAGAACGGGTTATTACAGAAGCAGCTTGGTTCATATTGTGTTTGGAGTTTTATTCTCTCACCACATGTGTTCTCTCCCCATGTCAGATTGCCACATGTGCCTTGACACCAGGGTCCATTACCAGGGGCTGTTTTCGACCCGGTATATGTTGAAAAGTCTGAACACATATAGGGAGTGTTCGGCGTCCTGGATATTTCTTTATATGCATCAGTTCGGAATCATGTCTTGGGTCAATAGTTGGGCTGGCCGGCTCCTGTGCTTACCCCTACGTTCCCGATTGTTCGGCTAGGGTTTAAAGGGAAAACAATTGCGATTGTACTTTTGGTTCGTCTGATCAAGTACCTCAGTAGAGAAAGCCGAAAACTGACAGTCATGATAAGCGAGAATCTGGTCTGCGATCCGGTGACTTAGTGTCATACTGCAATCGATGGTGATCTACCCCGTGTTATACGAAATGTTGGTTTTTTGCCTAGCCGCGTACAAATGGATACCTCAATTCGGAAACACCATATACGCACATGGGGCTAGTACTTAGTCCCACTTGTCAAACTCCTATGGCTAAGTGAAAGCAATAAATCCGCATAGTATGATTGCCTGGTTCGCTCCGCATACACCTCATGCATGGACCAAGACGTTGGATCAAGAGTGTTTATGCATATGACTGAATACCTCAGTAATATTTACCTGGGGGCTAAAGCCGACGACTGGAAACTTTCAAATTTAATTAAACGGCCGCACTGGACGTGGAAGTCGCTCACAATATAATAGCGCATAAATTATATATACATCGGTTCATAAGCTTAAGTCTTTACAACCGGATACAATTACTCAAAGATAATATCCTTTGAGCACTGGCCTTCTACAAGGCGGGCGCCTTCTATGACGTCCTCAAAGTATCTCTCCGGCCTGCAGTGCTCCTTGCCTTTGGGTGGGCCAGCAGTGGCTATTTCCTTCGCCTTCATCTTTGCCCATTGCATTTTCACACGGGCGAAGGCCATCTGAGCACCCTCTATGTAGGCTGAACGCTTCAGTGCATCGACCCGCGGACTCACTTCGATGAGCCGCTTCACCAATCCGAAGTAGCTACTTGGGAAATGCTCAGCGGGCCACAACCGGACTATCAAGTCCTTCATGTCCGAACCCGCCATATTGTGCAGCTCGACCAGCTGCTTCATCTGGTCGTTGAGGGGCACCGGATGTTTTGGCGCATTGAACTGCGACCAGAACAACTTCTCCGTGATGTTCCCCTCCCTGGCTCGGAAGTATCGGGTAGCGTCAGCACTGCTCCTCGGGAGATCTGCAAACACGCCTGGAGTACTCCATAACTGTGTCAGCCCAAGGTACTTCCGCCCTCTGAAGATGCTTTTGTAAAAGGAAAGTCTAACCAGATGCTATCTCCCGCACCTGCCTGATTTCCTCGCAGACGCTACGCGCCTCCTGGGCAGCTTTGACTGACGCAGTAGCTCGGATGCTTGTTCCAAAGTCTTTTCTTCCAATGCCTCGCATTTGCGAATAGCATCGTTGAGCTCAACTTCGACTTCGGAAACCCGAGCCTCATGCTCTTGGCACGCGGCCTTTTCGGCCTCTAGATCGGCAACCACTTTGTCAGCAGCTGCCTTGCTCGCCTCGGCCTCGTTCTTGGCTTTCGCGAGGTCGCCCTTTAGAGCCTCGAGCTAAGTGGCGCCAACTGTTTAATACAGAATATCACAAAGAGTTTATACTCATACTTACTTAATATTATTAGTCTTCTTGACATCTCGATTTTTCAAATCCGCATACCTTGTGTCTCTTCCAAACGCTGGTTGACGCGGTCGACGTCCGCGTTGGCCACCGAGAGATTCCTATTTAGTTTGGCAACTTCTACAGCTTGTGCAGTTCCGTAACTAGTGAAGCCTCTTCAAATGAAAAGCATACAATTTACCTCTATAATATGCTATATTATGGATACTTCGTCCAATTCTGTTCAAAATCACATAAAGCATCAGGGGCTACTGGCTATATATGTGCATATAAAATAAATAAAGTTCCATCAAGAACATTACATTACATACCTCAAAGCCTATTAGTAGGCTGTTGAAGGCTTCATTCAGTTCGCCTTTGACGGACTGAATCTTCTTTATCACCTCACCCATTATGGTGCGGTGCTCCTCCATGACGGAAGCACTTTGTAGTGCTCCCTCTAGAGGGTCCGGCGCCTCCGGATTGACACCG
The DNA here is from genome assembly GCA_902687465.1 of Secale cereale. NCBI lineage: Eukaryota > Viridiplantae > Streptophyta > Magnoliopsida > Poales > Poaceae > Secale > Secale cereale. The sequence goes on from LR738715.1 coordinate 515,000,626, forward strand.
GGCGCCGAAGGAACAGTTGTATCCTCCCCGCCTTGGGGGTCTGGTCTTCGGACTCCGGAGCCGCACTAGGCTCCGGATCAGTATTCGGTAGGGCCCTGGATTGTTTGGGCCCCCCGTTTTCGTTCTCCATGGGGACTGTTTCCCCATGGTCAGCGGCAGCCGAGGTGTTACCCTCGGTCGCCTTATCACATGCCCCGCCCCCATCTCCTTGAGCAGGAGACGCACACTGGGAGGTCACATCGGTGTCCCCGCGGGCCACGGGCGATGGAGCCTAGACCAGCGGATCGCTCTCCGTCTCTCCAGACGACAGAGAGTTCCCCTCCGATAAGGAGGCATTGGGGTGTGCTCAAGGAGGGCTGTAGGTCAAATGGTGAGAAATACTTAAAAAGCATTAATATACTGAATAAACAAGGTGCAGTAATTAATATATCCGAACAACTTACGTGTCGGCTAGGGGCTTCTTGATGTGGAGCATCCTATGGACATCACCATATCAAGAGTCCGTTTGGCAAGTGACACGTGTGACCTCTACTTATCATACATAAAGGTGAATCATCTCCTTTACACGTGTTTACTTCAACCCTTCGAGGACAGTATACTACTTGACACTCCACCCGTATGCATGCATAGGTATTGTCGAAGCTTCACGGATGACAAGGAGGAGTGCAAGCGCCAAGGAACACCTACACCATCCGCGAGGGAAGCTTGGAAGCGACGGCGGAAGAAGATGGAGTTGTGGAAGCTGCAGCAGCCGGACATCCAGGCCAGACGCCGGACATCCGGTGCTTCGCCAACTGCCGGACATCTGGCCTTTCCCCCGGAAATCCGGCATCGACAACAGAACGCACCAGAAGTTTTACCATCTTCGGTCCGGACATCCGGCCAGTGCCCCGGACATCCGGTGACCCGCGAAGCCCCGGACATCCAGCGCGTGCCTGCACACAGAGACGGGCCAGAGGCCCATGTATCCCCTTCTCACTTAACCCTTCGTGAATAAGACTATATATATTCCTCCCCCACCTCCTAGTTAGGGTTAGCTTTGTGTTAGCTCATTTGAGACCTAGAGCATTGCTCATCCACAGTGGTTCTACTCCACGAGAGAGACCGCGGCCTCTATGGAGAAGATCCACACCGGATTCAAGACCTCCTCATGGAGAAGACCCTTCGTGGATTCAAGACCTTCTCACGGAGATGAACTAGTTACCTTGTATCTTTCCTTTGTTGGATTTGGACCGTGTACCTCGTTGTGTTGATGATCTAGCACATGTGTGATCGTTTCTTGTTGATTTGAGTATTTTTTCCTCTCGTCCCCCTCATGATTTCCCCTCGTGTTCTTTGTGGTCATCCTTGGGGATCCCTCCAATCGTGAAAGATCGGCCTAGATCGGGTTAGCCCCGCATCATATGGTATCATGAGCCACATTTATCACGAATTTGGAGTCCCCACCTCTTTTTCTAGCCTTGTTTTGTTGTGTTCTTCCCCAAATTCGAAAATTTCCCGCCAAAAATAGCCCCCTGATTTTGATCCATGGATTCGTTGTGTTTCGAGTGTATCTAGTATCTCCATAAGTATCCCCACTTTTCATCCACGAAATCTCTTAAATTTTGCCCCCAAAATCACCAAATTCCGCCCTCAAATGATTTTGGAAGTCCCAATCCTGATCTGGAGCGTCGGGCCGGACATCCGGGCCACCGGCCAGACATCCGGCTCTTGGAGCTCAAAATCGGTCAAGTTTCTGGAATCAGGTCCCGGATTTCCAGCCCCAACTCCTGATGTTTAGCCCCTGTAGTTTCAGACTTTTCCATTTCACCGGTTTGTCCATAACTAATTCATCCGGGGTCCGTTTTTGACGTTCTTTAGCTTGTTTTGAAGCTCTTGACATCCCCCATAACACAAAAATACCTCCATAATCATTTGACGCCATCATATTTTCGAAAATTTGGCAAGTTTGCCTAGGCCATCCACCATATCATCCGCATAACCACCACCGACTTCCGCAACCTAACCAATTTTGTCCCCCATAGCCTTTGTGGTTGCTTGAGTAGTGATTCGAGTCTCCTAAGGTGTTCTGACTACTTAGGAACAATTGCTTCTTCATCAACCACCACCACCACCACTTCCGCATAGCCTAGTCCACTATACATAACCAACCCAACTTAACCAAATTTTGTTCGAGCTTGTTTGAGTTGTGGTTTGTGTCACCTAAGGTGTTTCGGCTACATAGGGACCATGACTCCAACTCCGACAACATTTATAGCCCCATCATTCCACTTGCCGAGTGCAAACCACCACCTCTTTTCTCTACTAACATTTGACATTTGTCCTTGAGATTGTGAGTTGCGGTTTTTCCGTTTCCTAAGGTGTTTCGGCTAATTAGGAACGGGTCGTCATCGACAACACCGCCTCTCATCATTGCCATGGACGGTAACCTCAACGACATGTTTGTATATCCCCTTTGCCATTGCATTGTTAACCCCTTGCCCATTTTGCGTCACTTGCCTATCCAGACTAGCCATTTGAGTATTGACGGCAACGTTACTTGTGCACATTAGTGATCCACCCTTCCATTGTATACATACCATATCATCTTGGTATCATCATATCATCCCTTGCGTCACAATATTGTTCCTGCATATACACAATTTCTATCTTGGTTTGTGCATAATGGTCATATCAAAAAAAAGAATAAGCTTTTAAGCAAAGAAAAATAGAGCGAAGAGGTTGTAAGCAATAGCCATAGCATCATACCATATTGCATATAATACTGTCATATCCGATCATCTTAGATCATCTTGTGCTAATAGCACCGGAACATCATACACATAGCATACTTGGGATAGAAAGTTCATACATTTTGCATCTTATAGGTTGTGCACAAGTGTCGTATCCGCCTATAGAGCAATCGTGCAAGTGTCTCTCTTGAGTTGTGCAACACGAGCATTTTCCGTGGATTCCATATTTTGTGCTCCTTCCTTGGTTGCACGACCCCATCTATCTATCCGTGTGTGTGTTTCCTTGTTCCACCCATATTGATATTGGTCTACTTGTTTCACTTGCGAATTTGTGAATCTCTTTCAACATTATTGACTCTTGCTAACTTTTTGCATCAAATTTTTGTGCCACTATCCTCACCAAGCTACTCCATAAGCCTTATTGTGTAGGTGTGAGAATTGATGTGAATCGGTACCAATTGTGCTATTTCCTTGATACATATTGAGTGATCATTGATCCATTCTCAACATCGGGTAAGGTACATTGGTCTAGTTCTTCTCTTTCTCCCACTCACCACTACTTGAGTCTTGTGATGGATAGGGAAAGCATTTCATATCCAATCTACACCAACAACGACGAGTTCGACGCCACGAACCCCTTCTTCAATGCCAAGGTGTGTGCTCAAATGGAGGAGCTCAAATCCCTCATCAAGAACCGCACGAGGTCTTCCTCATCTTTGAGAAGACACTCAAGTGCATATCCTTCCGAGCTACCATCTCCGGCAAGATCACATCGACATTGACACCATCAATGACAAGAACGTGGAAGTCAAGAGCTCAACACCAACAACCACTCTACGACTTCACCATCTACCTTGGCATCTTCGCTAAGCGACTTCAAGGAATCTTCGCCTTTGGATATGCGACATCTTCGCCCACACGCACCTCAAGCTTATGCTCAAGAGAAGCTCCCCAAGCTCAAGTCCATGACTTCGACGAGCTACTATGACCTCGACAACGACCACGAGATTCCTTTCCATGGGACTCAAGAACCCGAGGAGTATCTCGAGTTAGAGCGCTTGATGGACGACTACCTCATGCTACTTCAAGTTCCCTATGAAGATCAAGTGAAGTGTGCCACAAGGAGCTTCCACGACTACGCGTCGACATGGTGGTTTCACACACCTTCAAAGGACTATGACATGAGTTGGCCCAAGACGAAGAGAGCTTTGCGGCGAGAGTTCGTGCCTCCCACCTACACGAAACATCTTCTACGCCAATTGGAGAACACCATACAAGGATCCAAGTCCATCGACAAGGAGATGAAGAATGCCTTCCGATGAGCCGGCGTGGACGACCCCATTTCTATGAAGTTCCACTTCATGATGGGATTGAACAACGACATCTCCAAGACTATCTTCCTCAAGAACTACAATTCCCTCGACGACAACTACATTGGTGCTCTCAAGGAGGAACAAGAACTCATGAAGGCCAAGGTTTCTCCACTGCAAGCACACTTCTCGAAGACCCAACTCCAAGACAACGAGCATGAGGCTAGTACCACAACGATGTGCAAGCCCAACGAGCTCCAAGACGACGTTCCCAAGTTCAACTTCATCGTCATCCCTCTTTGTGGCATTGATGATGCCGAGTCTACTTTGACTCTTTTTCAAGATAGCGCGGCGACGACTACAACTATGGAGCCATTCGAGGACCAAGCTTTGGAGGCGAGCGACAAGGTGGCGAGCAAGGATGATGCTTCCATCTTTGGAGGCGAGAGTGATGATGTGCCATCTTCGGCCTTCATCCACGACGACGATTACGAGATGGTTGAGCATGGGATTTTCCCTTCGACCATGGCGACTTGTGATGACTTGAGTGACTTTTGCCACCATACTGAGAGTGAGAGCGAGTTCACCACTAACCCCATATATGATGAGCTGCCCCAATTCCCATGTGAGGAGAGCCACAACCCCCATCACTTGAGTGAGATGAGTGACTCCACCATATGTGACATTGATTGCAACTACCTTGAGGGAGTGAGTGAGCCACCACATAGAGAGAGTGAGATAGTTAATAGGCCATGCGAGGACACTCTCTACACTAACGACTTGACCTCTACCTCTATTGTGTCCTCTCATTTGGTGCTAGGTACCATTTAGGATGACGCGCTGATTCTCGATGACTTTGTCCTTCCATTGGACAAGACGATGACCATGGTGGAATACGATGCACCCCCCACATGGTTCCATCAAGATAAAGATGATGACCACCATTTGGTCTTTCCCACCTCACCTACACCACATGAGTGGAATGAAAAAGGTAACATAGGTGAAGGTGATGCCCTTGTCCCGCTAGTGGACTATGTTGACATTGATTTATTGCATGATGTTGATCCACCTATTGCCATGCTTCGTGCTAGTATGATTTCCCCATGCGACGATTTACCCATTTATGATGAGTTTGATGATTGCCATGTGGAGTCTATTAGTTGTGATTCCATGTTGCATAGGATTTCTTGTGATAATTCTCTTGGTCACATCATGTTTGCTAATCCGCTTGACTTGTCGTATGCTATGCATGAGATCAACAATATGTCACATTTGCAATCTCATCGTAGTAACTATGCATATGTCATTAAAATAAACCCAATTTGCACATATGGCATAGATGCAAGCCCATGGTTATTGGCATTTGTTTTTCTTGTGATGATATTGACATGCTTCCTTTGCATCATATCCATCATATGCCATGCCATGATTACCTAAATTCGGACACCCATTGTTTTGGATGTTATTCCACTTCTCCACATTATGCTTCCAATATTGCTCATGAGGAGACCCCATAGTTTCCTCATACAGTTTAGGAGATTTTGATCCATCCCATCCATTCCATGATCCCCATACTTGTATGCACAATATGCTCCCCATTAATGAACATGCTATAGATGTGCCATATAATTGTATGCTCAATTTGCATCCACATCATCCTATACATAATAACTATTCATTCATGATGGATGACATGTTCTTATACCATGCATCAAATTTCTTTGAGCGATGCTTAGCTTGTGCTAACTCACAAGTGGACATACACATCACGATGGATGATGTGTACATTTACCACGCGCACAATTTCTTTGCTTTGTGCCTCTTTTGTGTAGGTACCCATGCATAATCGTCAACCTCGCAAGAGCACGAATTGACGAAACGAGCTCTAGAGAGCAATGATGACTTGGGATCCCGTGGATTATCTTTCTCACCGCTCCCTTCGCTCAAAGACTTCGCGCATATCTTCTACATGGCACTCACATGGTTATGGGTTATTGTCCATTATATCTCTTATGCCCATCTTGCCATGTTCAATTTGCATGATATGCCCATTCCTATGACTTTTCCCTGCATTTGTGACCCATTCTTTGCATTACACATGATGATTGATTCTCATACTTGTATGTGTATTTGCAAGTGTGGTGGAGATATTGCTTGTTATTGCCATGATGCCTTTGTACCCCATGCCTATTATGATGCTTTGATCTTGCTTTGTGTTCGTGCTTGCGATATGTCATGTGCTTTACCTATACCCACTATTTGCTCACATGACATGATTCACATGACTTCTCCAAGTGTGTTGCATCCTCGTGCCACTAGTTTGCACGACTTGATTACCATGCTTGCTTCGTGTAGTGCATCTCCCATGATTCATACATGCTCATTTCATGCGGTTGATAGCCACTATTGCCATGCTTTTCACATGAGTACTATTGATTGTTGTCATATGTATCCACATGTTGCCTCATTCATGCTATGTGATTGTCCATGCATTGAGCGCAACCATGATTTTAGTCTTGCCAATGAGATTGCCCCCATAGCATTCTCGCATTTATGTGGAGATTTTGACATATTTCTTGTGAAGCATGTTTGTTTTACCTCTTTGCACCATATGCCTAGTGCCATGAATATAGCCATTGTTGCATAATATTATTCATGCACTTTTGCTTCTAATGGTTATGTGCAAGAGAAGAGATCCATCATGATGGATGATGTGTATATCTACCATGCGCAAACGTTCTTTGTTTTGTTTTGTGAATGTGTAAGATACTTCGACTTCGTGTAGACTTCCACTTCACGTGAGTTGACCATTCGAGATCTTGAGAGCGAACCACCTTCTACCACGACACTTCTACATTGCACTTGCTTGTGCTTCGGCATTGTGAAGAATGCATAAGGACATGCTTCCAAGGTGATATCCTTCTCTTTCGAGAAACCACAAACCATGACCATGAACATTGTGGATCATACTACTTGTGTTGCCTGCACCATGACACTTTGCACACATGCTATAGATATTTCTTTGACTTGTCATTGCCACATTGCCATGCGCCATGATATATATGCCTTGTGTGTTGCATCCGACATGTGGATTACTTGTCCCTATCCTATGCTTGGTTGCAACAATATCATCTCTTCACGCATGCCATGTCCCATTGATTGCTACATGCTTGACATGATTTCCTCACACATGATGAATAATTGCTCTTTCTATTGTTTTGAGTGCCATTCTACCTTCACTACACCATATGCATGTTATGCTTGGATTGTCTTGCACTTGACCCATGTGTTTAGACACTTCATTTCCGTTGGTGTTGTGAATGATTCCTATGCCTAGCATAGACCTTTCATCGAGTGATTTGTGACTGCTTGCTATGACTTTGAGGTTGATGCTTATTCTCTTGTCACACATATGTGCATCTCGACCTCACATTTACATGCTTGTTTCCATGATGACCTGATTGTGCTCAATTTATGCGCTTACATGCCATGTCACAATCCTTTGTCATGCCATATGTTATGCTTGATGACAACACTTGTTGGGTGAATCACCTCTTGAATATTTGGTTTGGCACTAACGCTAACCACATTTGTTTTTCCATGTGTTTGTTGTCCTTGCTCCTTTTCAAGGAATCACGAGACGGTGTGACATTGGAGAATGCCCATTTCGAGCTACTCGATGATGAGTACTTGGTGAATGTCCACATCTACATGGGGATGCCATATCTTTCCCATGGTGATTTGGCTTTCGATCCAAGGTTGGATCTTTTCCAAGGGGGAGGGGATGATACAGAGCATCCTACGGACATCACCATGTCAAGAGTCCATTTGGCAAGTGACACGTGCGACCTCTACTTCTCATACATAAAGGTGAATCATCTCCTTTACACGTGTTTACTTGACCCCTTCGAGGATGGTATACTACTTGACACTCGACCCGTGTGCATGCACAGGTATTGTCGGAGCTTCACGGACGACGACGAGGAGTGAAGCACCAAGGAACACCTACACCATCCGCGAGGCAAGCTTGGAAGCGACGGCGGAAGAAGACGGTGCTGTGGAAGCTATAGCAGCCGGACAACCGGGCCAGACATCGGACATCCAGCGCTTCGCCATCTCCCGGACATCCGGCCTTTTCCCCGGAAATTCGGCATCGACCACAGAACGCACTAGAAGTTTTACCATCTTCGGGCCGGACTTCTAGCCAGTGCCCCGGACATCCAGTGACCCGCGAAGCCCCCGACATCCGGCGCCTGCGTGCACGCAGAGACGGGCCAGAGGCCCATGTATCCCCTTCTCACTTACCCCTTCGTGACTAAGACTATATATAGTCCTCCCCCACCTCCTAGTTGGGGTTAGCTTTGTGTTAGCTCATTTGAGACCTAGAGCATTGCTCATCCATAGTGGTTCTACTCCATGAGAGAGACCGTAGCCTCTACGAAGAAGATCCACACCAGATTCAAGACCTCCTCATGGAGAAGATCCTTCGCGGATTCAAGACCTCATCACGAAGATGAACTAGTTACCTTGTATCTTTCCTTTGTTGGATTTGGACTGTGTATCTCATTGTGTTGAGCATCTAGCACATGTGTGATTGTTTCTTGTTGATTTGAATGTTTTCCTCGCGTTCCCCTCATGATTTCCCCTCGTGTTCTTTGAGTTCATCCTCGGGGTTCCCTCCAATCATGAAAGATTGGCCTAGATCGGGTTATCCCCACATCACTTCTCCCTACCTTCACCTCAAAGTTGCGTTCGACGATGAGTCCGAACGGGCGAGGAGGTTTAGCCTCCTTCGGGGTGCGGCCTTGCCTGCGTCAGCAGCGGCCGCCCTCTTCTTCTCCTTGCCCTGGGCGGGGGATTCTTCTTCTTCATCACCCTCCTCCTCTTCGGAGGAGAGGATGTTGATCTCCTCGGACTTCGTATCCACAGGGTGGGGGCCTCTCTTGGCCTCCTTGCTCTTCTTGTTGGACTTCTTGTCTGACGCCTTGTACGGCGTCGGAACCAGCATCGCCAATAGTTGGGGCATGTATGGGTCTTCTGGCAAAGGGGCCGGACACTTGATCCGAACTGCCTTCTTCGTCCAGCTCTGTATATCACGTAAAAACTCCAATTCCTATTATCGTTAAAATAAGGAGGGAATATATGTTCGTCAGAGTTTTTGATTACCTCTGGTGCGGTAAACGTAGTGTTGTATCCTGAATCCTTACTTTCCTTTGGCCACTCCTTCTGGCCCTTGAAGAGGTATTTCCAGATCACTACGTGCGTGGAGCCGTATAGATGCTCCAAGGGACGGGCTCTTGGCGGATCGAACTCCCATAGAAAGGAGTCCCGGCATTACCTGAACCACGGTTGTGAGTTGGTAGACTTTGGTGATCATGCTGGACCGCGGCCTTGGAGTGACACCACCTCAGTCTCAGACCCCCAGTTCGGACTCTTATCAGGGGTCCAGATCTGAAAGCAGGCACCGCCGCCCATTGGGTGTCGCGGGGCTCGGTGATATAGAGCCACTCCAGCTGCCAAACATTGTTCGTCTCCATGAACGACCCCTTTGGCCAGGTTGCATTCGGGATCTTGCTTATCATAGCGCCCTCGCACTACACATGTTGCCCATCCACCACCTTCGGCTTCACATTGAAGGTCTTGAGCCATAGGACGAAGTGTGGGGGAACGCGGAGGAAATCTTCACACAACACTATGAAAGCGGAGATGTGAAGGATTGAATTCGGGGCTAGATCATGGAAATCCAGCCCGTAGAAAAACAATAGACCTCGTACGAAGGGGTGAAGAGGGAACCCTAGCCCGCTAACGAAGTGTGAGAGGACCACGACTCTATCACCCGCCTCCGGGGCGGGAATCACCTGATCCTGGGCGGGGACTCGGTGTGCGATGTTAGCGGCGAGGTAGCCCGCACTTCGGAGATCCTCCACGGTCTTCTTAGTAACCATGGAGGCCTCCCAGTTGCCTCTGGCACCGGATCCAGCCATTGCTGGGAAGGAAGTGGTGGTTGAGGAGCTGAGAGCTGCAGGCGCAAGAGATAAGGATGCTGGGGCTAGGAAGATTGGAGAGCTGGAGCTTGAGGAAGGCGTGGGGCTGATAGAAGGGATTGATATCCTCTTATAACGCTGTGAATACAGAACGTCCCCCCACTTCAGCCATAAACCTCGCTGGTTCCCAAAGCGGCCGTGCGTAATGCGCGGTTTGGATGCTCATGTCACATTGATAAGGATCCCATAATAAGAGGGCACGATCTCTAATAAGACGTGTCAGTGGGGTTATACCTCGAAACACGAAACTAGGACCAAGTAAAACTGTTCGATATGTTAGTGGGATGGACGCGACGCTTCACCAAAAAGTTGTCGGTAAAGACACACTATTCGTTTTCTCTCGATGCCTTGCCATCAAGGCTAAAGGTGGTCCTAACCATGCAGAGCCGGACACAGTACACTTTTGGCAGAAGATAGTGCCTCGATATGTTCGGAAGAAGGAACCCGCCTTGCAATGCCGAATACAATACGGAAGCCAAACTCATCATCATTGAAGACAGGTTCAAGGGCTACTGTGGGAGTCCTGGATTGAAGGGTCCTCATGTGGCCGGATACCTCGTTGTGGGCCGGACTGGTGGGCTGTGAAGATCATCGTGAAGATCGTCTCTCGTATCCGGATAGGACTCGTGTGTATGTATAATGGCAGGTTTTAGGTTCGGGTGTAATCTTTTCTTCCTCTACAAGATGGTCATGTACAAACCCTGGGGCCCTCTGGTGCATATATAAACCGAAGGGTTTAGTCCGTAGAGGCTGAACAATAATAGCCGATTCATAGCAATCACCTTGGTTAGACTTCTAGGGTTTAGCCATTACGATCTCGAGGTAGATCCACTCTTGTAATCATATTCATCAAGGTCAATCAAGCAGGAGTAGGGTTTTACCTCGATCTAGAGGGCCCGACCTGGGTAAATAATGTGTCCCTTGTCTCCTGTTACCATCGATCCACAAACGCATAGTTTGGGACCCCCTACCTGAGATCCGCCGGTTTTGACACCCATAGTCATCCAAGTAAAAGTCCTTTCCTCATCAGTGCCAAGGTGAACCGTGACATAAAATCGAGCCACCATATACGCATCAAAGGCCTTGTTGAACGCCATGAGCTTGAGGATGTTTAACTGAGCGCATCTCTAGTGTCTCGCCAAAATAGGCATGATCCTTCTCCAAATAAGCAATGTCGATGGAGCAGACATCTACAAAGAGATTCTTCTTTGCTTTGAGCACATCAAAGTAGATAGACCACTGTTGCCGGTTCCAGAAGGGGTGGTTGACAAGAGCTGGATCATGGTCTTGAGCATACGGGTTGTGGCGACGAGCCACACGGAACTCCTTAGCAGACATCTCTCTCACAGACTTGGCCTTCGGCTTGGGCTTGCTTACAACTTGTTTGGAGGGAGGCTTGGGATGCGATTGTTGAGCACTTGATGATGCAACAACAACCTTAGAAGTGCGATAACACTTTAACCCACTGGACGCTCGGGGTGATACGACGGATATGATTCTCCGGAGTGCCATCACCTGAAACCACACACACCGACAAATAACACAACATAAAAATGAGCATAAGGCACCAGAAAGAGACAACAAGAATCAACGATTGGTATGAGAAGAATGGAGGCCAACATCAGGAGCGGTAGTACCACTCCTAGGCAGCCATAGTACCGCCCACAAGACGTAGTACGACTCCAGGGGAGCGATAGTACCACCCATGGAGGAGAACGACGGTCTGACTACTGCCGCTGCTAGATCTCGTACTAGCTGGGGGGGCTAATTCAAAAATAACCCTACCAATCATCAATCCAACAAGTCTAGCAGCCTTCAACGACCCATTCAAGTCTCGATTTGGCCAGAAATCGATAAATGTCAGGACTATTGCCCCAAAAGCCTAGATTTGAAAACAAGAAGCAACGAGGAGAAGAACGGGGGCAATACCTATTGGGGAACATAGTATTTCAATAATTTTCCTACGATCACGCAAGATCTATCTAGGAGAAGCATAGCAACGAGCGGGAGAGTGTGTCCACGTACCCTCGTAGACCGAAAGCGGAAGCGTTTAGTAGCGCGGTTGATGTAGTCGAAAATCTTCATGATCCAACCGATCCAAGCACCGAACATATAGCACCTCCATGTTCAGCACACATTCAGCTCAATGACGTCCCACAAACTCTTGATCCAGTTGAGTGTTGCGGTAGAGTTTCGTCAGCACGATTGCATGGTGACGGTGATGATGAAGTTACCGGCACATGGTTTCGCCTAAGCACTTCAACGATATGACCGAGGTGTGTAACTGTGGAGGGGGGCACCGCACATGGCTAGGAACAATTGATGTGTGTCCAAGGGGTTCCCTCCCCATGTATATAAAGGAGGGAGAGGGAGGAGGTGGCCGGCCTAGGAGGGGGCACGCCAAGGGGGAGTCCAACTCCCACTAGGAGTAGGACTCCCCTTTCCTAGTAGGAGTAGGAGAAGGGGGGAGGGAAGGAGAGAAAGAGAAGGAAGGAAGGGGTGCCGCCCCTCCCCCTAGTCCAATTCGGACTAAGTTTGGGGGGGCGTGGCCAAGCCCTAGCCAGCCCCTCTCTCTCCCCTAAACCCCAATAAGGCCCATTTATTCCCCGGGGGGTTCCGGTAACCTCCCGGTACTCCGGTATTTATCCGATGACCCCCGGAACCCTTGCAGTGTCCGAATATAACCTTCCAATATATCAATCTTTATGTCTCGACCATTTCAAGACTCCTCGTCGTGTTTGTGATCACATCTGGGACCTCGAACTACGTTTGGTGCATCAAAACACATAAACTCGTAATACCGATCATTATAGAACATTAAACGTGCGGACCCTACGGGTTCGAGAACAATGTAGACATGAGCAAGTATCATCTCTGGTCAATAACCAATAGCGGAACTTGGATGCTCATATTAGTTCCCACATATTCTATGAAGATCTTTTTTGGTCGTGCCGCATAACAACATACGTCGTTCCCTTTGTCATCGGCATGTTACTTGCCCGAGATTCGATCGTCGGTATCATCGTACGGATACGTCCATTTTGCATCATGCTTACATATTGATATTTATTGCATTATGGGCTATTCTTACATGTTTCGTCACAATACTTATGCCTTTTCTCTCTTATTTTACAAGGTTTACATGAAGAGGGAGAATGCCGGCAGCTGGAATTCTGGGCTGGAAAAGGAGCAAACTCTGGAAACCTATTCTGCACAACTCCAAAAGCCGTGAAATTCAATAGAATGTCGTTTTAGAAAATATAAAAAATATATGGCGAAAGAAGTCCATGAGGGGGGCCACCGGCTGCCCACGAGGGTTCACCAGTTTTGCCATGAGAGTCCACCATACATACCTATGGATTGAGAAACATCCTTCCAAGTAAGTTGTCATGTTGCAAATCCGCTAAAATATGTATTATTAATTAGTGTGGGAGAAATTAGCTTTATTCGATCTTGTGATATGGAAGTAATAAAAGCGACGGACTGCATAATAAAGGTCCTTATCACAAGTGGCAATATAAAGCGAAGTTATTCTATGCTAAGACCTTGCACATCCAACCATAAAAACACACGACAACCTCCGCTTCCCTCTGCGAAGGGCCTATCTATTATTCCTGTCTTATAAGTGTCAAGGTGAAATCCACATTTCCTTTTTACATTTTATCCTTTGGCAAGCACATTGTGTTGGAAAGATCCTAACATATATACCCACTTGGATGTAAGTTTTCATGATCTATTATTGTTGACATTACCCTTGACGTAAAGGTTGGGAGGCAACACCATAAGCCCCTATATTTCTCTGTGTCCGATTAAAACTCCACAAACATAAGTATTGCATGAGTGTGAGCAATTGTGAAAGACTATATGATAGTTGAGTATGTAGGCTTGCCGAAAAGCTCTTATATTGAATCTTTCCGATACTATGATAAATTGCAATTACTTCAATGACCGAGATCAAAGTTCGTTAGTTTCCGATGAAGTTTATGATTATATTTATATGATAGTGGATGAATTGTTACTTTAGCATAAGAATCATATGACTATATTTATATAAGTTGCTGTTATGAGAATGATCATGATGCCCTCATGTCCGTATTTTGTTTTATCAACACGTCTATCTCTAAACATGTGGACATATTTTTCGATATCGGCTTTCGCTTGAGGACAAGCGAGGTCTAAGCTTGGGGGAGTTGATACGTCCATTTTGCATCATGCTTATATGTTGATATTTATTGCATTATGGGTTGTTCTTACATGTTTTGTCACAATACTTATGCCTTTTCTCTCTTATTTTACAACGTTTACACGAAGAGGGAGAATGCCGGCACCTGGAATTCTGGGCTGGAAAAGGAGGAAACTCTGGAAACCTATTCTGCACAACTCCAAAAGCCCTGAAACTCAACAGAACGTAATTTCAGAAAGTATAAAAATATTTGGCGAAAGAAGTCCACGAGGGGAGCCACCGGCTGCCCACGAGGGTGGGGGGCGCGCCCCCTTCCCAGGGCGCGCCCCCTGCCTCGTGGGCCAGCCGGAAGGCCAGCCATAACCAACTTCTCCTATATGAGGTGTTTTGACCTGGAAAAAATAATAAGGAGGCTTTCGGGACCAGACGTCGCTGTCTCGAGGCGGAAACCAATCTAAGGCTCTGACAGAGCTGTTCTGCCGGGGATACTTCCCTCCGGGAGGGGGAAATCGTCACCGCCGTCATCACCAACAACTCTCCCATCTTGGGGTAGGCTATCTTCATCAACATCTTCACGAACACCATCTCCTCTCAAACCCTAGTTCATCTCTTGTATCCAATCTTTGTACCCAAACCTCAGATTGGTACCTGTGGGTTGCTAGTAGTGTTGATTACTCCTTGTAGTTGATGCTAGTTGGTTTATTTGGTGGAAGATCATATGTTCAGACCCATTATGCAATTCATACCCCTCTGATCATGAACAATATTATGTCTTGTGAGTAGTTAGTTTTGTTCCTGAGGACATGGGAAGAGTCTTGCTATTAGTAGTCATGTGAGTTTGGTCTTCGTTCGATATTTTGATGAGATGTATGTTGTCTCTCCTCTAGTGGTGTCATGTGAACGTTGACTACATGACACTTCACCATTATTTGGGCCTAGAGGAAGGCATTGGGAAGTAATAAGTAGATGATGGGTTGCTAGAGTGACAGAAGCTTAAACCCTAGTTTATGCGTTGCTTCGTAAGGGGCTGGTTTGGATCCATATGTTTCAGGCTATGGTTAGGTTTACCTTAATACTTCTTTTGTAGTTGCGGATGCTTGCATTAGAGGTTAATCATAAGTGGGAGGCTTGTCCAAGTAAGGGCAGCACCCAAGAACCGGTCCACCCACATACCAAATTATCGAAGTACCGAACGCGAATCAGACGATCGTGATGAAAACTAGCTTGACGATAATTCCCATGTGTCCTCGGGAGCGCTTTCCTTTATATAAGAGTTTGTCCAGGCTTGTCCTTTGCTACAAAAAGGATTGGGCCACCTTGCTGCACCTTATTTACTTTTACCTTCTGTCACTTGCTACCAATTACCTTATCACAAAACTATCTGTTACCTATAATTTCAGTGCTTGCAGAAAATACCTTACAGAAAACTGCCTATCATTTCCTTCTGCTCCTCGTTGGGTTCGACACTCTTACTTATCGAAAGGACTACGATAGATCCCCTACACTTGTGGGTCATCAAGACTCTTTTTTGGCGCCGTTGCCGGGGAGTGAAGCGCCTTTGGTAAGTGGAATTTGTTAAGGAAAAATTTATATGGTGTGCTAAAATTTATTGGCACTTGTTACTATGGCTCAAAATCCTTTGAGGGGCTTGTTCGGGGTATCTTCACCCCGACCAGAAGAGCAAAGAGTTTCTCCTCAATCTACTGAACCTATTGAAAATGTTTTCTTTAAGATTCCTTCGGGTATGATAGAGAAACTGCTTGAAAATCCCTTTACGGGAGACGGAACACTGCATCCCGATTTACATCTAATCTATGTGGATGAAGTTTGTGGATTTTTTAAGCTTGCAGGTATGCCCGAGGATGTTATCTAGAAGAAGGTCTTCCCTTTATCTTTGAAGGGATATGCATTGACATGGTTTAGGCTATGTGATGATATGGGATCATGGAACTATAATCGTCTAAAGTTGTAATTTCATCAATCGTCTGAAGTTGGAATTTCATCAGAAGTTTTACCCTATGCACCAGGTTCATCGTGATCGTAATTATATTTATAATTTCTGGCCTCGCGAAGGAGAAAGCATCGCTCAAGCGTGGGGGGGGGGCTTAACTCAATGTTATATTCATGCCCCAATCATGAGCTCTCAAGAGAAATGATCATTCAAAAATTTTATGCTCGGCTTTCTCATAATAATCGCTCCATGATCGATCCTTCTTGTTCTGGCTCTTATATGATTAAGAATATTGACTTCAAATGGGATTTATTGAAAAGAACTAAACGCAACTCTGAAGATTGGGATCTCAACGACGGTAAGGAGTCAGGTATGACCCCTAAGTTTGATTGTGTTAAAACTTTTATGGATACCGATGTTTTCCGTGAATTTAGCACTAAATATGGACTTGACTCTGAGATAGTAGCTTCTTTCTGTGAATCCTTTGCTACTCATGTTGATCTCCCCAAGGAGAAGTGGTTTAAATACCATCCCCCTATTGAATTAAAAGTAGTTGAACCTATTAAAGTTGAAGAAAAGACTATCACTTATAATGTTGATCATGTTATTCCTACCGCTTATATTGAGAAACCACCTTTCCCTGTTAGGATAAAGGATCATGCTCAAGCTTCAACTGTAGTTCGTAAGAGTAATACTAGAACACCTATGCCCTCTGAGAAAATTAAAGTTGAACCTAGTGTTGCTATGGTGAAGGACCTCTTGGTAGAAGATTTAGATGGACATGTTATTTACCTCCAAGAAGAGTCTGCTAGAATAGCCAAACCCAATGCTAGGAATAGACATAAACCGGTTGTAGGCTTGTCTGTCATCTCTGTTAAGATAGGAGATCATTGCTATCATGGTTTATGTGACGTAGGTGCTAGTGCGAGTATTATCCCCCTAGATTTATATAACTAAATTATGCATGATATCGCACATGTTGAGTTAGAAGGGATTGATGTTACTATTAAGCTTGCCAATAGAGACACTATTTCACCAGTTGGGATTGTTAGAGATATTGAAGTCTTCTGTGGAAAGGTCAAATACCCTGCTGATTTTCTTGTTCTTAGTTCCCCCACAAGATGCATTATGTCCCATTATATTTGGTAGACCCTTCTTGAATACTGTTAATGCCAAGATAGACTGCGTGAAAGATATTGCCACGGTTGGATTAGGGGATATGTCTCATGATTTTAACTTTGCTAAATTCCATAGACAACCCCTTAAAATGGCACCACCTAGTAAGGATGAAATTATTGGTCTTGCTTCTATTGCCGTGCCACCTAATGATCCTTTAGAACAATACTTGCTAGACCACGAAAATGATATGCATATGAACGAGAGAAGGGAAGTAGACGGAATATTCCTTACACAGGAACCTGTATTGAAAAACAACTTGCATGTTGAAATCCTAGGGGATCCTCCTTCACCCAAGGGTGATGCCGTCTTTGAACTTAAACCTTTGCCTGACAATCTTAAGTATGTTTATCTTGATGAAAAGAAGATATGTCCTGTTATTATTAGTGCTAACCTTTCAGAGCAGAAAGAAGAAAACTTATTGAAAACTCTGAAGAAGCATTGTGCTGCCATTGGATATACTCTGGATGATCTTAAAGGCATTAGTCCCACTATATGCCAACACAAGATAAAATTGGAAGAAAATGCTAAACCAGTTATTGATCATGAGTGACGACTAAATCCTAAGATGAAAGAAGTGGTAAGAATGGAAATACGAATGCTTCTAGAGGGAGGTATTATCTATCCAGTTGCTAATAGCCAGTGGGTAAGTCTTGTCCATTGTGTTCCTAAGAAAGGAGGTATGACAATCGTTCCTAATGATAAAGATGAATTGATCCCGCAAAGATTTGTTACGGGTTATATGATGGTAATTGATTTTCGTAAGTTAAATAAAGCTACTAAGAAAGATCATTACCCCTTGCCATTTATTGATCAAATGCTAGAAAGGTTATCCAAAAATACTCATTTCTGCTTTCCAGATGGTTATTCTGGTTTCTCTCAAATACCTGCGTCAAAAGGGAATCAAGAAAAGACCACTTTTACTTGTCCTTTCAGTACATTTCCTTATAGACATATGCCTTTTGGTTTATGTAATGCACCTGCTACCTTTCAAAGATGCATGATGGCTATATTCTCTGACTTTTGTGAAAATATTGTTGAGGTTTTCATGGATGATTTCTCCGTTTACGGAACTTATTTTGATGATTGCTTAAGGAACCTTGATCGAGTTTTGCAGAGATGTGAAGACACTAACCTTGTCTTGAATTGGGAGAAGTGCCACTTTATGGTTAATGAAGGCATTGTCTTGGGACATAAAATTTCTGAAAGAGGTATTGAAGTTGACAAAGGTAAAGTTGATGCTATTGAAAAGATGCCATGCCCTAAGGACATCAAACATATATGAAGTTTCCTTGGTCATGCCGAGTTTTATAGGAGGTTCATAAAGGACTTCTCCAAAATCTCCAGGCCTCTAACTAATCTCTTACAAAAAGATATTCCTTTTGTTTTTGATAATGATTGTCTAGAAGCATTTGAAAGAAAGCATTGATCTCTACACCTATTGTCCAGCCTCCTGACTGGAATTTACCCTTTGAGATTATGTGTGATGCTAGTGATTATGCTGTAGGAGCTGTTTTAGGGCAAAGAGTTGATAAGAAATTGAATGTCATCCAATATGCTAGTAAAACTCTAGATAGTGCCCAAAGAAATTATGCTACCACTGAGAAAGAATTTTTAGCAGTTGTATTTGCTTGTGATAAGTTTAGACCCTATATAGTTGATTCTAAAGTAACTATTCACACTGATCATGCTGCTATCAAATACCTTATGGAAAAGAAAGATGCTAAGCCTAGACTTATTAGGTGGGTTCTCTAGCTGTAAGAATTTGACTTCTATATTATTGATAGAAAGGGAGCTGAGAACCCCGTAGCAGATAACTTGTCAGGTTAGAGATATACTTGATGACCCACAACCTATAGATGATAGCTTTCCTGATGAACAACTAGCTGTCATAAATACTTCTCGTACTGCTCCATGGTATGCTGATTATGCTAATTACATTGTTGCTAAGTTTATACCTCCTAGCTTCACATACCAGCAAAACAAAAAGTTCTTCTATAATTTGAGACATTACTTCTGGGATGGCCCTCATATTTATAAAGAAGGAATAGATGGTATTATTAGACGTTGTGTGCCTGAGCATGAACATGAATAGATTCTACGCAAGTGCCACTCTGAAGCTTATGGAGGACACCATGCGGGAGATAGAACTGCACACAAGGTATTGCAATCAGGTTTTTATTGGCCTACTCTCTTCAAGGATGCCTGTAAGTTTGTCTTATCTTGTGATGAATGTCAAAGAATTGGTAATATCAGTAGACGTCAGGAAATGCCTATGAATTGTTCAATTGTTATTGAACCATTTGATGTTTGGGGCTTTGATTATATGGGACCTTTTCCTGCCTCTAATGGGTACACACATATTTTAGTTGTCTTTGATTACGTTACTAAGTGGGTAGAAGCTATTCCAACTAGTAGTGATGATCACAACACCTCTATTAATATGCTTAAAGAAGTTATATTTCTGAGGTTTGGAGTCCCTATGTATCTAATGACTGATGGTGGTTCACACTTTATTCATGGTGCTTTCCGTAAGATGCTCGCTAAGTATGATGTCAACCATAGAATTGCATCACCCTATCACCCACAGACTAGTGGTCAAGTTGAACTAAGTAATAGGGAGTTGAAATTAATCTTGCAAAAGACAGTTAATAGGTCTAGGAAGAATTGGTCCAAGAAACTTGATGATGCATTATGGGCCTATAGAACTGCATACAAAAATCCTATGGGTATGTCTCCATATAAGATGGTATATGGAAAAGCATGTCACTTACCTCTTGAGCTAGAACATAAGGCATATTGGGCTATTAAGGAACTCAACTATGATTTCAAACATGCCGGTGAGAAGAGGTTATTTGATATTAGCTGTCTCGATGAATGGAGAACCCAGGCCTATGAGAATGCCAAACTGTTTAAAGAAAAAGTTAAAAGATGGCATGACAAAAGGATACAAAAGCGTGAGTTTAACGTATGTGATTATGTCTTGCTATACAACTCTCGTTTAAGATTTTTTACAGGAAAACTTCTCTCCAAGTGGGAAGGACCTTACGTTATCGAGGAGGTCTATCGTTCCGGTGCCATAAAAATCAACAACTCCGAAGGCACAAATCCGAAGGTGGTGAATGGTCAAAGAATCAAACATTATATCTCAGGTAATCCTATAAATGTTGAAACTAATGTTATTGAAACCGTAACCCCGGAGGAATACATAAGGGACACTTTCCAGAACGATTCAGCCTCCGAAAAGGAAGAGGTACGTGATACAGTAAGTAAACCGACTCCAAAACAGTTCTAAAGGCAATTTTTCTCCGTTTTGGAATCTTTAGAAAAATAGAAAAATAAATCGCAGTCCGGAAGAGACACGAGGCGTCCACGGGGGTGGAGGGCGCGCCCCCCTTCCCAGGGCACGCCCCCCTACATCGTGGGCACCCCGTGTGTCCCCTGGACTCCATTTTCTTGTGGGTTACTCCTTTTGGTCGGTAAAAATTCATTATATGTACTCCCAAAGGTTTTGACCTCTGTATCATGCAAAAATCCTCTGTTCTTGTTTAGAGCTGTTTTTGTTAGGGTTTGCGGAGCCAGGCATCACGTCGTCTTCTTCCTCCAACAACGAAGGCAACGATGCTTGGCTAATGAAGATAGATCTGAAGAGGGAAGGGCCCGAGAAGATCCACAAGGAGAAGAGGAACAAGATGGAGGTGGAAAATCCGGCTCCGGCAGCGGGAGAAGAAGACACCTCTAAACCCCTTCCTAATCTCTTTACCTCAACTGAGCTAGAAGCTTTCAGCATGATTGAGTTAGCTCAGATTCAAACAAGCATCTCACAAGTGAAAATATTTTGTTGAAGGATTACATAGCTGCTCTCAAAGGTATTATCCGCAAGCTACAAGATCTCCTATGCTGGATATATGAGGATCCCCCGTCACTACTTGCAACTCCATCATCACCACCCCCGAAGAAGGAGACATAATCATATGGGTATGGGCACTCCCCTTGGCAACTGCCAAGCTTGGGGGAGTGACCCCGGTATCGTATCACCATCACTCCTATCTTTACTGTTTTACTTAGTTCGATCCTTTTGGTAGTATCTTGATCTAGTAGAATAAAGTTTGCATGAACTAGTTGTGAGCTTTTGCTTTCTGAGCTTTATCCTTTGTAATTGAGTCCGTGAGATATATAATAAAGATTAGTGTTTAGTCAAGGGCTTGATTTCCTCACTTGGGTCATGATAAAAAGAAAGAAAACATAAAGAGTATCAAAGAGATCATATCGATCTTATGGGAAGTAATGACTTCACATACAAGAGTATGATAAATAAAAGTTGTTGGGAGAAGACAAACATAGTTTTGGTCATCGTTGCAATTAATAGGAAGTAATAAAAGAAGACAGGATTCACATACAAATATACTATCTTGGACATCTTTTATGATTGTAAGCACTCATTAAATTATGACATGCTAAAGAGATGATGTTGGACAAGGAAGACAACATAATGGGTTATGTCTTCTTATATCTGAAATAAAGTATATTGCTATGGATCATCCAACATGTTTAGCTTGCCTTTCCCCCTCATGCTAGCCAAAACTCCTCGCACTAAGTAGAGATACTACTTGTGCTTCCATATATCCTTAAACCCAGTTTTGCCATGAGAGTCCACCATACCTACCTACGGATTAAGAAAGATCCTTCCAAGTAAGTTGTCATGTTGCAAATCCGCTAAAACATGTATGATTTGTTAGTGTGGGAGAAATTAGCTTTATACGATCTTGTGATATGGAATTAATAAAAGCGACGGACTGCATAATAAAGGTCCTTATCACAAGTGGCAATATAAAGCGAAGTTCTTCTATGCTAAGACTTTGTGCATCCAACCATAAAAACACATGACAACCTCTGCTTCCCTCTACGAAGGGCCTATCTATTATTCATGTCTTATAAGTGTCAAGGTGAAATACACCTTTCCTTTTTACATTTTATCCTTTGGCAAGCACATTGTGTTGGAAAGATCCTGACATATATACCCACTTGGATGTAAGTTTTCATGATCTATTACTGTTGACATTACCCTTGAGGTAAAGGTTGGGAGGCAACACCATAAGCCCCTATCTTTCTCTGTGTCCGATTAAAACTCCACAAACATAAGCATTGCATGAGTGTGAGCAATTGTGAAAGACTATATGATAGTTGAGTATGTAGGCTTGCTGAAAATCTCTTATGTTGACTCTTTCCGATATTACGATAAATTTCAATTGCTTCAATGACCGAGATCAAAGTTCGTTAGTTTCCAATGATGTTTATGATTCATACTTGATATTGTGGATGACTTGTTACTCTAGCATAAGAATCATATGACTATATTTATATAAGTTGCTGTTATGAGAATGATCATGATGCCCTCATGTCCGTATTTTGTTTTATCGACACCTCTATCTCTAAACATGTGGACATATTTTTCGATATCGGCTTTCGCTTGAGGACAAGCGAGGTCTAAGCTTGGGGGAGTTGATGCGTCCATTTTGCATCATGCTTATATGTTGATAATTATTGCATTATGGGATGTTCTTACATGTTTTGTCACAATACTTATGCTTGTTCTCTCTTATTTTACAAGGTTTACATGAAGAGGGAGAATGCCGGCAGCTGGAATTCTGGGCTGGAAAAGGAGCAAACTGTGGAAACATATTCTGCACAACTCCAAAAGCCCTGTAACTCAACAGAACATCGTTTCAGAAAATATAAAAAATACCTAGCGAAAGAAGTCCACGAGGGGGGCCACCGGCTGCCCACGAGGGTGGGGGCGCGCCCCCTTTCCCAGGGCGCGCCCACTGCCTGGTGGGCCAGTCGAAAGGCCCCCGATGACCATCTTCTCCTATATGAGGTGTTTTGACCTAGAAAAAAAATAAGGAGGCTTTCGGTACCAGACGCCGCCGTCTCGAGGCGGAACCGTGGCAGTAACCAATCTAGGGCTCCGGTAGAGCTGTTCTGTCGGGGATACATCCCACGGGAGGGGGAAATTGTCACCACCGTCATCACCAACAACTCTCCTATCTTGGGGAGGGCTATCTTGATCAACATCTTCACTAGCACCATCTCCTCTCAAACCCTAGTTCATCTCTTGTATCCAATCTTTGTACCCCAAACCTCAGATTGGTACATGTGGGTTGCTAGTAGTGTTGATTACTCCTTGTAGTTGATGCTAGTTGGTTTATTTGGTGGAAGATCATATGTTCAGACCCATTATGCAATTCATACCCCTCTGATCATGAACAATATTATGTCTTGTGAGTAGTTAGTTTTGTTCCTGAGGACATGGGAAGAGTCTTGCTATTAGTAGTCATGTGAGTTTGGTCTTCGTTCGATATTTTGATGAGATGTATGTTGTCTCTCCTCTAGTGGTGTCATGTGAACGTTGACTACATGACACTTCACCATTATTTGGGCCTAGAGGAAGGCATTGGGAAGTAATAAGTAGATGATGGGTTGCTAGAGTGACAGAAGCTTAAACCCTAGTTTATGCGTTGCTTCGTAAGGGGCTGGTTTGGATCCATATGTTTCAGGCTATGGTTAGGTTTACCTTAATACTTCTTTTGTAGTTGCGGATGCTTGCATTAGAGGTTAATCATAAGTGGGAGGCTTGTCCAAGTAAGGGCAGCACCCAAGAACCGGTCCACCCACATACCAAATTATCGAAGTACCGAACGCGAATCAGACGATCGTGATGAAAACTAGCTTGACGATAATTCCCATGTGTCCTCGGGACCGCTTTCCTTTATATAAGAGTTTGTCCAGGCTTGTCCTTTGCTACAAAAAGGATTGGGCCACCTTGCTGCTCCTTATTTACTTTTACCTTCTGTCACTTGCTACCAATTACCTTATCACAAAAGTATCTGTTACCTATAATTTCAATGCTTGCAGAAAATACCTTACTGAAAACTGCCTATCATTTCCTTCTGCTCCTCGTTGGGTTCGACACTCTTACTTATCGAAAGGACTACGATAGATCCCCTGCACTTGTGGTTCATCACATACCTAGTTCAATTTAGTCACCGGAAAGTCTCTTTACTCATTCCATAATACATCATCTCGTGACTAACTCATGAGTTGTTTGCTTGCAAGGCTTATTACGATGTGTATTACCGAGAGGGCCCAGAGATACCTCTCCGACACTCGGAGCGAAAAATCCTATTCTCGATCTATGCTAACACCACAAACACCTTCGGAGACACCTGTAGAGCATCTTTATAACCACCCAGTTACGTGGTGACATTTGATAGCACACAAGGTGTTCCTCCAGTATTCGGGAGTTGCATAATTACATAGTCAGAGGAACATGTATAAGTCATGAAGAAAGCAATAGCAATAAAGTTAAACGATCATAGTGCTAAGCTAACGGATGGGTCTTGTCCATCACATCATTCTCTAATGATGTGATCCCGTTCATCAAATGACAAAACATGTCTATGGTTAGGAAACATAACCATCTTTGATCAACGAGCTAGTCAAGTAGAGGCATACTAGGGACACTCTGTTTTGTATATGTATTCACACATGTACTAAGTTTCCGGTTAATACAATTCTAGCATGAATAATAAACATTTATCATGATACAAGGAAATATAAATAACAACTTTATTATTTCCTCTAGGGCATATTACCTTCAGTCTCCCACTTGCACAAGAGACAATAATCTAGTTCACATCGCCATGTGATTTAATACCGATAGTTCACATCATTATGTGAATAATACCCATAGTTCACATCGCCATGTGACTACCACCCAAAAGGTTTACTAGAGTCAACAATCTAGTTCATATCGCCATGTGATTAACACCCAAGGATTACTTAGATGTGATCATGTTTTCCTTTGTGAGAGAAGTTTAGTCAGCGGTTCTGTTACATTCACATCTGTATGTATTTCACAAATTTCTATGTCTACAATGCTCTGCATGGAACTACTCTAGCTAATTGCTCCCACCTTCAATACACATCCAGATTGATACTTAGAGTCATCTGGATTAGTGTAAAGCTTGCATCGGCGTAACTCTTTACGACGAACAATTTATCACCTCCATAATCGAGAAACATTTCCTTAGTCATCCAGTAACTAAGGATAATTTAGACCGTTGTCCAGTGATCTACTCCTGGATCACTATTGTACCTCCTTGCCAAACTCATGGCAAGGCACACAACAGGTTTGGTACACATCATGTCATACTTTATAGAACCTATGGCTGAGGCATAGGGAATGACTTTCATTCTTTCTCTATCTTCTGTCGTGGTCAGGTTTTGTGTCTTACTCAACTTCATACCTTACAACTCATGCAAGAACTCCTTCTTTGACAGTTCCATTTTGAACTTCTTCAAAATCATATTAAGGTATGTACTCATTGAAAATCTTATCAAGCGTCTTAATCTATCTCTATAGATCTTGGTGCCCAATATGTAAGCAGCTTCATTGAGGTCTTTTTATTGAAAAACTCTTTTAAACAATCCTTTACGCTTTCCAGAACATTCTACATCATTTCCGATCAACAATATATCATTCACATATACTTATCAGAAAGGCTGCAGTGCTCCCACTCACATTCTTGTAAATACAGGCTTCACCGCAAGTCTGTATAAAACCATATGCTTTGATCACACTATCAAAGCGTATATTCCAACTCCGAGAGGCTTGCACCAGTCCATTAATGGATCGTTGGAGCTTGCACACTTTGTTAGCACCTTTAGGATCGACAAAACCTTCTGGTTGCATCATATACAACTCTTCTTTAAGGAATCCATAAGGAATGCAGTTTTAACATGCATTTGCCAAATTTTATAAAATGCGGCAATTGCTAACATGATCCGGATAGACTTTAAGCATCACTATGAGTGAGAAAATCTCATCGTAGTCAACACCTTGAACTTGTTGAAAAAACTTTTTCGACAAGTCGAGCTTTGTATATAGTAACATTACCATCACCGTCCATCTTCCTCTTGAAGATCCATTTATTCTCAATGGCTTGCTGATCATTGAAAAAGTCCACCAAAGTCCACACTTTGTTCTCATTCATGGATCCTATCTGAGATTTCATGGCCTCAAGCCATTTTGCAGAATCTGGGCTCATCATCGCTTCTTCATAGTTCGCAGGTTCATCACGGTCTAGTAACATGACATCCAGAACAGGGTTACCGTACCACTCTGGTGTGGAACGTACTCTGGTTGACCTACGAGGTTCAGTAGTAACTCGATCTGAAGTTTCATGATCATCATCATTAGCTTCCTCATTGATTGGTGTAGGAATCACTGGAACTAGTTTCTGTGATGTACCACTTTCCAATTCGGGAGAAGGTACAATTACCTCACCAACTTCTACTTTCCTCCCACCCACTTCTTTCGAGAGAAACTCCTTCTCTAGAAAGGATCCATCCTTAGCAACGAATATCTTGCCTTCGGATCTATGATAGAAGGTGTACCCAACAGTTTCCTTTGGGTATCCTATGAAGACACATTTCTCCGACTTAGGTTCGAGCTTATCAGGTTGAAGCTTTTTCACATAAGCATCGCAGTCCCAAACTTTAAGAAACGATAGCTTATGTTTCTTGCTAAACCATATTTCATATGGTGTCATCTCAACGGATTTAGATGGTGCCCTATTTAACGTGAATGCATCTGTCTCTAATGCATAACCCCAGAACGATAGTGGTAAATCGGTAAGAGACATCATAGATTGCACCATATCTAATAAAGTACGGTTATGACAATCGGACACACCATTTGCTGTGGTGTTCCAGGTGGCATGAGCTGTGAAACTATTCCACATTGTTTCGAATGAAGACCAAACTCATAACTTAAATATTCGCCTCCGTGATCAGATTGTAGAAACTTTATTTTCTTGTTACGATGATTCTCTACTTCACCCTGAAATTGTTTGAACTTTTCAAATGCTTCAGACTTGTGTTTCATCAAGTAGATATACCCATATCTGCTCAAATCATTTGTGAAGGTCAGAAAATAACGATACCCGCCGCGAGCCTCAACACTGATTGGACCACATACATCAGTATGTATGATTTCTGATAAGTCAGTTGCTCGCTCCATTGTTCCGGAGAATGGAGTTTTAGTCATCTTGCCCATGAGGCATGGTTCTCAAGCACCAAGTGATTCATAATAAAGTTATTCCAAAAGTCCATCAGCATGGAGTTTCTTCATGCGCTTTACACCAATATGACCTAAACGGAAGTGCCACAAATAAGTTGCACTATCATTATCAACTCTGCATCTTTTGGCTTCAATATTATGAATATGTGTATTTACTAGATCGAGATTGAATAAACCATTCACCTTGGGTGTATGACCATAGAAGGTTTTATTCATGTAAACAGAATAACAATTGTTCTCTCACTTAAATCAATAACCGTATTGCAATAAACTCGATCCAATCTTGTTCATGCTCAACCCAAACACCAAATAACATTTATTTAGGTTTATCACTAATCCTGAAAGTACAGGGAGTGTGCGATGATGATCATATCAATATTGGAACTACTTCCAGCACACATCGTCACCTCACCCTCAACTAGTCTCCATTTATTCTGCAACTCCTGTTTCGAGTTACTAATCTTAGCAACCGAACAAATCTCAAATACCCAGGGGCTACTATGAACACTAGTGAGGTACACATTATCAATATGTATATCAAGTATACCTTTGTTCACTTTGCCATCCTTCTTATCCGCCAAATATTCAGGGAACTTCCACTTCCGATGACCATTTCCTTTGCAGTTAGAAGCACTTAGTTTCAGGCTTAGGTCCAGCTTTAGGCTTTTCACGGGAGTGACAACTTGCTTGCCATTCTTCTTGAAGTTCCCTTTCTTACCCTTGCCCTTTTCTTGAAACTAGTGGTCTTGTTAACCATCAACAATTGATGCTCTTTCTTGATTTCTACCTTCGTTGATTTCAGCATCACGAAGAGCTCAGCAATTGTTTCCGTCATCCCTTGGATATTATATTTCATCACGAAGTTCTAGTAACTTGGTGATAGTGACTAGAGAACTCTTTCAATCACTATTTTATCTGGAAGATTAACTCACACTTGATTCAAGCGATTGTAGTACTCAGACATTCTGAGCACATGCTCATTGGTTGAGCTATTCTCCTCCATCTTGTAGGCAAAGTACTTGTCAGATGTCTCATACCTCCCGAAACGGGCATGAGTCTGAAATACTATTTTCAACTCTTGGAACATCTCATATGCTCTGTGGCGTTCAAAATGTTTTTGAAGTCCCGTTTATAAGCCATAAAGCATGGCGCACTAAACTATCAAGTAGTCATCATACCGAGCTTGTCAAACATTCATAACGTCTGCATCTGCTCCTGCAATAGGATTGTCACCTAGCGGTGCATCAAGGACAAAATACTTATGTGCACCAATGAGGATAATCCTCAGATCACGGACCTAGTTTGCATCACTGCTACTAACATCTTTCAACTTAGTTTTCTCTAGGAACATATCAAAAAATAGGGGAGCTATAATGCGAGCTATTGATCTACAACATAATTTGCAAATACTCTCAGGACTAAGTTCATGATAAATCAAAGTTCAGTTAATCGTATTACTTAAGAACTCCCACTTAGATAGACATCCCTAAAGTCATCTAAATGATTACGTGATCCATATCAACTAAACCATGTCCGATCATCATGTGAGATGGAGTAGTTTTCAACGGTGAACATCTTATGTTGATCATATCTACTATATGATTCATGCTCGACCTTTCGGTCTCAAGTGTTCCGAGGCCATGTCTGTACATGCTAGGCTCATCAAGTTTAACCCGAGTATTCTGCATGTGCAAAAATGTCTTACACCCGTTGTATTTGAACGTAGAACTTATCACACCCGATCATCACGTGGTGTCTCGGCACGACGAACTTTCACAACGGTGCATACTCAGGGAGAACACTTGTACCTTGAAATTTTGTAAGGGATCATCTTATAATGCTACCGCCGTACTAAGCAAAATAAGAAGCATAATAAGATAAACATCACATGCAATCAAAATATGTGGCATGATATGGCCATCATCATCTTGTGCTTTTGATCTCCATCTCCATAGCATCGTCATGATCTCCATCGTCACCGTCTTGACACCATGATCTTGAACGCAGCGTCATGGTCGTCTCGCCAACTATTGCTACTACTACTATCTCTAACTCATAGTGATAAAATAAAGCAATTACATGGGGTTTGCAATTCATACAATAAAGAGACAACCATAAGGCTCCTGCCGATTGGCGATAATTTACGAAACATGATCATCTCATACAATAACGTACAACTCATCACGTCTTGACCATATCACATCACAAGATGCCCTGCAAAAACAAGTTAGACGTCCTCTACTTTGTTGTTGCAAGTTTTACGTGGCTGCTACGGGCTTAGCAAGAACCGTTCTTACCTACGCATACAAAACGACAACAATTTTTCATCAACTGTGTTGTTTTAACATTCACAAGGACCGGGCGTAGTCACACTCGATTCAACTAAAGTGAGAGATACAGACACCCGTCGGTAACCTTTAAGCAACTAGTGCTCGTAACTGTGATACCAGTCTCCCATAAGCATACGCGTAATGTCGGTCCGGGCTGCTTCATCTCACAATACCGCCAAATCAAAGTATGACATGCTAGTAAGCAGTATGACTATTATCAGCCCCAACTCATTGTGTTCTACTTGTGCATATCTTCTACGCATAGACCTGGCTCATATGCCACTGTTGGGGAACGTAGTATTTCAAAAAAAATCCTACGATCACGCAAGATCTATCTAGGAGAAGCATAGCAACGAGCGGGAGAGTGTGTCCACGTACCCTCGTAGATCGAAAGCGGAAGCGTTTAGTAATGCGGTTGATGTAGTCGAACGTCTTCGTGATCCAACCGATCCAGCACCAAATGTACGGCACCTCCGTGCTCATCACATGTTCAGCTCAATGACATCCCACGAACTCTAGATCCAGTTGAGTGTCGCGGGAGAGTTTTGTCAGCACGACGGCGTGGTGACGGTAATGATGAAGTTACTAGTGCATGGCTTCTCCTAAGCACTGCAACGATATGACCGAGGTGTCTAACTGTGGAGGGGGGCACCGCACACGGCTAGGAACAATTGATGTGTGTCCAAGGGATTCCCTCCCTATGTATATAAAGGAGGGAGAGGGAGGAGGTGGCCGGCCTAGGAGGGGGCGCGCCAAGGGGGCGTCCTACTCCCACTAGCAGTAGGACTCCCGTTTCCTAGTAGGAGTAGCAGAAGGGGGAAGGGAAGGAGAGAAAGAGAAGGAAGGAGGGGGCGCCGCCCCTCCCCCTAGTCCAATTCGAACTAGGTTTGGGGGGCGTGCGGCCCAGCCCTAGCCAGCCCCCCTCTCTCTCCCCTAAAGAGCAATAAGGCCCATTTACTCCCCGGGGGGTTCCGGTAACCTCCCGGTACTCCGCTATTTATCCGGTGACCCCCGGAACCCTTCCGGTGTCCGAATATAACCTTCCAATATATCAATCATTATGTCTCATTGTAATGCCCAGTATGCGACTATGTCTCCCACATGTCGGGGCACGACTTAAAGACATAATCGCATACTAGAATGATCTCAAGTATGGTATCTTTGCACAACTCATGTAAAAGCAGGGATGAAAGTGTAAACGGTATTTGGCTTACACTCGCCACGTCACACAATGAAATACATTAACATACATCATCCGAATAACATCAGAGTCCGACTACGGACGAAATCCAAATGAAAGATACCATAAAACGTCACAATGTCCCGATCATCCTAGTAAGAGCCACTACTGATCGTCGGGATAAGATACATAGTAACGTCCACGCTCTTCATCGAACTCCCAATATAGCTCTGAACCACCACCTATGTAGTTCTCAACGGTACATGCATCTGGTGTTGTGTTGAATCTGTGAGCCACACAGGACTCGGCAATCCCGTTCCTGGGTAGCAATACTATCAAAGCCTTAGGTGTGGAAAAGGCTTATAACAAGGTTGCAGCAGCACTAAGCACTAACTTACGAATTTAGAGCGAGAAGAGAACAAGTGCCAACGATCGCCAATTTGATAAAGAAGTGATCCTAACTACTCACGATCAAACATAACCCCACCGTGTTCACTTCCCGAACCCCTTCAGAAAGAGACCGTCACGGTTACTCATGCGGGTAGTGTATTCATGAACATAGTGTCAAGTTATCTACAACCGGATATTAACAAATTCCCATCTGCCACATAACCGCGGGCACGGCTTTCGAAAGATCAAACCCAGTAGGGGTGTCCCAACTTAGCCCATCACAAGCTCACGATCTTCGGAGTCGCAACTCCAAGGTTGGAAGACCAGAGTATTCACGGAATCCCGTGCTCAAGATATTCCGACAAAGGTAAAACTAATCCAGCAAGACCTCCCGGCGTGCCGACACCCTGACAGTAGCCGCGCGTATCTAGTCTCAGGCCATGGCCGGATGAGCACTACGTACAGCAACCGAAGATCCGAGCGAACTGGGTGGCACCGCAAGTGGCTCTAGTTTGGACCAACACTCATGAGGAGCACTGGCCCGGGTTGTTAATTAAGAACTTGGGTTTGCAACGCCCTATGCAAGTTTTAGTTATTAGGAAAATGTAAAACCAATGTTGGGCCTTGCTGGAAAAGCTTTAGCACTAAGCGAGTTATCGAGGGGGCCCGTAAACCCCAACCGTGTTAGGGACGCAAAATCAAGGAACATAACACCGGTTTATCGGTTCCTAGGGTGGCATGAGTGGAACAAAACACCAAGCAAGAGGCTTAGCCTTCCACCCATTACCAATATATAGATGATTTAGTTTAACAGTTCATATATTGTGATATTCCAACAATAACTTCATCACGAAGCAAGAATCTTCAAATCTTCACCTGCAACTAACAACGTTATAAGAGGGGCTGAGCGATGCGTACTTAGCCAAACAACGGTTTGCTAGGAGGGTGGTTAAGAGTTTCATGTTAACAATAGGAGGGTTGGCAAACAGACATAGGCATCGAGGCAATATCTAAAGAGCGAGACATCTAGCATAGGCAAAGATTGTAGTGATATCTGGGTATGGTCATCTTGCCTGTTGATTCCGCGGAGGGATCGTAACCTTGCTCCTCAAACTCAGCCTCGGTAGGAACCTCGTACTCTGAATCGTCACCGGGCTCTAACCAAACACAACAATGCAACACCGGAACACAATGAAACATCATGCAATGCTCAAACACATGATGCATGAACATGATGCATATGGACATGGAAGATATGATGCATGGCCTTGGGACACAAGAGTGCAATAGCATCATAGCCATCATGATCACTCACATGAAAGAAAACAAGCAAAAGAACAAACTAATAAGTTTATGTAGATTATTCAACAAGCACCCAGCAAGTTTAAAGGGGTTGGTTAACATGGCAAGGGTGCAACTAAGATTACAGCAACATGCTAGCATAATTAAATGGGCTGGAAATAACAAAAAAAATCCAGAAACTCCCATAATTAATTAAATGCATTTGGAACATATTTGAAAAACTTCTGTTACAAGGTTACTGAACATGCAAAACAACAGCACCATAATAATCTACACATTTTCCCACCCCAAATGCATATAAAGTTTGTTGCATTTGGCGTTGTAGTTATTTAGTTATGATTTTTCCAAGTTTAAGCATATTTAAAACAAGAATAAAACAAACAGCATTTTAAATGTTTTTAAACATGGCAACAAACAGCATATTCATAATCTACATGAAAAACTAAGCATTTTTCATATACAACTTATTTCCATCAGAAGCATATATCACCAGATATTAAATAAACAAAGAAAAAGCAGAAAAAGAAAAACAAAAACAAAAACAGAAAAGAAAAATAGGCACAGAGGTCAAACTGACCCAGGCCTACTCTAGCCAGAGGCACTAACGGGTGGACCCAGCTGCGCTGAGGTGGCGCCAGCGGGTGCGCGTGTGGGTGGAAGGGAGCTGAGTGGCTGCCAGGTGGGGCCTGCCTGTCAGCCTCTCGCGAAACAAAAAGGGGGGCTAAATCCCACTGCCCCGGGACGGAATCAAACCCAGGCCGCTAGCTAACTGATGAAGAGACACACCACTAGGCTATGAGCGTGCATCTGACAGAGAAGGTGCGTGTGGCCTTAAGTGTAATCTGAAGAAGCCTGAACCAGAGAGAAACAGGGCTCGTCGGAGGAGCTCGTCGGAGCTACTCCGGCGACCAAATCAGGCGGCGGAGTGGTGTGTTGTGCTCCTGGGGGAGTTTCGCACCCGCGACATGAACTTGCAGCACCTAACAAAGACTACATCAACGCCGGCGACAAGCAACAGAGGCGGCGGCGACGAACTGCGGCTCGACACAACACGGGCCCTAGTGGAGTGGCGAATGCACCAACAGGCCCTACGCAACACGGCGGAGACGACGGGCAACAATGGAGGGGCTACAGTGGTCGGGGCACTCGCCGAAGACGAGGCCCGACGGCGACGCGCTCGGGTGCACGGCGAACTCGACTCTAGACGGTGCTAAGGAGGGGGGAAAGGGTGGAGACGCTCACCACGAACACGGCGAGGTGTTCGGCTGGCCCGGAGGTGGTCGAAGTCGACGACGGCGATGCTCGAACAGCTACGGCCGCCAGAGTGGAAGAAGAGGAAGAAGACGACGATGGCGAGGCGATCGGCTCCGCGCAGATGACGTAGGCGACGTAGTCGACGATGGCGAAGAAGCTTGACAAGGTTGGTGAGGCCGAGGTCCATGGGAGGCATGCCGGCGACGAGCTTGCGCTCCCAGATGCGTGCGGGACGGCTTTGGAGCGGCGGATCTGGTGGGTCTTGGCTCTCCAGGCGGCGGGAGGAGGTAGGAGGAACCCTAGGAGAGGGTTGGACAAGCTACGGGTTTAAAAGGGGGGCTCTGATCATGAGGCCTCGACGTCCGTGATCACGGCGCGACGGCGAGCTCACGCTCTGTCTCAGCAACGCATGACGGATGAAGACGGCGACGCTGGGGTGTGAGGCTGACGTGTGGGACCGCGGGGAAAGAGTGAACAACGCGACTGCGTGCGATGGCTGGTCCACTGCGGGAGAGAGAAGTGGGCCGAGGGGGTGCAACGCGGAGAAGGACTGGGCCTGAAGGAGGAGGAGGCCCAAGCCACTGCTGTTTCTGCTAATTCCTTTCTTTTCTATTTTTCCTTCAGACAGAAGTGAAAAGAAAAGTACAGGCTTAAATGAAAAGAGTTAGGAGATAAATAAAATATCCCCATGCTCCTTGATTTATGCCCTATTTAATAAAATTGGTTTGGACATTTTTTAGAGGCGGAAAAATAAAAGGAGTTTGAATATGGTTCGAACTCTTGTCATTTTTGAACCCAACCAAATCAATTCCAAAAAGGCTGAAATTTGGCAGAGAGGGTGTAGACATGGTGCAAGGTTTTTATGAAAAGAAAGAACATTAATGGAGTAGGCTAGGTGACTTGCAAAAATAAATAAAGAAAGGAAGAGAAGGAAGATGGAAGAGGGGAAAACAAAGGAGGGGGGTCTAGGGTTGCAAGGGCAAGGTTGGGCACCACACTCACACACAAGGTGCCTCACACATACACATCTAAACTAAGATGACTAAGATGCCATGACGATGAAGCAATGCAAGGATGCAGAATAAAATGAAATGACAATGCAAATAAAAATAAAATAAGCTCGAATGACAAGAACCCCCAAGGATAAGGACAAGGACCAAATTGAGAATTGCTTTATTGCCATTATAGGAAAGTATCACATATGGGGTGTTACACTCATAATACCGATCATCATCCGGGACTCCGAACTACCTTCGGTGCATCAAAGCACATAAACTCATAATATCGATCATCATCAAATGTTAAGCGTGTAGACCCTACGGGTTCGAGAACTATGTAGACATGACCGAGACTCATCTCCGGTCAATAACCAATAGCGGAACCTGGATGCTCATATTGGTTCCCACATATTCTACAAAGATCTTTATCGGTCAAACCGCATAACAACATACGTCGTTCCCTTTGTCATCGTCATGTTACTTGCCCGAGATTCGATCGTCGGTATCATCATACCTAGTTCAATCTCATCACTGGCAAGTCTCTTTACTCGTTCTGTAATACATCATCACGTGACTAACTCATTAGTCGTTTGCTTGCAAGGCTTATTATGATGTGTATTATCGAGAGGGCCCACAGATACCTCTCCGACACTCGGAGTGAAAAATCCTATTCTGGATCTATGCCAACACCACAAACACCTTCGGAGACACATGTAGAGCATCTTTATAATCACCCAGTTACGTGGTGACGTTTGATAGCACACAAGGTGTTCCTCAGGTATTCGGGAGTTGCATAATCTCATAGTCAGAGCAACATGTATAAGTCATGAAGAAAGCAATGGCAATAAAACTAAACAATCATAGTTCTAAGCTAACGGATGGGTCTTGTCCATCACATCATTCTCTAATGATGTGATCCCGTTCATCAAATGACAACACATGTCTATGGTTAGGAAACATAACCATCTTTGATCAACGAGCTAGTCAAGTAGAGGCATACTAGGGACACTCTGTTTTGTCTTTGTATTCACACATGTACTAATTTTTCGGTTAATACAATTCTAGCATGAATAATAAACATTTATCATGATATAAGGAAATATAAATAACAACTTTATTATTGCCACTAGGGCATATTTCCTTCAATACCAGCATCCATGGCAAGAGGAAGGGCTGGGGATCCATCCCATCGGTTGGAAACGCAAAAATACGGCCCGGAGAACGCGGCCCAACGGCGGCTTCCCGTGGCAAGTTCATCGCTGGAGAGAGGAAGAGACAAGGGGAAGAAAACGAATGGGTATGGGGGGAGTAAAACTCCCCTGCCCAATTCATAACCCCCAGCCCTGTCCCGCAGCGATAGTACCACTCGAACGGGCGGTAGCACCGCTTGGTGCTACTCAGCGGTAGTACCGCCCTTCCACAATGGTAGTGTCGCCCAGCGAGAACATCGACGAGAAAAAAATTAAATTGAAGGCTTAGCTACGGAAAAATCAAATCGACGAACTGAGGGAGTAACTCCAAGGGCAAAAGACAACCAAAAACAAGAGACGCACCCTTGGAGAGACTTTAAAATAGAGCAAAACAAAAATACAAACCAACCGGACTAGAGGAGAAGGAAAGTAAAACACCTCTCAGGGAGAGGGCGGTGGCCGAGACCACCTATGTTTGAGTCAATTGGTATGGCACCGCGAAGATTTTAGCCTTGGGCCCATGACCAAAACTCATCTTTGAAGCATAAGTACCATAAAAAATAGGCTAATGTGAAAGACGTGATTGATTTATGCATAATGGGGGGAGGGAGAATTCATTGAGAGAACAACACCCCCCTATGTCCATGCCTACATCTAGAACAAGATATGATGATGTGTGAGGTGGGGTGTGCCTAGATTCAATCCACATTGCTCGAATCAATGATATTATCTCATGCCTTAACTCACGAAATATTGCTTCATCCAAAGGCTTCGTGAAGATATCCGCTAGTTGCACTTGAGTACCTACATGAGTAGCTTGGATCTCCCCAGGCTTGATGTGATCCCGTATGAAGTGATGGCGAATGTCAATATGCTTCGTCTCGCTATGTTGCTCTGGATTGTAAGAGATCTTGATTGCACTTTCATTATCGTAAAATAGAGGCACTTTGTCACAGATGACACTGTAACCCTTTAAAGTTTGCCTCATCCATAGAATTTGAGCACAACAACTAGCAGCAGCATCATACTCGACTTCAGTGGTGGAGAGAGACACACAATTTTGTTTCTTTGAAGACCAACTTTCCAAAGAGCGACCAAGGAACCGGCACCCTCCAGAAGTTGACTTTCTATCCACACGGTCTCCCGCCCAATCCGAGTTCGGATATCCAATGAGATCAAAGCTTGAAACTCTGGGGTACCATAAGACAAAGTTTGGGGTATGAGCCAAATATCGAAAGATTCGCTTGACAACCATAAAGTAACTTTCCTTATGCGCTTCTTGAAACAATGCACACATTCCCGCACTCAACATGATATCCGATCTAGATGCAAAAAGATAAAGCAAGGATCCAATCATGGAATGATATACCTTTTGATCCACTGCTTTACCATTGGGACCAATGTAAAGTTGGCATTTGGTAGGCATTGGAGTAGAGACCGGCTTGAAATCACTTGGCTTGAATTTCTTGAGCATGTCTTGGGTATATTTGGCTTGATTGATGAAGGTTCCTTATCTTCTTTGCTTGATTTCTAATCCGAGGAAGAACTTCAACTCTCCCATCATAGACATCTCAAAATGCTTGGTCATTAGTGCGACAAACTCATCAGTGAAAGCTTTGTTAGGAGAACAAAATACAATACCATCAACATATAGTTGTCATATGAACAAATCCCCTTCAATCCTCTTAGTAAAAAGAGTGGGATTGATTTCCCAATTTCAAACCCACGATCTTGCAACAACTCGGTAAGGTGCTCATACCATGCACTTGGTGCTTGTTTAAGGCCATAGAGAGCCTTATCGAGTTTGTATACATGATTGGGGAACTTGGGATCCTCGAACCCCGGGGATTGTTTGACATACACCAACTCATTAAGACACTACTAGGAAAAGGGCTATAGATGATATTGACACTAATGGCGCACCATGCATGTGGTGCGCCAATGCTACATAGCAGTGGCGCACCAGATACTGGTGTGCCATTAGTATCATATTAGTATCATATTACTAATGGCGCACCTCGTGTGCGGTGCGCCATTACTAGTTATGAAAAAAACGAAAAACAAAATGTTAGTAGTGGCGCACCAGGGTATAGTGCGCCATTAGTAATGGCGCACCGCAGCCCAGGTGCGCCACTACTAACATTTTTTTCTTTTTTTTTCAAAACTAGTAATGGCGCACCGCACACCAGGTGCGCCATTACTATGTCAAACTTAGTAATGGCGCACCTATACAAAGTGCGCCATTACTAATTTTGACTGTGGTTTGACCAAGTCATACACATAGTCCTAGCGCACTTTGTAAAGGTGCGCCATTACTATCTCCAAATTTCACCAAATGCACCCCCCCCCCCGTGGACCGCCTTTTCAGTTTTTTTAAAAAATGATGGAAATGTCAAAAAAATAAAAGAAAATAAGTTTCCCATGTGATATGTGGTCTAGTTATTGAGAAAATTTACAAATATGATTTTTGACTTTATTTGCAAAATCTCTCTGGAATTTAGTAAAACGGGCATAACTTTTGCATACGAACTCGGATTAAAAAGTTTTTTATATGAAAAATCATCTACTCGAAAAGTTACATCCGAATTATGCATCTACTTTGCCTACAATAGAACGAAAGTTATGGGTCTTTTAAGATCTAGATGGGGGAAATATGAAAAAAAATCAAGCTTACTAGTGGCGCACCATTTCCTAGGTGCGCCACTAGTAACAGAAAAAAAATTGAATTTTTTTCGAATTTTTTTTTGGAAATTGTTTTCAAAATATGATACGTAATATGACCGGGAAGTTTGAAATATTTTTTCAAAATTTCATCACACTCATGAACATGACCGAGAGGTTTAATAGGATTGATATGATACATATATCAACAACTGCATGTGAAGTGAGCTGGTGCCGGGGCTGGATAGAACTACGAAGTTAAGCGTGCTCGGTCTGGGGTAGTGTGAGGATGGGTGACCTTTCGAGAAGTTTGACCACAGAGTGCGATTTGACTTGAGATTAAGCATATTGACCCGAGAGTAAGCCATATTGACCTGAGATTAAGAAGAAAAGGAAAAAATCTGAAAAAAAAATCCAAAAATTTTTTGAAAAAAATTAGTAATGGCGCACTTCTATGTGGTGCGCCATTACTAAGTCAGGTAGTAATGGCGCACCTGTGGGCATAGTAATGGCGCACCAGGTGGTGCGCCATTAGTGTCTAGGATACTAATGGCGCACCACCTGGTGCACCATCTATTTATATTAGAAAGTACTTGAGGGGATCACCAAAATAAAGATAATTAGCTAGAAAATCCTACAATAATTAGAAACATCTGGCCTTTAATTCGGTGGGCCTAATTCCATTGAAACAACTAGAATCGTTAGATCTTCATAATCCAGGTGGACCCTCACCCTACGCACCACAATGACAAACAATCTATCTATTGATTCTGTTCAATAATCCTACAACTTAAAAGTCGTACACCCCATATAAAAAACTGAACAGCACACGCACGCGCACATGGTACAAGGACGCCCCACAATATAAAAAGTTGATCAGCACAAACGCCCCACAATATAAAAAATTGATCAGCACACACGCACGTACATGGTACAAGGACCAAACTCTCACGTTCTTTTTTGTTTTTTGCAAATAACTCTCGGCCTCTCACAATCCTGTACAAAGATACAATCTCTCAAGACATAACCAAACTCTCTAAATATTGTATAGAGATACGATATCTCCAAATAGAACCAAAATCTGACGTTCGCTTAGTACATAGATAAAGTCTCTCCGCATCCAAACAGCCTCTCCTTCCATCGTGCAAACGTGATCAACTGAGCTATCCCTAAAATATCTTCACCAGGTAATGCTTCGACCACCCCAAAACTTCATTGTCCTCTAGATTTCAGAGTACCGCTGGTACATCATCTTCCTCCGGCAAATAGCACTTCGACGTCAACTTCCTCCAACAAGTGGCACTTGAGCATTGTCTTCCTGCATCAGTCACCAACCCCCAAATGTCCTGTTGGCTATCTCCTCGATTGTATTCAACTCCATCGAGAGATCAAACCACATCCAGTAAGTACCAGCTCAGAGAATTATTATAGTTGGCTCCTCAACTACAATTTGGGGTTGTGGAACAGCTTCTATAGGTCTTAAGTCCATTAAGAAGCAAATGACACTGCAATATGGTATCCACTCGGAGTTTGTAGATTAAATGATGTTTCACATAATATTTTGCCTGAGTACCTAAGTAATTATGTCAAAAAGAAGTACCTCATTCATCAGGTAGAGATGGCTTCGTCCGGCTGCTACTAAGAAATACTCAATATTTGTGTCTTCACGTGATGATTGGACCTTACGATCATCTTTATCATTAAAGATTTCTGCAGAAAGTTGGTCTCCTTTACTTCTAAGACAAACAGATATTTCTAAGGTGAGAAGTAATGGAAATAATATCTTCATAAACTTGAGCATTAATCTGAAATCAGTGGTGGCCACACCATTAGGACAAGCAGGGCCGACTGACCCAGGTCTCAAGCGGCGGAGCAAGGTACTCCCCTGTCCAAAGACCAACGGGCACATCGCCATTGAGCTTCATAGTCGTCCATCACCCTAAAAAGCATAAATTCTGGGTCTGCGACAATCTATAATAATATTATAAAGTCATCTTCTTTAAATTTATATTTGCATTCTCTATTGTGTATGAATAATCGATGAAAATAAAAAAGGTGGGCCATATAGCAAGGAATTTGAGAAACCTGCCAAGGTGGTTAAAACAAATCCTATATGCAATCTAGCCAAATGATCCATCACTAATCGTGAACCTTTTATATGTGGTATCTCAAGAATGTTACCACTAAAAACGCAACAATTCTAATTAAGCACAAGAGGAGGAGAATGAAACAGCGAGACAAGAAAAATAGACAGCCTTCAATCATGCATAGGGAATTAGGGATGTCCCACACTAAACAGCTACACCAAAAGAACAACCTTTGATCCACGTCAAGTAAGAAAATCTTCACAAAGTTTTACCCTTATGTGTATCATCATCCATTTGGTTCTAAATTTTACCACTAATGATGCACAACTGGTAGTATAGTATACATGAAGCAAATTATGTACCTTGCTTATGCTTTGCACATCAATTCTTCTATCTTTGTCCTCCAATCTTTTTTACCATAAAAATATTTCTTCATTAAATCAATGTATTTGATGTACTAAAATTATATCCTACACATTTTACCGTTAACAAGTGGTTATAAAGTCCGGTAGCGCATGCATTTCCATGTCTTCAAGTGTAGCTCATTTAAATTGCTCTATTAAATCACAAAAACATGTTACATTTAGTTCTACCTATAGCTATGAAGTACGCTTTCAAGAAAATCATGATAAAGCATACCCATGCACTCAGTCTAAACCAATATTGAGGGAAAAATGTTCCATTGCCATAAGGAACAATGTCATGTAAAAATGTTCATAATGTACATGGACCACCGCCATGAGTAATAAATTTCTTATCTTAATTGGAAATTCCATATCTTACTTCTACTAATTGGTATTTATGTTTATGGAGGGCAATTAACTCAACAGACAAAGCTAAAGAGGCAAGACTACATAGAAAAGAAAAATACAAAGCAAGAGGGTTGCAGAACAATCGAAAAATAAGAAGCACTAATCAGCTGGACTGGTGAGACTATGAGGTAAGCAAGAATAAAATCCAATCAACATCTAAAATTTGGACATTCATGAACCTCATTTATGTTATGTACATGTACATGACTACAAGTAATAAAAAGTGTACATTACTAAAAGTAACAAAAAGTGTACATGAAAGAAACAAACCCCAAATACTTTTTTCAGTATCAACAATACGAGACATTACTAATATTACAATTGATGGTAAATTCAAAAACTTGGACAGGGCATTGGAAAGGAATGGTATGGAAACTTGGGACTTCGAAAAACCAAGATACAAGTGTGAATGATGGGGTGGAATTTTTCGGTACGAAGAAAGAACTTTAGGTAGAGCGAAAAGCATGCCATCTTTGGGACTATGGTGCCAATAGGGAAACGTTGATTTGCCACCATTCAGAGAGCCTCCTATTTACCTTGCACTGCAAACAATCCTAAAAATAAAAACAGACTTAGCTATGCTAACATGATATGGCAGGACATATATGGTCTACTACCTTACCGAAGTATTGCAAACATGCATCAATGTTTGATGGAAATAGTTCATTAATACCAAACATGGATAATCTATATTATGTGACTTCATCGGCACATTGTTATATTTTATATGTACAACGGAATCAAACATCTTTTCATATTAAGTGATTAAATCTTAATTTGTATTGAAACTGTAGCTAACAATAAATATACTAATTATTTATTAAGTTTGTTAAATATTAATAGGGGTAGAGGGGCTAACACTGCCAATGTCAGTCCAAAGCCAGGAAAAGGTGGACAGGGAATAAACGAGTTAACACTAAGCTGTAAGATGTATTTGTCATTCATAAGTTACTATCTGTAATTCAATACTATCATCATTTAGTACCTTTACCATAAGTCAATCAAAAGAAAATCAAGAGCAGCCAGTATACATAATGGTATAAAAACCATAAACAGAAATGTTAATCGCTAAAAAGCACTACCTTATTTGATTATATTAGTTCAATCGGGATAAGAGGAAGGAGCACTTGCAGGTAAAAATATATGATGACCTAGCCGGGCTGCCTCTATGGCTCTTTCAACAATGAAGGCAAATTTTTGGACTGCATCACTTTGGGACAGCAATGACGCATCCAGGTTAGAACTTGGCGACAACAATGCCCCCACGAACCTCACACTTGCATAAGATAGAAGCTAGCACATCGCATACATGCATGCTGACGGCAAAAGTGCCGCTGAATTCGACGAGCTCTCAAGTCCACCGGTTCAGGTATCATGTGTGCACAGACATATACTTACATTCATTCTAATTTCACTCACTAATTACTATCTACCTCATTCAAGACTTATAGAGCCCTTAAAAAAGGAATGACATGTTTTTGCAAGATTTCAAGGAAAAATGAAGACACATTTTCACTTAACAGGCATTTCCTTAAGTACATTATGTTGGTTCAATCGCAAAAACAAAGGAAATGGTTACAAAATAAATAAATATATGACTCAGTG
The DNA here is from genome assembly GCA_902687465.1 of Secale cereale. Lineage (NCBI taxonomy): Eukaryota > Viridiplantae > Streptophyta > Magnoliopsida > Poales > Poaceae > Secale > Secale cereale. The sequence goes on from LR738715.1 coordinate 515,043,975, forward strand.
AGGAAAAGAAAAATGGGGACCTGCAGGTCGAACTTCGAAGAATGTTGGAGATGTGGAGGATGCATCTGGCTGGCGCTCTAGGGGCAGAAAACGTCTCCGGCATCCTCATACTAAAGATGGATCAAAGCTGGCTGCGTGAGACTAAATCCACGCCCACATCACCTGCACTGACACCGAGAGTAACATCACCTTGCAGATAGAAGATCCCGCCTCCTCCCTTGCGCAGCTCCACCTTGGCCCTACTACCCCCTACATCGCCGTTCACGAGACAAACCAGCGACCGTCGGAGGTCACCCTATGGCCGCCCTAGCGAATCAAGCGGTGGGAGTGGCTACAAGTGAGGACGAGCAAGCTTAGGGCACCGAATCAGTGCAGCAAGCTGATGGGAGCTATCCAGCGGCATCAATCTACTAAACGGTGCTACCCAGAATGATTAGCTGGAATATGAATAACTTTATTTCGATTAAGCGCATGTGTCTTAAATTAACTAAATCAAATTATCATGGAAAGAAATACTCCCTCTGTCCCAAATTTCTTGTCTTAGATTTGTCCAGATACGGATGTATCTAATACTTGATACATCCGTATCTAGACAAATCTAAGACAAGAATTTTGGGACGGAGGGAGTACCTACCAAAGATGGCTTAAAGTATATGTACTATAACTTTTGTACCAAATTAAAACAAGGTCACTTATAGTACAATAGTATATATATATACCTAACAATCTGGCACCGCATTAGCAAATCTACCCATTAATGCCTACACGAAAACAACGAGAACTATTGTTATAGAAAAAACAAAACTATGCAAAATGGTAAAAATAGAAAAAATACAAATACAATCATAACTATGTGACTCATCATAAAAAATAGTCAGTGCGCCATGCAAAACACATATATTTATATATTTGTAAAAACCAAAACATAACAACGATAAAACTTTGTTCACCTAAGTCTTATATTCAAAAATGGCATCACAATATCAATTCATCTTTTCTTTAGAAAAATGAATCATATGTCCACATCAGTCGACTTTATTAATTTCTAGCTCGCACATCGAGCGGGCCACTTTACTAGTTAGTATTAATTACTAATGGCGTGGTAGTAGTGGCGCACCTGTAGTGCGTCATTAATGGCTAAAACTGGTGCGCCACTAACAGGCCTTTTCCTAGTAGTGAGAGGACTATTAAGAAATGCACTCTTCATATCCATTTGTTGCAATAAAAAGTGATGATGAGATGCATATGCAAGCAACATGTTAGTATATTCAAGGCAAACAACGTAAGCAAAGGTTTCACTGTAGTCGATAACCTAGACTTAGGTGTAGCCTTGTGCCACCAATCTTTCCTTATTTCAAATGGCAACGCCATTCACATCTTGCTTGTTCTTGAAGATCCATTTCGTTCCAATGACATTATGGTTCTCCGTTGGCCTTGACACGAATGACCACACTTTGTTGCGCTCGAAGTTGTTGAGTTCATCATGCATGGCTTCAAGCCAATCCGAGTCCTTGAGTGCTTCATGTACCTTTTGGGGTTCAACACAAGAAACAAACACGTGATGCTCACAAAAGTTTGTTAATTGTCTACGAGTAGTTACCCCTTTTCTTAAGCTTCCAAGCACATTCCACAAAACATGATCTTGATTCTTGAGAGTGGAGGATATCTTGGCAGCATGACGGTCCAAAATTTCCTCAATAGGCAAATGATTGTCAACTTGAGGGTCATCATCTTGATCGCCTTGAGCGCAGTCTTGAGCTTGCTCTCGATCTTGAACTTGTTCTTGATCTTGAGGTTGCTCGGAGGAGTGAACTTGATCTTGGGCATGACTTGGTGAACCATCCTCACCTTTAGGTTGATATTGCCCTTGGTCTTGTTCACATGGTTGAGGGCCTGCACCTTGTTCTTCGTAAGCGTGTGGGTCTAGTGTTGGTGATGGCTCCACTTGAGTGGAGCATTGTCGTTCTCCTTCAGCCACAAGGGGTTCCTCAATGAGGATCATTTGACCAATCCCCATTCTTCTTATGGCTCGAGGAGGAATTTCATCACCTTTATCACAAAGACCACTTTGCTCCACTTGGGAGCCATTATTTTCATCAAACTCCACGTAACATGTCTCCTCAATGAGTCTGGTGGACTTATTGAAGACACGGTAAGCATGAGAGTTTGTAGCATAACCAACAAATATGCCCTCTTGAGCTCTAGGTTCAAATTTAAAAAAACGAGCACCTTTCTTGAGAATGAAACACTTACACCCAAACACCGAAAGTACTTGAGATTGGGCTTGTTACTGGTGAGTATCTCATATGGAGTCTTGTTCAAGCCTTTTCGGAGATAGAGCCGATTGGATGCATGACATGCGGTGTTGATGGCTTTGGCATAGAAGTTGTATGGAGATTTGAATTCCTCCATCATGGTCCTTGTAGCATCCATCAATGTCCGGTTCTTCTTCTCCGCTACACCATTTTGTTGACGGGTATAAGGTGCGGCATATTGATGCTTCATCCCCTCGTCACTAAGAAACTCATCCAAGGTGTAGTTCTTGAAACTTGGTGCCATTGTCACTTCAAATCATCAAATTTTTTGCGTCATGTTGATGTTGAGCTTCATTAGCAAATTTGATGATGGTTTGTTGGGTCTCACTCTTCCTCTTGAAGAAATATACCCAAGCTTGTCTTGAATAGTCATCTAAAATCACCAATCAATACTTCCTTCCCCCAAGACTGTCAAAGGATGGAGGACCAAAGAGATCCATGTGAAGGATCTCCAAGGGCCTCTTCGAGTAAATCAAAGTCGTGGGACGGTGAGCCATTTCATGAAGCATCCTTTCAATACAAGCACAACCAACACGATCTTTGGCAAAACTCACATTTTTTAGTCCACGAACATGGTCCCCTTTGAGGAGATTTTGCAAAGATCTCATATTGACATGGGCTAGCAGGCGATGCCAAAGCCATCCCACATCAACTTTAGCCATTAGGCAAGTCGCGGTCTTAGTGGGTTGCTCCGAAAAGTTCACCACATAGAGACCGTTCTCGACATGCCCAACAAAGGCTACTTTAAGAGTCTTGCTCCACAAAAGGGCCATAATATCAAGATCAAAGAATGTTGCAAAGCCCATAAGTGCAAGCTGGCGAACAGAAAGCAAATTGTACGCAAGGGACTCAACAAGCATGACCTTCTCAATAGATAAACCTTCTGAGATGATCACCTTGCCAAGTCCCAATACCTTTGATGTTGATGCATCACCGAATTGGACGTAGGTGTGCATAGATGGAACTGGATGCACATCCACCACCAAGTCCTTGCTTCCCGTCATATGATTTGTCGCTCCGCTATCAAGCAACCATGACACTCCACTGGAAGCAAACTCCTACAAGAGATCCTTGCTTTGTTTTAGGTACGTATTGAGTAATGGGTCCTTTGATGTTAGCAACAAGGGTCTTAGCGTCGCAAATGGGCCATTCAATGCACTCATACGGAGAACCAACAAATTTGGCATAAACATGCCCATCACTAGCATGACATAAAACATAAGATGGGTTAAAATTGTCGGAGTTCTTGGGAGGGATGGTCTTTCCCTTCTTGCCATTACCACCCTCCACCTTGTTCTTATTTTCCACAGGAGAACCCTCTCCTTCTTTGATAAAAACCACCTTGAGAGGGAAAGGTTGCTTGGTCTTGTTCTTGTTCTTGTTATTGTTCTTGGACTTGGGGTGCAAACCATATTCCCTCCTTTGCCACAACCTCCTTTTGATTACTCAAGAAGTCATTCAGGTTCTTCTCACCTTGTATACAATTCACAGGGCCCTTTTCAAGTAGCTCTTTTAGCTTGAAATTCTCCTCCATGAGATGAGCATGCTCAAAACACGGGTTAGTAGCATGTGCATTATCAATAAGAACAAAAGGAGGACAAGTAACAATTTCCTTACTTAGCTTCACTTGGAGTTGATCATGAGACTCTTTGAGAGAGGAATGAGCACCATTCAAGACCCTGTGAGCCTTATCGAGTGTGTCAAACTCTTCCTTGAGTCTATCATGGCCAACCCCAAATGCAACCTTCTTGGATTTAAGCACACGGGTAAGAACAATAGCACGATCAAGATATTTTTGAAGTTTAGAAAGATCAATGTTGTGTGAGTCCTCAAGAGCCAAACGAAGATCTTGCTCTTCCTCAAGAGCAATGGAAAGATCTGCAATTTCATCGGCATAGTGATGACTATGCCCCTCCATCTTGGATATAGTATCCTCGTGCGACTCAATGATATCATTGGCCTCACCAAGTTGTTCCAAGAGAGCAACAACTTGCTTCTTGGTTCTCCATTGAGCTTACTCAAGAACAAATTAAACTCATTCTTTTCACCATTCACCTCCTCACTATCATCTACACAATCTAACAAAGATGGAGTAGTAGTGATGGTGGTTTTCATGGTAGGTGTTACCTTACTGATACCTTTAGCCATGAGGCACTTGGCAATGGTGTTCTCGTTGGGGCGCCTAAGAGAGAGACCTTGGAGGGGGAGGTGTGGAAATTGCAATGGTTCTTGTTGCCATTCCTTCTCCACTTGTGTCTTCATCATCATCATCCGAGGGATACTCTTCATGAACCGCCAACACCTTTTGAGGCACCTTCTTGATGAAGTTGTTCTTTTTACAAGAGGCTTGGCTTTGTCCTTGCGAATGAGTTGCCACCATTTTCTTCTCGATTCTCATAAGGGAAATACGCGACAAAGTGACTCACGTTTCCATAATTGTAACATGTTCTCATCCGTTGCTTGCCCCTCGAACCATTTGAGGTGTTCTTGGTGAAATTGGGTCTTGAGTTCCTCTTTCCCCAAAATTTCCTTGATGCAAGAGCCATTTTCTTGTGGCAATAATTTTTGGTGTCTTCAGGGCAACACTCCTCTTCGTCAACCTCAACTTTATCCGGAATAACCTTGGCCTTCAAGGCAAGAGTGGGTGAGCTTTTCTTGGACCGCACACGGGCTAGAGCATTGTCGGCGGTCTTGTTCATGATGTTCATGGATATAAACTCATCCAACACTTGACTTGAGTAGAGAGCGAGAAAATTCGGCCTTTGACGAATAATAGAGGACATGGCCTTGTTGAATGGCATGATGGCCTTAAGAAACTCATGCTTGATCCAAATACCATCCACGTCCTTGCACCCATGATCTTGAAGAGCCACTTCAAGTGTTGTCACCCTCTGGTAGAGATCACGAGGATCCTCATCTCCTAGCATCACAACCTCATCGCACTCATCAAGCACCACTTCAAAGTTTGACAATCGTATGCTAGAGCTCCCCTTGTACAAGCATATAATGTGATCCCAACAATCGTTTACACGGGGAAAGTGCCGCAAGTGAGAGAGATCTTCGGGTGGCACCACGGCTTGGAGAATGAATAAAGCGGAGTGATTGTATTGATTGTCCGCTTCTTCTCTTGGAGTAAAGTTGTTTGGATCGTGAGGGTATAAGCCTTGCTCAATGATTCTACAAATGTTTATTGAGCTATGATTCAAATGAGACTTGGTACTAAAAACCCAATTAGCAAACTCACCCTTTACAGTTTAGGAGGAGGACCAAGATTGTTAATATGCGGTGTAGGGACCGGTCTCCATAGACCATTGAGGGGGAACCGAGGCAAAGGTTCCCATCCCATTCTTGTTGAGAGGGGAAGAAGTTTGAACACCTTTAGCCTCTTCCTTGTCGGAGTTAGCCTCCGACTCCGATGTTGTAAGGCCATATTTCTCCCTAAGTAGTTTTGGTGATTGATGACAATGCATTTGCGGACTAATCGTGTGCAATAAGCTTTTTCAGATATATATCACCTAGGCACAAGACGATTAAGTACCCCTCGGATCTTATGGAAGATAGTGTTTCCTTTTGTTTCTTTTTCGGTGGAATTGAGTCATAGGAAAGTCGTACTATTAAGAGGGGGTCCGCTTCGAAAAGGTTTGGGTGGAATCAACACGTACACGTCTACTCATTCGCACCATGTTTCCTTTGCTTCTCTGGAGCTCCGGCTGTTTTCCTCGTCAGTACAAAAACAGTGGCTTCCTACTACTACAACTGCCTAGCATGCGGTAGTACCGCTCAGAGTGAGCAGTAGTACCGCACATTGAAAAAGCTTTAGCATTACGAACTACACGATCTTGTGCTCGGCTTAGGATTGGGTCTTATCCATCACATCATTCTCCTAATGATGTGATCCCGTTATCAATGACATCCAATGTCCATGGTGAGGAAACCATGACCATCTGTTGATCAACGAGCTAGTAACTAGAGGCTTACCAGGGACACGTTGTGGTCTATGTATTCATACATGTATTACTGTTTCCGGATAATACAATTCAAGCATGAATAACAGACAATTATCATGAACAAGGAAATATAATAATAACCATTTTATTATTGCCTCTAGGGCATATTTCCAACAGTCTCCCACTTGCACTAGAGTCAAAAATCTAGTTACATTGTGATGAATCGAACACCCGTAGAGTTCTGGTGTTGATCATGTTTTGCTCGTGGAATAGGTTTAGTCAACGGATCTGCGACATTCAGATCCGTATGCACTTTACAAATATCTATGTCTCCATCTTGAATATAATTCCGGATGGAGTTGAAACGACGCTTGATATGCTTGGTCTTCTTGTGAAACCTGGGCTCCTTGGCAATGGCAATAGCTCAAGTGTTTTCACAGAAGAGAGTCATCCGGCCCGACGCGCTTGGAATGACTCCTAGGTCGGTGATGAACTCCTTCATCCAGACTCCTTCCTGCGCTGCTTCGCAATCAGCTATGTACTCTACTTCACATGTAGAATGCGCCACGACGCTTTTCTTGCAACTGCACCAGCTGACTGCCCCACCATTCAAAATATACACGTATCCGGTTTGTGACTTGGAGTCATCCAGATCTGTGTCGAAGCTAGCATCGACGCAACCCTTTACGACATGCTCTTTGTCACCTCCATAAACGAGAAACATATCCTTAGTCCATTTCAGGTACTTCAGGATGTTCTTGACTGCTGTCGAGTGTTCCATACCTGGATCACTTTGGTACCTCCCCAATAAACTTATGGCAAGGTTCACATCAGGTTTGGTACACAGCATGGCATACATAATAGAACCTATGGCTGAGGCATAGGGGATGACACTCATCTTTTCTCTATCTTCTGCCGTGGTCGGGGATTGAGTCGTGCTCAATCTCATACCTTGCAATACAGGCAAGAACCCCTTCTTGGACTGATCCATATTGAACTTCTTCAATATCTTGTCAAGGTATGTACTTTGTGAAAGACCAATGAGGCGTCTTGATCTATCTCTATAGATCTTGATGCCTAATATGTAAGCAGCTTCTCCAAGGTCCTTCATTGAAAAACTCTTATTCAAGTAGGCCTTTATGCTCTCCAAGAATTCTACATCATTTCCCATCAGCAATATATCATCCACATATAATATGAGAAATGCTAAAGAGCTCCCACTCACTTTCTTGTAAATACAGGCTTCTCCCCAAGTCTGTATAAACCCAAACGCTTTGATCACATCATTAAAGCGAATGTTCCAACTCCGAGATGCTTGCACCAGCCCATAGATTGAGCGCTGGAGCTTGCATACCTTGTTAGCATTCTCAGGATCGACAAAATCTTCCGGCTGCATCATATACAGTTCTTCCTTGAGGAAGCCATTAGGGAATGCCGTTTTGACGTCCATTTGCCATATCTCATAATCATAGAATGCAGCAATTGCTAACATGATTCGGACCGACTTCAGCATCGCTACAGGAGAGAACGTCTCGTCGTAGTCAATCCCTTGAACTTGTCGATAATCTTTAGTGACAAGCCGAGCCTTATAGATGGTCACATTACCATTCGCGTCAGTCTTCTTCTTAAAGATCCACTTATTTTCTATGGCGTGCCGATCATCGGGAAAGTCCAGCAAAGTCCATACTTTGTTTTTATACATGGATCCTATCTCGGATGTCATGGCTTCAAGCCATTTGTTGGAATCCGGGCCCGCCATCGCTTCTTCATAGTTCGAAGGTTCACCATTGTCTAACAACATGATTTCCATGACAGGTTTGCCGTACCACTCTAGTGCGGAACGTGTCCTTGTGGACCTTCGAAGTTCAGTGGTAACTTGATCTGAAGCTTCATGATCATCATCATTAACTTCCTCCCTAGTCGGTGCAGGCACCACAGGAACATCTTCCTGCGCTACGCTACTTTCCGGATCGGGAGGGGTGACTGTCACCTCATCAAGTTCCACTTTCCTCCCACTCACTTCTATCGAGAGAAACTCTTTCTCCAGAAAGGATCCATTCTTGCCAACGATGACCTTGCCTTTGGATCTGAGGTAGAAGGTATACCCAATAGTTTCCTTAGGGTATCCTATGAAGACGCATTTTTCCGATTTGGGTTCGTGCTTTTCAGGTTGAAGTTTCTTAACATAAGCGCTGGTAAGGTACACATCAATAACGTGTATATTACATATACCTTTGACGTTGCCGGCCTTCTTATCTGCTAAGTATTTGGGGCAGTTCCGCTTCCAATGACCCGTTCCCTTGCAATAAAAGCACTCAATCTCAGGCTTGGGTCCATTCTTTGGCTTCTTCCTGGCAACTGGCTTACCGGGCGTGGCAACTCCTTTGCCGTCCTTCTTGAAGTTCTTCTTACCCTTGCCTTTCTTGAACTTAGTGGTTTTATTCACCATCAACACTTGATGCTCTTTCTTGATCTCCACCTCCGCTGACTTCAGCATTGAATGCACCTCGGGAATGGACTTCTCCATCCCTTGCATATTGAAGTTCATCACGAAGCTCTTGTAGCTAGGTGGGAGCGACTGGAGGATTCTGTCAACGACCGCTTCGTCTGGGACATTAATTCCCAACTGAGACAAGCGATTATGCAACCCAGACAATTTGACTATATGCTCACTGATAGAACTATTCTCCTCCATCTTACAACTGTAGAATGTGTCAGAGACGTCATATCTCTCGACTCGGGCATGAGCTTGGAAAACCATTTTCAGCTCTTGGAACATCTCATATGCTCTGTGGTGCTCAAAACACTTTTAGAGCCCCGATTCTAAGCTATAAAGCATGCCACACTGAACCAGGGAGTAATCATCACAACGCGACTGCCAAGCGTTCATAACGTCTTGGTTCGCTGGGGCGGGAGCGTCACCTAGCGGTGCTTCAAGGACATATGTTTTCTTAGCAGCTATGAGGATGATCCTCAAGTTACGGACCCAATCCGTATAGTTGCTACCATCGTCTTTTAGCTTGGTTTTCTCTAGGACCGCGTTGAAGTTCAGCGTGACATGAGCGTGGGACATTTGATCGACAAGACATATTGTAAAGAATTTAGACTAAGTTCATGACAATTAAGTTCATCTAAACAATTTAATGAACTCCCACTCAGATAGACATCTCTCTAGTCATCTAAGTGATACATGATCCGAATAGTGCAAGATACTATGCATAGACCTAGCTCATGATGCCACTTTGGGGAACATAGCAGATCAAAAAAAATCTATGGTTCAGCAAGATCAATCTATGGAGTCATCTAGCAACGAGGGAGAGGGGAGTGCATCTACATACCCTTGTAGATCGCGAGCGGAAGCGTTCAAGAGAACGTGGATGATGGAGTCGTACTCGTCGTGATCCAAATCACCGATGATCCTAGCGCCGAATGGATGGCACCTCCACGTTCAACACACATACGGAGCAGCGACGTCTCCTCCTTCTTGATCCAACAAGGGGAAGGAGAGGTTGATGGAGATCCAGCAGCACAACGGCGTGGTGGTGGAAGCAGCGGGATTTCTGCAGGGCTTCGCCAAGCGCTGCAGGAGGAGGAACGGGTGTCACGGGAGGGAGAGGGAGGCGCCAGGGGATCGGGTGCGGCTGCCCTCCCTCCCCCCCACTATATATAGGGGCCCTGGGGGGCGCCGGCCCTAGGAGATCCAATCTCCTAGGGGGGCGGCGGCCAGAGGGGGGAAACTTGCCCCCCAAGCAAGTGGGGCGCCCCCCACCCCTAGGGTTTCCAACCCTAGGTGCAGGGGGAGGCCCAAGGGGGGCGCACCAGCCCACTATGGGCTGGTTCCATTCCCCTTTCAGCCCATGGGGCCCTCCGGGATAGGTGGCCCCACCCGATGGACCCCCGGGACCCTTCCGGTGGTCCCGGTACAATACCGATGACCCCCGAAAATCTCCCGATGGCCGAAACTGGACTTCCTATATATAAATCTTTACCTCCGGACCATTCCGGAACTCCTCGTGACGTCCGGGATCTCATCCGGGACTCCGTACAACATTCGGGTTACCGCATGCATTTATCTCTACAACCCTAGTGTCATGGAACCTTAAGTGTGTAGACCCCACGGGTTCGGGGGACACGTAGACATAACCGAGACGACTCTCCGGTCAATAACCAACAGCGGGATCTGGATACCCATTTTGGCTCCCACATGCTCCTCGATGATCTCATCGGATGAACCATGATGTCAAGGATTTAATCAATCACGTATAATATTCCCTTTGTCTATCGGTATAGTACTTGCCCGAGATTCGATCATCGGTATACCGATACCTTGTTCAATCTCGTCGTGGCAAGTCTCTTTACTCGTTCCGTAATACATCATCCCGTGACCAACACCTTAGTCACATTGAGCTCATTATGATGATGTCTTACCGAGTGGGCCCAGAGATACCTCTCCGTCATAAGGAGTGACAATTCCCAGTCTCGGTTCGTGCCAACCCAACAGATGCTTTCGGAGATACCTGTAGTGTACCTTTATAGCCACCCAGTTACGTTGCGACGTTTGGCACACCCAAAGTATTCCTACGGTATCCAGGAGTTGCACAACCTCATGGTCTAAGGAAAATATACTTGACATTGAAAAAGCTTTAGCATTACGAACTACAAGATCTTGTGCTAGTCTTAGGATTGGGTCTTGTCCATCACATCATTCTCCTAATGATGTGATCCCGTTATCAATGACATCCAATGTCCATGGTCAGGAAACCATGACCATCTGTTGATCAACGAGCTAGTAACTAGAGGCATACCAGGGACACGTTGTGGTCTATGTATTCATACATGTATTACTGTTTCCAGATAATACAATTCAAGCATGAATAACAGACAATTATCATGAACAAGGAAATATAATAATAACAATTTTATTATTGCCTCTAGGGTATATTTCCAACAGTTTCCTACAAATCAAGTCCACCAAACTGAAACGAAGGAAACAACACCGTCTTCACTTTAAACACCTAGGGGAAGAAATCATCTCGTGCCATATAGATGAATATCCGAAATGCTCAATGCACAGGGTTAGTCCGTAAACGATTGTCATCAATCACCAAAACCACTAAGGGACAAATATGCCCTAACACTTGTCATGAACATGATGCCTATATTTATGATCATTGCCTTAGATATCATCATAACTTTGCGCTTTTCTAGCAATTGCTCGACATTAATTTGTTCACCCACTGTATGCTTTCTTCAAGAGAGAAGCCTCTAGTGAAAACTACGCCCTCGGTTCTATTTTCCATCCTATAATTTCAGATCTATAAAAAAACAAAAATATCTTGCTGCAATTATTTTGTGTTTACTACATTTAGCCTTTTTACTTTAGTTTATATCTATCTCTATTAGATCTCACTCTTGTTCATGATCGTGAAGGTTCTGACAACCCCATTTCCGCGTTGTGTGCAATTGTTTGTTAGTTTGTGCAGGTGCATAGATTGGAAATTTGCTTGTGCCTCCTACTAGATTGATACCTTGGTTCTCAACTGAGGGAAATACTTATCTCTACTTTGCTGCATCTCCCTTTCCTTTTCAAGGGAAAACATAAACACAAGCGCAAGAAGTAGCATGGGGAAAGCACCCTAGCTATGACCGTAGCCTATCATTATAGCTATATCCAAGGGGGTTTCCGGTTTATGAGGCAGGTGCTAGAAAAGTTGTGCATTGTGTATTTAAACATCAAACCCTTTATTCCTACATATATTTGCCCACTTACACACACACAAAAAAAACACTATTCTGATCACGGGATGAGAATAATATTCTGATCACAACCTGACCTGCCCCGCTAGTAGTACGTTGAACTTCCGCCAACATTGCCCAAATGGGGCTTGCGATATACCGTTGGAAAGCTATGGACACCAGTATCATGACCCAACTTAAATTTTTGTCAAAATGTAAGCAGTTTAAGAGCAGTTTTGGAAACGTGAATCGTATTTTGGATTGCATTTCTAAACCGTTTATCGGAATGAGGCATATAATATGGCATTGGAAAGCTGCTGCAAAACAACTCCTTCCACATGTTGAAAGTTTTCTCTAATTCCCTATGGTTAAAGAGTAATTTGGAAAACATAAAATTTAGTAAATCAAATAGCCGAGTTCGTATTTTCGATGTCATTTCTAAACGGCTAATCCAATTGAGGCATATGATATGGCGTTGGAAAGCTTATGAAAATGCACTACTTTTTGATGTTGAAAGTATTTTTTTCTAATTTTGAACGGTTTAAGAGTAACTTAGAAAATGGTACAAGTCCTACCGAGTTCGTATTTTCGAGCTCTTTTTTTAACCTGCGTCCAAATGGAGCAAATGATATGGCATTGGAAAGCTTGAACAAATGCGAAACATTTTTGTATGTATTGTTTCTCCCAATTATTTACGATTTCAAGTCAGTTTCAAAAATGGCGAAAAAAGTATTTTCGCCGCATTTTCTACAAACTTAATCGGAATGGGGCAAATAATATACCGTTGAAAATATATGGAAAATGCAAAAGTTTTTCATTTTGACGGTTTTCTCTGATTCTCAGCCGTTTTCATGTAATTTAGAAAATGGAGGGATCATAATTTCTGCGTTCATCGCGTGAAGTACTTCAACTTCTGTGGCAGTTCTGCTTGAACTTCACTCTATTTTTGGCGTGATGTTTTTTCCCGTAACTCTCAAAACACTTACCGGAATTGAGCAAATGATATTGAAAGAACTGTATATCGACTAGAGGGGGGTGAATAGGCGATTTTTATGAAAGTCTTCAAAACATGGAAGTTTCGTAGACAAACGATAGAACCAATCCTATTTATATGCAGCAGAAGGTAGACTACACTAGACAAGCCATAGTCAAGTATTCAATGAAGTGAAAGCACGAAGATTAATAGCAGCTAGGCAGTATGGATCGGGATGGAAGATTGTATGAAGCAAGTCAGATCAAGTAGTCACACAGTGAAGTCAAACAAATAAGGCAAGCAGGCAATGACTTCACAAAGACAGACAGTAAGTAAAGAGAAGGAAGGGATAGAACCAGTAGCTTGGGAAGACAGTGATTTGTTAGACCAGTTCCAGTTGCTGTGACAACTGTACGTCTGGTTAGGGAGGCTGAGATTTAACTCTGAAGACCGCGTCTTCACCTTATTCCCCTTGAGCTAAGGACACCTAGTCCTCGCCCAATCACTCTGGTAAGTCTTCAAGGTAGAGCTCTGTGGGGACCCCGATTGATAAGTCGTGATCACCGAATGCACGTGTACAGTGATCCCAGAGATCAATGCTCACTGAACACACATAAGCTGAATAACAAGAGTCTTACATCCATACATACCGTATTACACAAATAGGACCATTAAGGTCAAGTCTTAAGTATATCATCGCAGCGGAAATCCTCAACAACAACATGGGCCCATGCCATCTGCCTTAACCCTACAGGCATTCTGACTGGGAAGCATCCTAGCTCGCATGCTCGTCACCAAGAAATCTTCATCATATCCTGTTCTCTCCTGCCTGGCCAATAAAATAACCAGTGGCAAGCCAATGAGTACTTTGAATGTACTCGCAAGGAACCCAAGTGGGATGACAGAATAATTATGCAAGGCTCTACTGCTAGATTGGCAGTTTTGCGGAAAGCTAGTTTTTCATATGCAAGTATGATCAACATATAACATGGACATGCATGTGTCTGCAACAAGTATCAGGAGGACACAGACATCATTACCGAGAAAGAGTTGTAATCAACTCATGCTCAAGCTCATTGTGACTTTCTCACAATCACATCAACAGAGTTACCCAAACCGTGTTGTTTTCCAGAAACTTATGGACATAGTCTAAGTAGCACCACCCAACTGTCCTTGACCGCGGACACGGCTATTCGAATAGTTTGACACTCTGCAGAGGTTGCACACTTTACCCACAAGATCCGGGGAACTTCTGTGTCATTCACAACCCGCGGTACCTCAAGTACCCGGGGTAAGCACCCGATCACTATCTTTTCCTAGACGACACTAACACAGAGTCCACTCGATTGGTAGCAACCCCCGTGCCCCAGATTTCACATTTTAATAATTGTGGAGACTCACTCCCATATTCATCACATACCACAAGCACGGGGTACCAACGGTGTGTCCGGTGCCCTGTAAAGACAGTCATGGCCGCCTATCCAAGCATGACCCCGTCCCGAGAGTGACCTCATGTCACCCCCGTCACTAGTAATGCAGGCAACATGCTAGTATCGACCTAGGTAATCAAAAATGCCCTTTCCCATATAAGGGTAGAGTGGTTGCGCATGTTAGGTTGGGACGGTAGTCACACATAAATCTAATCCATCTCTGTAAACAACACTCTCATCAAGCCTCGGTACACTACTTCTTCACCAAGTAGTGCCCTAGTTTCTCATCATCTCCCAGGGGCATTAATGGCACCCACTGGGTCATTTGCAAGTATGTCAAACCACACTTGTTTCACTCAATGCATAACCCTGACCCATTTTTGCGTAGCCAACTACTATAGCATACATCTATCTACTCCCACCCACATAACCCTCACGGGAAGGTAGGGTCTTGTTTGATGCAAGTTCAATAGCAAAGTAACAAAGGTAGCAACCAAAGTGGTCTCCACCTCAACATGATTCTGATGCATTGATAATAGGGTGCTATGAGACATGCATCAAAAGTTTCTCGAACATGGTCAAAGGGCTGCTTGCCTTGTCCTTCCGAGTCTTCAAACCTTCTGGTCCAACTCCGAGTATTCCTCCTAAACAATCATAATAAGCAACACAACAAAGCAAAATATGAAAGTGCTCTAAAAATAGGAGTTGGATTTTTCTAGGATACCTCTGGTCATATGAGAAATGACCAAGGTGGTTTCATAGGTATTGGATCAATGGGTGATTTGGAACATTCCAATATGATGGAATCAAGGGGTTTGTGGATTTGAAAGAAGTGTACAGAAATATATTTTTGAATGATGAGCAGAGGCACCCATTAATGAAGTCATGATTTTAGAAGCATCTAGGAGTTGGTTTCACTGGATTTGGAGTTCAAATGAATTCCCTAGGATTTTGCAAAGCTGATAAATATGAAGAAATGGCTCATTATTTGGTGGGGTGCAGAAAGTATTAATAAAAATGTTCCAAAACTAAGTTTGGATATGACAAGCACCTAGGAATTTGAATCACTGCATTTGGATCAAATTTGAGCTCTCTGTGATTTTCTAAAGTTCATCACAGAAAATGGAATAAGGGTATTTGATAATTATTTGTGAAGGAAATGTTTCTGGAAAAATGTGCATGTTGCACCATGTGATAGAGCATGATTTATGGAGCCCGAAGAAAATTGAATCATCCAGTTTGGAGTTTATTTGAATTATACAAGGATTTTTGAAGTTGTCTGGAAAGAAAAGAAAAGGAAAAAGGGTTATACCCTTTACCGCGCACAGGGCGAGGCTTAGTGCTTCTGTGCACTGGGCCGGCCCAACTGCACAGCCGCGCGCAGAGGGCCAGGCCACGTCGAAGGCGTCTTCCAGGTAAGCCGTCTTCGCGCAGGGGAGGCGGCTCTGGCTGGTGCCACTTCCACTTAAACGGAGGAGCCCGCCCACTGGGTCGCTGACGCGCGGGCCCCAGCGGCAGGTCGCCTTCTACCTCCCGCGCGGCACGACGGGAAACAGAGGAGGCGTGGCCGAGCGGCGCCGGCGCTCTCCTCGGCGGCACCGGCCACCTCCGTCGACGCCCAGCACACCGGCGTGCTCAGGATGGTGTGCCACATCCGTAGAGGTGCGCCATGACCGCTGGGGTAGTCGGACACGAGCAGCGCATCGGCCGCGGCGGACGACGGCGATGGCAGTGTTCAACACGTCGAGGAATGCACGAGGAGGAGGGAATGGAGCACGGGGTGAGTTGGCGGTGGTGATGAGAGTGTGCGGCAGTGTTCGGTTTATGAGGCAGGTGCTAGCAAAGTTGTGCATTGTGTATTTAAACATCAAACCCTTTATTCCTACATATATTTGCCCACTTACACACACACACAAAAAAACACTATTCTGATCACGGGATGAGAATAATATTCTGATCACAACCTGACCTGCCCCGCTAGTAGTACGTTGAACTTCCGCCAACATTGCCCAAATGGGGCTTGCGATATACCGTTGGAAAGCTATGGACACCAGTATCATGACCCAACTTAAATTTTTGTCAAAATGTAAGCAGTTTAAGAGCAGTTTTGGAAACGTGAATCGTATTTTGGATTGCATTTCTAAACCGTTTATCCGAATGAGGCATATAATATGGCATTGGAAAGCTGCTGCAAAACAACTCCTTCCACATGTTGAAAGTTTTCTCTAATTCCCTATGGTTAAAGAGTAATTTGGAAAACATAAAATTTAGTAAATCAAATAGCCGAGTTCGTATTTTCGATGTCATTTCTAAACGGCTAATCCAATTGAGGCATATGATATGGCGTTGGAAAGCTTATGAAAATGCACTACTTTTTGATGTTGAAAGTATTTTTTTCTAATTTTGAACGGTTTAAGAGTAACTTAGAAAATGGTACAAGTCCTACCGAGTTCGTATTTTCGAGCTCTTTTTTTAACCTGCGTCCAAATGGAGCAAATGATATGGCATTGGAAAGCTTGAACAAATGCGAAACATTTTTGTATGTATTGTTTCTCCCAATTATTTACGATTTCAAGTCAGTTTCAAAAATGGCGAAAAAAGTATTTTCGCCGCATTTTCTACAAACTTAATCGGAATGGGGCAAATAATATACCGTTGAAAATATATGGAAAATGCAAAAGTTTTTCATTTTGACGGTTTTCTCTGATTCTCAGCCGTTTTCATGTAATTTAGAAAATGGAGGGATCATAATTTCTGCGTTCATCGCGTGAAGTACTTCAACTTCTGTGGCAGTTCTGCTTGAACTTCACTCTATTTTTGGCGTGATGTTTTTTCCCGTAACTCTCAAAACACTTACCGGAATTGAGCAAATGATATTGAAAGAACTGTATATCGACTAGAGGGGGGTGAATAGGCGATTTTTATGAAAGTCTTCAAAACATGGAAGTTTCGTAGACAAACGATAGAACCAATCCTATTTATATGCAGCAGAAGGTAGACTACACTAGCAAGCCATAGTCAAGTATTCAATGAAGTGAAAGCACGAAGATTAATAGCAGCTAGGCAGTATGGATCGGGATGGAAGATTGTATGAAGCAAGTCAGATCAAGTAGTCACACAGTGAAGTCAAACAGATAAGGCAAGCAGGCAATGACTTCACAAAGACAGACAGTAAGTAAAGAGAAGGAAGGGATAGAACCAGTAGCTTGGGAAGACAGTGATTTGTTAGACCAGTTCCAGTTGCTGTGACAACTGTACGTCTCGTTAGGGAGGCTGAGATTTAACTCTGAAGACCGCGTCTTCACCTTATTCCCCTTGAGCTAAGGACACCTAGTCCTCACCCAATCACTCTGGTAAGTCTTCAAGGTAGAGCTCTGTGGGGACCCCGACTGATAAGTCGTGATCACCAAATGCACGTGTACAGTGATCCCAGAGATCAATGCTCACTGAACACACATAAGCTGAATAACAAGAGTCTTACATCCATACATACCGTATTACACAAATAGGACCATTAAGGTCAAGTCTTAAGTATATCATCGCAGCGGAAATCCTCAACAACAACATGGGCCCATGCCATCTGCCTTAACCCTACAGGCATTCTGACTGGGAAGCATCCTAGCTCGCATGCTCGTCACCAAGAAATCTTCATCATATCCAGTTCTCTCCTGCCTGGCCAATAAAATAACCAGTGGCAAGCCAATGAGTACTTTGAATGTACTCGCAAGCAACCCAAGTGGGATGACAGAATAATTATGCAAGGCTCTACTGCTAGATTGGCAGTTTTGCGGAAAGCTAGTTTTTCATATGCAAGTATGATCAACATATAACATGGACATGCATGTGTCTGCAACAAGTATCAGGAGGTCACAGACATCATTACCGAGAAAGAGTTGTAATCAACTCATGCTCAAGCTCATTGTGACTTTCTCACAATCACATCAACAGAGTTACCCAAACCGTGTTGTTTTCCAGAAACTTATGGACATAGTCTAAGTAGCACCACCCAACGGTCCTTGACCGCGGACACGGCTATTCGAATAGTTTGACACTCTGCAGAGGTTGCACACTTTACCCACAAGATCCGGGGAACTTCCGTGTCATTCACGACCCGCGGTACCTCAAGTACCCGGGGTAAGCACCCGATCACTATCTTTCCCTAGACGACACTAACACAGAGTCCACTCGATTGGTAGCAACCCCCGTGCCCTAGATTTCACATTTTAATAATTGTGGAGACTCGCTCCCATATTCATCACATACCACAAGCACGGGGTACCAACGGTGTGTCCGGTGCCCTGTAAAGACAGTCATGGCCGCCTATCCAAGCATGACCCCGTCCCGAGAGTGACCTCATGTCACCCCCGTCACTAGTAATGCGGGCACCATGCTAGTATCGACCTAGGTAATCAATAATGCCCTTTCCCATATAAGGGTAGAGTGGTTGCGCATGTTTGGTTGGGACGGTAGTCACACATAAATCTAATCCATCTCTGTAAACAACACTCTCATCAAGCCTCGGTACACTACTTCTTCACCAAGTAGTGCCCTAGTTTCTCATCATCTCCCAGGGGCATTAATGGCACCCACTGGGTCATTTGCAAGTATGTCAAACCACACTTGTTTCACTCAATGCATAACCCTGACCCATTTTTGCGTAGCCAACTACTATAGCATACATCTATCTACTCCCACCCACATAACCCTCACAGGAAGGTAGGGTCTTGTTTGATGCAAGTTCAATAGCAAAGTAACAAAGGTAGCAACCAAAGTGGTCTCCACCTCAACATGATTCTGATGCATTGATAATAGGGTGCTATGAGACATGCATAAAAAGTTTCTCAAACATGGTCAAAGGGCTGCTTGCCTTGTCCTTCCGAGTCTTCAAACCTTCTGGTCCAACTCCGAGTATTCCGCTTATTTCGTCAACTAACGATGTAAACAATCATAATAAGCAACACAACAAAGCAAAATATGAAAGTGCTCTAAAAATAGGAGTTGGATTTTTCTAGGATACCTCTGGTCATATGAGAAATGACCAAGGTGGTTTCATAGGTATTGGATCAATGGGTGATTTGGAACATTCCAATATGATGGAATCAAGGGGTTTGTGGATTTGAAAGAAGTGTACAGAAATATATTTTTGAATGATGAGCAGAGGCACCCATTAATCAAGTCATGATTTTAGAAGCATCTAGGAGTTGGTTTCACTGGATTTGGAGTTCAAATGAATTCCCTAGGATTTGCAAAGCTGATAAATATGAAGAAATGGCTCATTATTTGGTGGGGTGCAGAAAGTATTAATAAAAATGTTCCAAAACTAAGTTTGGATATGACAAGCACCTAGGAATTTGAATCACTGCATTTGGATCAAATTTGAGCTCTCTGTGATTTTCTAAAGTTCATCACAGAAAATGGAATAAGGGTATTTGATAACTATTTGTGAAGGAAATGTTTCTGGAAAAATGTGCATGTTGCACCATGTGATAGAGCATGATTTATGGAGCCAGAAGAAAATTGAATCATCCAGTTTGGAGTTTATTTGAATTATACAAGGATTTTTGAAGTTGTCTGGAAAGAAAAGAAAAGGAAAAAGGGTTATACCCTTTACCGCGCACAGGGCGAGGCTTAGTGCTTCTGTGCACTGGGCCGGCCCAACTGCACAGCCGCGCGCAGAGGGCCAGGCCACGTCGAAGGCGTCTTCCAGGTAAGCCGTCTTCGCGCAGGGGAGGCGGCTCTGGCTGGTGCCACTTGCACTTAAACGGAGGAGCCCGCCCACTGGGTCGCTGATGCGCGGGGCCCAGCGGCAGGTAGCCTTCTACCTCCCGCGTGGCACGACGGGAAACAGAGGAGGCGTGGCCGAGCGGCGCCGGCGCTCTCCCCGGCGGCACCGGCCACCTCCGTCGACGCCCAGCACACCGGCGTGCTCAGGATGGTGTGCCACATCCGTAGAGGTGTGCCACGACCGCTGGGGTGGTCGGACACGAGCAGCGCATCGGCCGCGGCGGATGACGGCGATGGCAGTGTTCAACACGTCGAGGAATGCACGAGGAGGAGGGAGTGGAGCACGGGGTGAGTTGGCGGTGGTGATGAGAGTGTGCGGGAGTGTTCAGGGGGAAGAGAGAAGGGGCGAGGCCCACGAATTTAAGCGGCGGCCGGCGGCTCTGCTCCGGCCATAGAGATGGCTGGAGGGCACGGGAAGAGCATCAGGCCTGCCGGGGAGGTACACTGGAGGGAGAGGGGCAAATGGAGTCGCGAGGCGAGCACGGGGTGCCCTATAAAATAGGTGGGCGGCGGTCCACCGAGGGCTCGTGCGCCGGTGAGCTTGTTCCCGTCGCTGCAAGCCACGGGGAAGCCTGTGGGTGTGTCCGGGGTGTTCCTGGAGTTGGTCTAGGGCGAGGGGAGAGAAGAGAGGCAGTGAGGAAGGGTCAGAGTGCCGCACGTGTGGGGCTGCCCACTGGAGTGCTCGGGCAGCCATGGCGCGCTTGCGAGCAGGGGTGAGAGAGAGGGAGAGAGGAGGGGGCCGACCGTCCAGCGTGTCCCGGACGCCGAGGCGGCCTCGAGGGACACAATCCCATCGCCCCAGGCTGTCGGGTGCAGCCGATTGGGGCTGGCTACAGTGCGCCAGGGCACTATAGCGCGCTCCAGAGCGCCTGTTTGGCCGGCATGGCCATGCCCTCGCCGCTCTGGACGCGTCCACCTCGCCCAATGATGTCTAGGGGGTCAGGGGAGGAGTAAACAAATAGGTTTTGGTCTTGGGTGCCCTGGTGAGCTTCTAGAAGGGGAGGGAGGTGAAAGAGGAGGAGAAATCTACTGTCCAAAAGTGTATAAATGGGGTTTTCACCCCTCAATCATTGAGCTATGGACATGGGGAAGTTACTGGAGGTAGAAGATGATCAGGTTTACCTGTGGTAAGAATTTGGGGTAAAGGGGAATAGTAGGAGGGGTTAAAACAATGGTTTTGGTAAATTGGCAGAAGGTGTTTGATCATGTTTTGGGAAAGCAAATGACTTCCAATTGACATGGGACTTAACAGGATGGAATGTCACATACATTTAGGCCCTTCCACCAAATTTGAGCTCATTTGGGCAAGGTTGCCAATGTAACTTTGGTGAACCCTAGAAATCAACAGAAATGGTTTCACCATGTTTGAGTTAAGCTAATCATCTCCCCTTGATGCACCACTTGGTGTAGTGTCATCATTTGGGGTTATGATCATGCTCACAAAGTTTGAAGCCCCAGGTAAAAAGTTGGTAATGTAAAGTTGTTCAAATTTGAATTTGAACAAAATGGTTTTGGGGCACTTAGATCAAGTTATGCTTCTCCAAAAACTTGTGCCATTTGGCATAGATGCATATTTACATCATTTTAGCATGTGCACCAAGTTTGAGAGCATTTGGAAAAGTTTGGCAATGTAAAGTTGCTCAAACTTCAAAATGGACAGAAATGGTTTTGAGGGGATTAGATGATGTTTCCTTGATCTTCAAGGCATGAGGCTTTGTAAGATCATCAAATATGTCACAATTGACATGATAGAATTTCCCTGGAATTTTTCGAGAATATTTCCTTTGTAAATATTTCAAAAACTTGAAATATCCAGAAAGGGTTTTGGAAGGATTTGTCCAATATTTTGAACATGACCATGTGTTGAAACTCTTATATATGGACAATATATGTCCTATGAGTTTCCCTGAATTTTGGCAAATATTTTTGAAATGATTAAATAATTTTTCCCTGTTAAAGACCATTTCTGGCCTTAAGAAAAAGCTTTTAAATAAAATATAAAAATAACTTTTAAAATTATAATTCTATGGTTTCTGGGAGTCCTATACATAATAGGATTCAAATATACTTTTTGAAAGATTTTTCACACCCTAAATAAGGTACTTGTAGTGCAAACCTCAATTCAGGGGTTTTGGAAAACTAATTTTAGAAAATACTATTTGGCCAAAATATTTTTATAAGAAAATTCTATACTGTTCTATACACATGGCATGATCATTGGGAGAAGGTTTTGGATCAAGGAGATGAAGTATAAGAGTTGGAGGATTTATTTGATTTTTAGAGCACTAGCAAACAGCAGACAAAAATTAATCAAGCAAAGTCAAAACACTCAAAAGTTTTTTGTAAATCCACATTTTTAGCATGATTATTAGCTTAAGCAATGTGGCATGGAAATCAGGGTGTGACAACTTCCAAACCTTCACAAACTGTGTTCACCGGCGATCCACAATGACTCTTGGATGCTCAGAACGCGACGCCTAACCGGCTGGAGGAAACACAGTCCTCAAGTGTAACAAGTCTTCAGGTCACACAGACAAAAAGACTTCAGTGATGCCTAACACTCTTTGGCTCTGGGTGTTTGGGCTTTGTCCTTGCAAGGATCTCTCTATCAAATGCTTCGGAGGTGGGTTGCTCTCAAACGACAAAAGCCATGTAATAACTCTGAGCAGCAACCAATTTATGGTGTAGGGGGTGGGCTATTTATAGCCACTAGGCAACCCGACCTGATTTGTCCGAAGTGACCCTGGCTCACTAAGGAACTGACACGTGTTCCAACGGTCAGGTTTCAAACACACGCGGCAACTTTACTTGGGCTACAAGTAAAGCTGACTCGTCCAGCTCTAGATAAGGTTTGCTCTCATTATCTTTGCTCGAAGACATAGGATTTGGTTGAGCATCACTTCAGTCACTCTGACTTTGTTCACTTGGACCCCACTTAACAGTACGGTGGTTCCTATGACTCAACAAAGAAGAAAAGGAAGCAACGAAACGTCTAAGTCTTCGCGCTCCATAGTCTTCACTTAATGTCTTCTCTCGTCATAGTCTTCAATATGAATATCTTCATATACCACCATTGTCGTCAATGTCTTCATACATTTTTAGGGGTCATCTCCGGCAGGTAAACCAAATCAATGAGGGACTACTACCTGTGTTATCCTGCAATTCTCGCAAACACATTAGTCCCTCAACCAGGTTTGTCGTCAATACTCCAAAACCAACTAGGGGTGGCACTAGATGCACTTACAATTTCCCCCTTTTTGGTGATTGATGACAAACTGGTTGAAGTTTTCAACGGGGATAAAGTATGTGAAATTGTAAAGGATAAAGGTATTGTCATCATAAGTAGAAAAAGGCTCCCCCTGAAGATGTGCATATAAGTAATTTGCTTTTGAATGCAAATGCACATGGCAAGTTGTACTTGTGGAGATCCTCTTCAACTTATGAAGGCAATTCATCATGCACAATTGATATGTCGAATATAATGATATGCATAATGAGAAATGGACGTCTACAAAATGATTAAGTGCGGAATTTATCGTCGCACATGCGGAATTTATCATCGCATTACAGAGTATCAGAAAACGTAGAAGACGACCATCAAGTTCAAGTGTTACAACTCAAAGAACCAAAATGTATCAAAAGCGAGAGTTGTAAACACTAGGCAAAATATAAAGCACCCGCCCATATGGACCCGCTTGAAGACTATCAACTCATATGCTTCTCCCCCTTTTTTTAGTAAGGACCAAAAAGGTTTGAAGACACAGAGCCTCTACTCGTTCCCAGTTTGAGTAGGAGAAGATGAAGGGTCGGCGTTGGTGTTTGGCAGTGCAGAAGAAGTTGGAGCAGTGTCGACACACGCCGAAGGAGGAGGTGGTGAGGTAGCATCATCTTGATCATCGATCACTCTGGCATCCACCGTTGCAGCGGAGGAGGAATAGTCAGAGTCTTCAAGAGACGGAGTTCGACGCAAAACAACATTCCTTGGGGGAGTGTTGTCAAACTTGAAGCTTTCAGTGAAGCCATCGTCTTGAAGATTTGCTTCAGCACTCAGCAATGTCAAACTCTTCCATGACCTCCGACAGGTTTCATGAGCAACAAAGGCATTCTTGGTGGCAAGGTTGCGAATATGATTGACGTGCACCAAGAGGCTTTGCATCTGACGCTTCAGCCAATAGTGATGCTTGTCCAGTTTCTGATGTAAGGCAACGAGATGTTCTCGGTCATTGAGAACACGAGATCACTTCCGAGGCCTTTGGGCAATGGTGCTCTCAGTAGCTTCAGTCTCTGCATGGTGAGGTAAGCGAGTATGGCTAGCTAGGGGATAAACACGAGTGCCTGCTGGAACTCCTTCAATGGGCTGACTGAAGCTTTGGTGATCAGCATTGTGAAGACAAACATGCTCTTTGGAAGGCTCTTGGTATATGGCTTCAACTGACATATCAACCTCTGGCAAGAATATGAGATGGCTGCGAGCAGAAGGCTGATAGTTGATGGCAGAATGAAGCTTGATGAGGCGCATGACACATGGAGCGTAGAACTTAAGTCCAAAAAGATCAGAGCCTGCTACAGCCAACTACCTGATAAAGAAGTCTTGAGCGTTGAAGCTGATGCCATTGAAGATATAGAAGACCAATGTCTTCATTGTTCTTCAAGTTTGGCTGATGAAGAATGTCCATTGACAGGCCATATAGTTCGCCTGATGATATGATATATAGTGCGTGGAAGATACTCAAGGTCTTCAACAAAGAACTCCTTTGGGTACTCAGCATCGAGTGGCAAGGGCTTCATCTTGCTCAGCATTTGGCTCATGTTGGGCTTTGGCTTCTGAAAGATACTCTCCAAAGCTTCGCTGTGTCGTTGACAACCAGGTTCATATAGTTCTCCTAGAGTGGGCAGGCCAGTTAGCTCAATGAGGTCAATGGCTTTGGCTTCATGATGGACATTGCCTGTCATCCACTCAAGGACCCATGTCTTCGGATCCCTGTTGTAGCCGCGAATGTGGAGGGTTGCATAGAATTGCAGAAGCAGCTCTTCATTCCAATGCTCTTTATCAGTCACAAAGTTCAGCAAGCCAGCATCACGGAAGCAATCTAGGGCTTCTTCAAGATAGGGCAACCCAGTAATGGCTTCAGTGTCAAGACGCATATGTGGGAAGATGTGCCCTGGATCATAGAGAACTCGTGAATAATAGCTGCGCTGTTGATGGCTCCAGAACCTATCTGATGAAATCCTTGGTTTGGAGTAGGGGTTCTTGGCGCTATCAAAGAAAGTGTTGTGCGCAATGAAGCCATTAGCATTGAAGGACCCTGGGGAAGTGGCAGTACCTGGGAACCTGGGCAGTCTTGGCTTTGGCTTCTGAACCTGAGGCCTGTGCTCGACTTGGTAATCAAATTGAGGACCAGCAGTAGGCGGATGAGCAGCAGGCGGAGGAACCAGAATAGGCCATTTTACAGAGATGAGCTAGTCATCTTTGTCGTATGCTTGCTCGATAGTATGTGGCCGTGGAGGCGAAGCTGGAGTAGTGGCATTGACTTCAGGCTGCTGATTGGCGTCAGGCCAGTTAGCTCAATGAGGTCACATCGTCTTGGCTTCAGGTGCTATCACTTCAGGCACCACATTGAATTCAGGCGCCACATTAGCTTCAGCCATGACAACGTCATTAGCTTCAGTGGTGGTGTTGGTGGCAGCCTCAGAGTGTGTAACCTCCATTTCAGGAGCTGCAGGGTCGGACACGTTCTCCTCGAGAACAGCTTGGTTGGCAGGGGGTGTGGCAACACATGCTTCTTCTTCTCTTGTTTGTTCTTCATCGGCTGATGCAGCCGGAATATCTTCAGCCGCTTTGGCTTCAGACTCAGGGATGTTCACAGTAGGAGAGGCTTTTGGAAACACTTGGCGTGAGACAGATTGGCGCACATCTCCTTCTATAACACTTGATTGATCGACTTGAGGCATTGGTCCTTTGCGAAGCCTGCGAAACACCGGCGACGCTTGTGGAGATGGAGTTGGTTCGGCCTCAAAGTCTTCCTCGTCAACCACTAAAGTGGTGACCTGTGTTGGGGGAGTAACTGGTGTATCTTGTGGGTGATCAGCCCATGAGTCATCCTGAGCAATTGGCGTCAATGGACGACCAATGCTGATGCATTCGCTGTTCGTGAGAACAGGCGATGATACCACATTGTATTCGATCTGAGGAAGGACTTCATCATCTTCAACATTGTCATGGTGACCAATGTCTTCAGCTGCGGTGGGGTCAACAGCTGGAATGCCTCCAGGGGCCTCTGTGGAAGCAGGCTCATGAACAGTCAGGCGACGTTCTTGGTGTGCAGATGCAGGGCGAGCAACAGAAATTGGCTCGATGACAAGGGGCTTTGTGGGAGCAGCCCGGACCTTCTTGATCTTGCGCTTCTTGGTGGGTGGAGCATCATCAGTGGTGTTCTTGCGCTTGCGGGCTTCAGCTTTAGCCACTTTTGTCTTCTTGAGTTCTGAAGCCACTGTGGGGACCTTAGGCTTCAAGCCTATCATGCTGGCAGGGAAGACAATGCGAGGTTCTTCCTGCCTTGATTCTTCAGCTGGGGCCACAGTTGGCTTCCTTTTCTTTGCAGCCATCCTGGGGTCGATGCATGGACGCCTAAGGGCCTTGCGCTTCTCAGCTTCATTGTAAGCTTGAACACACTTGGCAGCCAAAGCCTTTATGCGCTCACGAGAACCTTTAGCTTCTTCACGCCTCTTGTGAAAGGCTTCCTTGAGCTCATGCATCATGACAATAAAATTCTGGACTTCTTGGACACTGAGCTTGGCCATATGCTTCTTGATCTGAGCCTTTTCATAATCAATCTTGTGCTTCAGCTCAACAATTTTCTGAGCAAGAGCTAGCTCAGAAGCAATGGCGCCGTTGAAGGAGATGCTTAGGCCAACTGGAAGTTGTAGATCGTCAAAGCTGAGATTGGGGGTGTCAAACCACTCATCGGTGAAGTTGTTCAATACTTCCACGTCAAAGAGGGGCAAATCATTGAAGATTTCTGCATCTTGCTTGCTCTTTATCAGTTGCTCAAGAGCGTCGTCAGCTAGATGTTCATCACTTGACAGATCAATGGCTTCATTCGCGTTCTTCAGAACAACATCAGGAGTCAGAGCTGGACTGGGGTTGTGCATGGGCTTCTTCTTGAGCTTCTTCGGCTTGGAGATGCGAGAGTGATCTTCAGACTGCACACTTGGTGCAGGTGGAGCAGTGGCCAAAGGCTTCACTCTCGAAGTTGTTGGTGGAGTGGTCTTCGAAGCCTTGGATTTCTTCTTCTTCTTTGGCTTCGGAGATGCAGGCGCTTCATCAGAGTCAGCGTCGTCTTCAGGTTGATCCACATCCGCCCCTTGAACCCTTATATGAGAGATGAGACCTTCTAAGTTGTAGAAGGGCCCAACAAGGTTTGGTTCAGCTTCGCGTGATCCATCGGCACGAGGCGCAGAGGGGCTGGGATTGAAGTCTAATCCCCAAGTCTTCTTGTTCTCCTTGGCCGAGTTCTTGGCATACTAGAGGTTGCGCTTGAACAAATTGTCATCGCGACACCATAGAAATGATGATGGGTCGGCATCAGCTGGTTGTGGCCCATGGACCATGCAAGGATAGAAGCCTTGCGCAATGGCTTCAGCTCTGGACCTGGGTGGAAGATTTTTGTACGAAATATCTCCCCATGGTTGCTTGATGGCATTCTTCTCAGCATACTCCTGGGTCACAAACCTGTACTTGAACCACTATTCTGCCCATTATCTTCGAATCCATTGGATTCGAGTCTTCCTCTGATTATATTCCTCCTCAGGATCAGTCTTGTACATTTCATGGAGGTCAGGAGGCAAATCTCTGGAGGTGTTTCCACGGCGCTGTCTGCCACCCTTCCTAACAGATTTCTCATTTGCCATTGAGTTCAAACTAAAAGGCTTCAACACTGTCAAAGGCTTCGGTCTGCTGGTCTGACAGGAACTGGCTTCGGGAGAGTTAATGTGATGCTGTAAGAATTCTGCAAATGAATGCAGACTATGAGAACCAAGGGATTCTCCCACGGACATGTACCTGTGACAGCATTAGAGATGCGAGGGAAGGGGAAGAGGTCATATGCATTCTCAGAAGATTTTTGAAGATAAATCAGTTTAGAAGACATTGACCTCATAGCGCGAAGACATTCACTTTTATGTTGAGAGTTCGTTCCAGATTTGTACGAATCCAAGAATAGGTACAAGTGAGGAATCTAACTATGTGTGAAGCATATGTGAATGTACTAGGCAAAATATGAGATGCAGACAGGACAGATCCAAATATGTGGAGGCAGAAACTTCTATAGGTAGAAAGGATGAATCTATTGGATCTAAAGGACGGTAAAAAGAGGGTTTTAATTTACCACACGATGAACTGCTAGACGGAGAAGAAGTGGAGGCCAAGCAGTTTGATCTTCCATGCCCTAACTTGGCGATGGAGGACACCTACGGCGGCGGCGGAGAAGACGATGTCCGCGGCCGGCGTGAAGACGATGTCGACGAGGTCGCGCTAGCTAAGCGCTTCATCGTCGACGTCGTCGAGAGCTAGCGATGGCGCTAGGGTTTGTCGAGGTGGAGAGGTGGTAGACGAGTTTTTGACCATGATGGGACGGGCATTTATAAGGATGGGAGACGGCACGGCGTAATTACGCAGGTGCCCCTGGCGGTTCACATCTGAGGGACACGTGGCGGATGTGCAACACATGGGGAGTTGTTCCATGTGCCCACGCACGCCTGGACTGTCGAGGTGGTCTTTCCGGCTTCTCCGGGTTTCAGGCAATAAGGATTGAGCATTAAAAATAGATTTAATGTTTGTCTTTGTATCTTCTGCTGACAAGGACGCGGAGAAGACATTTGACGATTCCAACAGAATGCATATGATTTGGATAGATAGAGCTTGAGGTAGAAAGCATGGAGAGGTTAGGGTCCGGTCACATTCACTTAGTTCAAAAGATTCAAATAAGAAGAAATAGCTATAAGTGAATTCTGTAGAGGACAGAACACAAGTCTATATATGTATATACGAAGATTAATTCGACAAAGAGAAGACAAGACATATATGAAGATAAATCAAATGCGAAGATTTTGCAAATGTAACGCCAAGAGAAACACTTCAAGTAAAGATTTGGTGGTGGTGTTACCCACCGTATAGGAAGTATTAGACCCAGACACGGCGCACAATTATCGTGGCGCTCCGAAGTCAAATTCCACGTTAATGTATTCACACTCAGAATGTAAGTCTTCATTGATTGAAGATATACTTTACTTCGTGTGTTTCACATCTAAGTCATCAACATGCATAAGTGTTAGGATGTGTGCCTGATTACAGGACATTTGAGGATTCCAAGATATTTAGCTCACACCGCAACTTCCAAAACCTTTTCTCATCCAAGGGCTTTGTGAAGATATCTACCAGCTGCTCTTCAGTGTTGACGTGTATGATATCAATATCTTCCTTCATGACATGATCTCTGAGGAAGTGATGACGAATTTCAATGTGCTTTGTCTTCGAATGCTGAACTGGGTTGTTGGCAATCTTGATGGCGCTTTCATTATCGCAATAGAGTGGCACATGCTTCAGATGGACACCATAGTCCTTGAGAGTTTGCTTCATCCAGAGAAGCTGAGCGCATCAAGATCCAGCAGCAATGTATTCGGATTCAGCAGTGGAGAGTGATACACAATTCTACTTCTTTGAAGCCCGACAGACAAGTAATCGTCCCAGAAAGTGACATGTGCCTGATGTAGACTTGCGATCAATTTTGTCACCAGTATAATCAGCATATGAGAATCCAACTAGATCAAACTCTAAGCCCTTTGGATACCATAATCCTAGTGTTGGGGTGTAAGCCAAATATCGAAGAATTCGCTTCACAGCTAAGTGATGCGATTCCTTTGGTGCCGCTTGGAATCGAGCACACATGCAAACACTAAGCATAATATCTGGCCTAGATGCACATAAATAAAGTAAAGAACCAATCATGGAGCGGTATACCTTTTGATCGAAATATTTATCATTGGCATCGGGACTCAGATGACTTTTAGTTGGCATAGGCGTCGTGTATCCTTTAAAGTCTTGCATTCCAAACTTCTTCAGGCAATCTTTGAGGTATTTCTCTTGAGATATGAAGATGCCGTTGCTTTGCTGACGAATTTGAAGACCAAGGAAGAACTTCAGCTCACCCATCATGGACATCTGATATTGCTCTTGCATCATGTGAGCGAACTCATCACTGTATCTTTTGTCAGTGCAGCCAAAGATAATGTCATCCACATAGATTTGGCAAACAAACAGTTCACCATCATATGTCGTCGTGAAGAGTGTGGGATCCAGGGAACCAGGTTTGAAGCCGTTGCTCTTCAAGAAGTCTTTGAGTGTGTCATACCAAGCACGAGGGGCTTGTTTGAGGCCATACAGTGCCTTGTTGAGCTTGTATACCATATCAGGATGTTTTGGATCTTCAAAGCCAGGTGGTTGTGCAACATACACTTCTTCTTCAATCTTTCCATTGAGAAAGGCACTCTTCACATCCATTTGATACAGAACGATGTTGTGATGATTTGCATAGGCTAGCAGTATGCGAATAGCTTTAAGCCTAGCCACAGGAGCAAATGCTTCATCGAAGTCAATCCCTTCAATTTGAGTGTATCCTTGAGCAACGAGACGAGCTTTGTTTCTGACAACTTGACCATGCTCATCTTGCTTGTTGCGATATATCCATTTTGTGCCTATTATGTTGTGCTTGTGGGGGTCAGGATGCTTGACAAGTTCCCATACATTGTTCAGCTCAAACTATTGACGCTCTTCTTGCATAGCTTGAATCCATTCAGGTTCCATGAAGGCTTCAGCAACTTTCTTGGGTTCAGATATCGAGACAAATGCAAAGTGCCCACATAAATTTGCTAGCTGTGTTGCTCTTGAACGAGTGAGTGGACCAGGTGCATTGATGATGTCAAATATTTTCTCAACTTGTACTTCATTTGCAACACGAGGATGAACTGGACGAATATTTTGCTCTTGCTGGTCATTGTCATCATCAGGAGGATTGTCTTCAGGCTGAGCATTGTCTTCGGGTTGATTTGGAGAAGAAATGACGAGTTCCTCGTCAGGCTGTGCTTCAGAAGGCATGATTTCACCCGTTCCCATTAGCTTGATATATTCACTAGGTCGAGCTTCATCCAACACATTTGGCAGGAACTCTCTTTGTGAGCCATTCGTTTCATCAAACCGCACATCCACAGTTTCAACCACTTTATAGAGAAAGATGTTGAAGACTCTGTAGGAGTGCGAGTCCTTTCTGTAGCCGAGCATGAAACCTTCATGTGCTTTTGGTGCAAATTTTGATTTATGATGTGGATCCTTGATCCAGCACCTAGCTCCAAATACCTTGAAGTAACTGAGATTTGGCTTCTTGCCAGTAAGGATTTCATAGGACGTTTTCTTCAGAAGCTTGTGAAGATAAACACGGTTGATGATATGGCATGTTGTATCAATAGCTTCGGGCCAGAACTTTCTTGGTGTCTTGTATTCATCAAGCATCGTTCGAGCCATCTCAATTAGGGTTCTGTTCTTGCGCTCCACGATGACATTCTGCTGAGGTGTGTATGGAGCTGAGAACTCATGAGTGATTCCCATTGTATCCAGATAAAGATCAAGGCCGGTATTCTTGAACTCCGTGCCATTGTCACTTATGATATGCTTGATCTTGACGCCATAGTTGTTCATGGCACGGTTGGCGAAGCATCTGAAGACATCCTGCACTTCAGTCTTGTAGAGAATTATGTGCACCCATGTGTATCTTGAATAATCATCAACAATGACAAAGCCATAGAGACAAGCTGTGGTAGTGAACGTGGAGTAGTGAGTAGGGCCAAATAAATCCATGTGAAGCAGCTCGAAGGGTTGGGATGTTGTCATGATTGTCTTCGAGGGATGCTTGGCCCTAGTCATCTTCCCAGCTTCGCAGGCACCGCACAGATGATCTTTCTTGAACTTGACGCCCTCGATGCCTACGACGTGCTTCTTCTTCGCGAGAGTGTGCAAGTTCCTCATGCCGGCATGTCCTAGCCTCCGATGCCAGAGTCAGCACTCTGAAGCTTTTGTTAGAAGACATACGGCCATCTGTGGTCCTGCTGAGAAATCTATAATATACAAATCATCTTTCCAATATCCTTCAAAGACTAGAGACTTGTCAGATTCCATTAGTATAAGGCAACGATATTTTCCAAATATCACAATCATGTTTAAGTCACAAAGCATTGAGACAGACATTAAGTTGAAACCAAGGGATTCAACAAGCATGACTTTATCCATGTGCTGATCCCTTGAGATTGCAACTCTACCTAGACCCAATACCTTGATTTTACCAGTGTTAGCAAATGTGTTGTGACTCTTGTCAGATGGACGTAAGGTTGAGTCCATAAGAAGTCTTCGATCACCAGTCATATGATTAGTGCATCCGCTGTCCATAATCCATTCTGAAGTCTTTGGTGTCGTACCCTACAGTGCAGTTAGGGGGATAGGCTTGGCAAAGAGTATGTGAAGCATAAACATTTGATGAACAAGCGGATTATGAAAGCTTAGATCCAAGTTGGGACTGATAGGATGATTGGCAAGTGATTCAGGAACAAAATACATAGTAAGACCATTTGGGCATTTGATCTTGCGCCCTACAAGTTGTTTTAGGTCCCCAGCAATAGCACCAGACGCCTTTGATTTTAGGCTGGAGACCTTTCCCTGCAAGAGAAAGTTAATTTTTCTTAACCACCCACATCTTCAGGGGTGGCTTAGAAGCAATGAGTCTAAGAGTAGCATTTGAGAATTTTGGCTTTGTAGCCCTAGCAAATAGTCTTGGAGGAGGAGAATAATACTCATAAGAATAAGTAGAAAAGTTCTTAGTTTTGTGAATATAGCGGTTTGAGGAAACACGCTCATATTCATGGATCTGAGTACAATTTCCCTACAAAACATTGGCGTTAGGGTGACTCAGGTGAGTCCTCTGTCTATACGAAGCATTAGGACCGTATGAAGCCTTTGGTCTGGGGTTTGTCTTCTTCCCAGGTGGTGTCATAATGACATTTACTGGAAGATTCTCAAGACAACTTTTGGGAACCCAGATCTTCTTCATAGGTGGCCCGTTCCTGCAGTTAGTACCAATATACCTGGCAAACACTTCACCATTCTGATTCTTAAACAGTTTATAGTTTGCATCAAATTATTCATCAATGATAATAGGATTAGCACAAGTGAAGCCAGATAAGGTAGACGGATCTACTGAAGGTTCCTTTGCAGCAACCCATGTGGTTTTGGGGTACTGCTCAGGCTTCCAGTATGAATCATCAACATTCATTTTCCTCTCGAACCCTACACCCTCTTTCCTAGGGTTTCAGTTCAGAATCTGCTTTTTGAGGACATCACATAAAGTCTGATGCCCTTTGAGGCTTTTGTACATCCCTGTTTCAAGCAAAGTCTTCAACCTAGCATTTTCATCAGCAATAGTAGTGGTATCCTCAGCAGAGGGGTTAGTTACCCCATCAATAGTTGAAGATATTGCGACAGTAGCAGCGGTAGAACATTCAGCAACAGATGTAGCGTTATCACGCTCAATGCATTTTAGACATGGTGGTTCAAATCCTTCCTGAGCGGAGCTGATCCGTTGAGCGCGGAGTGACTCATTTTCTTTTTGAAGGTCTTCATGAGCCGCTTTCAATTTCTCAAGTTCTCGCTTCCTTTGAAGATAATCGTGGGAAAGCTTTTCGTGAGTTTTTGAGAGCGATTCATGAAGAATTTCAAGTTCCTCGTACTTAACATGAAGATTTTTGATGTCTTCAATTAAGGACTGAGAACGGGTCATTTCCGCGTCCAATAGGTCATCGCTTTTGTCTAACAGTTTTTGAATATGTTCCATAGATTTCTGTTGTTCAGTGGCAATTTTAGCAAGTGTTTTGTAGCTAGGTTTGGATTCACAATCGGAGTCATCTTCACTGGATGTTTGATAGTAAGCATCGCGTGATTTTACCTTGACACCGCGTGCCATTAAGCAGTAGGTGGGAGCAGCGTCGTCATTATCATCATCATCAGCGTTGGTGACGGAGCCATTGTCTTCAGTGTTGAAGATGGACTTGGCAACATAGGCTGTGGCTAGAGCGAGACTTGCAACACCAGAATCGGACTCCTCCTCAGACTCCACCTCTGCTTCTTCTGAAGCAGACTCCTCCTCTGAATCCATCTCCTTGCCAACAAACGCACGAGCCTTGCCAGATGAATTCTTCTTGTGTGATGAATACTTCGATGAAAACTTGGAAGAAGACTTTGAGAATTTCTTCTTTTTCTTGTCATCAGAATCATATTCCTTGCTCTTCTTCTTCTTTTTCTCATTGTCCCATTGAGGACACTCAGAGATGTAGTGACCAGGTTTCTTGCACTTGTGGCATGTTCTCTTCTTGTGGTCATAGGTAGAAGCTTCATCATTTCTATAGCTGGATCGTGAAGACTTTCTGAAGCCTTCCTTCTTAGTGAATTTCTGGAACTTCTTCACAAGCATGGCAAGCTCCTTTCCAATGTCTCCGGGATCACTAGAACTGCAGTCAGATTCTTCTTCACATGAGGAAACAACCTTTGCCTTCAAACCGCGAGTTCGGCCATAGTTGGGACCATAGATGTCATGTTTCTCAGATAGCTGGAACTCATGTGTGTTGAGCCCCTCAAGTATGTCAGACGGATCGAGAGTCTTGAAGTCAGGGTGCTCTTGAATCATCAGGGCAAGGGTGTCAAATGAGCTGTCAAGTGATCTCAGGAGTGTCTTGACGATTTCATGCCTGGTGATCTCAGTGACGCCAAGTGCTTGAAGCTCATTTGTGATGTCAGTGAGGCGATCGAATGTGAGCTGGACATTCTCATTGTCGTGTCTCTTGAAGCGATTGAAGAGGTTGCGAAGAACACTGATCCTTTGATCTCTCTGAGTTGCGACGCCTTCGTTGACCTTGGAGAGCCAGTCCCAGACTAGCTTCGACGTTTCCAGAGCACTCACGCGACCATACTGTCCTTTGGTCAGATGACCACAGATAATGTTCTTGGCAGTGGAATCCAGTTGAACGAGCTTCTTGACATCAGCAGGAGTGAGACCTTCACCAGTCTTGGGAACGCCGTTCTTGACAACATACCAGAGGTCCACATCAATGGCTTCAAGATGCATGCGCATCTTGTTCTTCCAGTAGGGGTATTCAGTGCCATCGAAGACGGGGCACGCAGCGGAGACTTTGATTATCCCTGCAGTCGACATAGCTAAAACTCCAGGTGGTTAAACCGAATCACACAGAACAAGGAAGTACCTTGCTCTGATACCAATCGAAAGAGTTGCATATCGACTAGAGGGGGGATGAATAGGTGATTTTTATGAAAGTCTTCAAAACATGGAAGTTTCGAAGACAAACGATAGAACCAATCCTATTTATATGCAGGGGAAGGTAGACTACACTAGACAAGCCATAGTCAAGTATTCAACGAAGTGAAAGCACGAAGACTAATAGCAGCTAGGCAGTATGGATCAGGATGGAAGATTGTATGAAGCAAGTCAGATCAAGTAGTCACACAGTGAAGTCAAACAGATAAGGCAAGCAGGCAATGACTTCCCAAAGACAGACAGTAAGTAAAGAGAAGGAAGGGATAGAACCAGTAGCTTGGGAAGACAGTGATTTGTTAGAACAGTTCCAGTTGCTGTGACAACTGTACGTCTGGTTAGGGAGGCTGAGATTTAACTCTGAAAACCGCGTCTTCGCCTTATTCCCCTTGAGCTAAGGACACCTAGTCCTCGCCCAATCACTCTAGTAAGTCTTCAAGGTAGACTTCCAAACCTTCATAGACTTCGTTCACCGGCAATCCACAATGACTCTTGGATGCTCAAAACGCGACGCCTAACCGGCTGGAGGAAACACAGTCCTCAAGTGTAACAAGTCTTCAGGTCACACAGACAGAAAGACTTCAGTGATGCCTAACACTCTTTGGCTCTAGGTGTTTGGGCTTTGTCCTCGCAAGGATCTCTCTCTCAAATGCTTCGGAGGTGGGTTGCTCTCAAACAACAAAAGCCGTGTAATAACTTTGAGCAGCCACCAATTTATGGTGTAGGGGGTGGGCTATTTATAGCCACTAGGCAACCCGACCTGATTTGTTCGAAGTGGCCCTGGGTCACTAAGGAACTGACACGTGTTCCAACGGTCAGAGTTCAAAGACACGCGGCAACTTTACTTGGGCTACAAGTAAAGCTGACTCATCCAGCTCTGGATAAGGTTTGCTCTCATTGTCTATGCTCGAAGACATAGGATTTGGTTGAGCATCACTTCAGTCACTCTGACTTCGTTCACTTGGACCCCACTTAACAGTACGGTGGTTCCTATGACTCAACAAAGAAGAAAAGGAAACAACGAAACATCTAAGTCTTCGCGCTCCATAGTCTTCACTCAATGTCTTCTCGCGTCATAGTCTTCAATATGAATATCTTCATATACCACCATTGTCGTCAATGTCTTCATACGTTTTTAGGGGTCATCTCCGGTAGGTAAACCGAATCAATGAGGGACTACTACCTGAGTTATCCTGCAATTCTCACAAACAAATTACTCTCTCAACCAGGTTTGTCGTCAATACTCCAAAACCAACTAGGGGTGGCACTAGATGCACTTACAGATATACCGATTAAAAGCTGTTGAAAACACATAACTTTCACACGTTGATCAATTTTTCATACTGGTGATGGTTCAAAAGAATTTTTTGAATACATTAAAACGTGCTTTAAACGGTATGCATGAAAATTTTAAATCGTTCATCGAAATGTAGCACATAATATACTGTTGGAAAGTTATGAATAGCAGCAAGTTTTTCATGTAGACATGTGTTACAAATTTGTTGTCGTTTGAGAGCATTTTTTAAAATGGTAAAACAACGTTGTTTTTTTTGCCTTTTTTCAACATGTAAATGAACGACGGACGTCTCGCACATGAATTCTGAATAATGCTAGGAGAAGCACGTGAATTTATTGCAACAAACATTTTAAGCTTTTTGTTTTCTATTATTATATTCTTATCTGAAACACAATTCGTGTAGTGGTTGAACTTCCAGCTGTTTTCACCTTCAACTTCTGTCATGTATTTTTGTTCAACCTCTCTCACAAGAATTTTTGAACTTTCTCCGGTCGAGGACTTGAACTTCTAGCAGCAATATTTTTTGTTTTCGAACATGAAAATACAAGGTGAACCTCTCTCGCAAAAATTTTAAGCTTCCCCGGATAGAGCACTTGAACTTCTTGCAACAAACCTTTTAAGCTTCTATTTTCTGTACTTTTATTCTCACCTGAAATGCATTCCTTGCAGTACTTGAACTTCTCGTTGTTTTGACTATGAACTTCTGTCACATTTTTGTGTGCACGTCGAATTACACGCAATTAAAGGTCGGATGTCATTTTTTGCTTTTTTTGTAAAACATGTAATTGGAGGTCGGACGCCCCGCATTATAAATTATGAACCGTGCATGAAGGTGCACGTGAACTTCCTGCAACAAATCTGAGTTTTTATATACTTCGAATCGTTCTAAATTTTTATTTAAACTTTTTTGTGTTTTTTAGAAATGTGAAAATTGTAGTTTTCTTAGAAACATCGAACTTCTTCATTATTTCTAATAGAACTTATTGGTCTTATTCTTTAGTAACCGGAAAAAACTGAGTTTTCTAATAAATATCAAACTACTCTACTTTTAAAAATTGAACTTCTTGGTTTTATTATTTAGTAACGAGAAAAAACTGAGTTTTTTATATGCATTGAACTACTTCGTTTTTTTAAATTGAACTTCTTGATTTTAATCTTTAGTATGGAGGAAAATCTTAGATTTTTGTAAACATCAAACAACTTCATTTTTTAATTAGGACTTTTTGGTGTTATTCATTAGTAAAGGGGAAATGTAGATCTTAAAAAACAAGGGGAAATCTATGTTTACAAACTTTTTACAACTCGGTTTTTTAATTTGACATTCTTGGTTTTGGAATATACATTTTGAAATTCTATGTTATTTAGGGCCAGTTCTTTTGGTGGCTTCTAGAATAAGCTGAAATAAGCTACCCCCTACCCAGCTTATTCAAGAAGCCCAAACAAATTTATTTTTTTAGAAGCCTAGTAGTTAAGAATAGATTAGTAGACTTCTAAAATAAAAAAATTGGTTGGGCTTCTATAATAAGCTAGGTAGGGGGCAGCTTATTCTGGAAGCCCAAAAAAGCTAGGAAAAGAACTGGCACTTAAATTTGAACTTCTCCATTTTTATTAAAATGTAGAAACACCCTTTTCTATAAACTTTTCGAACATCTCCATTTTTTATTTTTTGAACTTCTTGGTTTATTCTAAAGTAACGAGGAAAATCACAGGTTTGTAATAAACATTGAACCACCCGATCATTTAAGTTTGAACTTCAAGGTATTTTTTAGAAATGGTTAAACTTACAAAACAAATTTATGTTCTTTTCCACTTTCTACGAACATACTATGTTATATCTTGTGAAGTTTTCTTTGTCTTGCGACATATTTTTGCTGTTGGTGAAATGGCCTAGGCGATCTTTTATTTTTCATTGATGAATTTCTTCAGTATACGGTACACGCGAACTTAGGAACTTCGATAACATGAACGTCAAGAAAATTTCACAGAACAATACAAATACACTTCATGTGCTACATGCACAACCAATACATCATCAAGTATAGCACACCAATACATCATAAAGCTTTGGTACCAACATACATATGTAGCGTCACACTAACATTATTTGTTTCTGTTCTAATCCTTGGGAAAAATAATTTGTACAAACTTTGACTTTTAGAAAAAATGCTCACTTGTTTTAATTGAACTTCAACATTTCTATTCGTCATTCTTGAAGGAGTGTAATTGAAAACCCTGGTGAGATAACTGAAATGTACTATCATCCCTTTCTAACAACAGACCACACTTTTTGTTGTTGTCTTTGAGCTTGTGAGGATTTCAGAAGAAATTTGATGCTTTTTTAACTCCGACCCTAAGTTTTTTATGAACTTCTAGATTTCATGAAAGCACTACTGTGTGTGTTTTGTAATTCCTCATATCTTCCCCTTTTTTATAAACTACCAAAAAACTTTTTTTAAAATACATGGTGATAGAGAGGTAATAGAGTCGAACTTACTGGCCATCAATTCATGAACCTTTTCACATAATTAGCTATTTCCCATGGAAATGCACATTTTTTGGGCCATATACATCCATTTGAAACAGCACCATGACGAAGAGAAGAAATGTGCAGTAGTGTAGCAATTTTAGAATGACAAGGTTGTACACTGGGTCAGATGCATAACAAACTTGTGCCTCGTTAGATTTTTTCAAAGATAAAACTGAAACATATAGATACAACTAAACTTCAGAACTAGCCACCGGCACTGCCGTCGTAATGGAGAGAGAAGGGAGGTATAGTTCTCGGTCGTTGCGCCGACGAGGCAGAGTGCACGCGCGCTGGAGGAGGGCGGGTCGTACCAGAGAGCAGGTCACACCAGAGGGGAGGGCAGGCCACGCCAGAGTGTAGGGAAGGTCGCACCAAAGCGGAGGGCATCGCCTGCCGAAACCTCTCTCGCACACGGGCGGAGGGGAGGGAGTCCATGAACTGGGCATGTCCTCTACTATGGCGGGCGGAGCTGGATTCGGTCGCCACACGGTGGACGGGGAGGCGCCCGTGTCTGAGGAAGAACAACAAGGAGGCATGCGTCGCAGGGGGGGCGTTGCCAGAGGAGGAGTTGGGCGACGTCAGGGGCAGCGGAGGCGTGGCGGCATACCAGAGGTAGGTGACGGGGTCACGCACCGGCGCTTCATGGTGGGAGGCAGCATCGGGGTTGCACGCCGGTGCTTGGTGGCGGCAGGCGGTGGTGGGATCATTCCCGGTCGGATCCGGGGGAAGGAGGCGATCCGGT
>LR738715.1:515084560-515099158 GCA_902687465.1 Secale cereale
AACAAAACTCGTATTGCGGTATCTTAGAATATTTAATAAAGTATATTGAGAATGATAAAGAGGTATAATTAATGCGTATATGAGGTATATTGAGGATGGGAGTATATACTCCCAGGAGTACAGAAAAGGAGTCATATATATATATATATATATATATATATATATATATATATATATATATATATATATATATATATATATATATATATATATATATATAGGGAAACGTTTATGGCCGGGGCGCTGGTCGAATCTTCGACCGGTCGCTAGCCACACTGGCTTCTGGCGCTTGCCCACGTGAGATTTCTTTTTTTGTTCGGCCCCACGTGGACCATTCCTCCCTCCTTATCCTTTTCTCAGCCACACGTCTTCATAACCTACCTCCAGCCCCATCTTTCCCCGGGCCATGTTTCTTCTTTCCCCTCGCCTCCTTCCCTATGCGCCTCCGTCCCCTACCTCCAACCTTATGCGCACGCATCCCTCCTCCTCCCCCTTCCCTGGGCTGCGACTAGGCCACCACGAGCCCCATCGCCGGTGGGCAGGCGCTCCCTCGCCGGCCGCCATGGCTGCTTGCTGCCATGCCCCGATCCACCCGCGTATACAAGTGTTGCAACCATCACCTAGAAAAGCTTCAACAGCTGTTGAAAAAAGCTTCAACCATAGACATAAAAAACTTCAATGGCACTACACAATAAGGGGAAGCTACAACCGTAGTTGGATTTTGCTACAACCGGAGAAGCTTTTTGCTACATCCATCGGGGGGAGCTGCGACCTCGTGATGACGACAACGATGATTTGCTGCAACTGTAGTAGGATTTTGTTACTACCGTTAGAGTTTTTTGCTACATCCATGTAAGGCGGAGCTGTGACCTCGCGAAGGCGGCGACGACGTTTTGCTGCACCCGTAGTTTGATTTTGCTACTACCGGTGAAGTTGTTTGCTACATCCATTCAAATGGCGTTGATTGACTGGCAGCCGTCGTCGATGTAATTCCGTGCAACGAGCATCAATGGTGAGGGGCGGCGGCGGAGCTACAACCATCGTCGTCAAGAGCCGCAACCCGCAGGTGGAGTTGTTGCATGGGCCGAGGCGACAATGAGACCGGGAGGGTGAGGATTGGTGACAAGAACGGCTGGCGAGGGCGGGGTCCGGCGGGCGACGAGGAAGACCAGCGAGGGTGGGGATTGACGATGGGGACGGCCACCATAGGGGATAGGAGGCGCGGTGCCGCGGTCCCCGAGCGGGACATGCAGATCCAGCCCGAATTGCCACAGGAAGAAGAAGCTAGGGTCGCTCTTTTTTTTTGCGTGGATCCAACTGCTGCGCGGCTCGCATCCAACGGCTCGGGCTAGACCGGCCGAAACTTTCGGCCGGTGCGCCTGCGTCTATAAGCGCCCATATATAATTGGGTCACATGCTGGTGTGGTTGTCTTTGACCCTCTCTTGCATTTTTGTTGATGACAAATGGTGCTATAGAAAATAGTGGACGACTCGGATGAGACAACTGTGTGTAGGCATACGCGCGTTGGACACGAGTGCATTGGATTAACCGCATGCGATGCTCGTGCCCTGTAGAATCGCCATGACTTCGCAAGCGCGAGCAAGGGTGAAGGGTGTACAAGATATTTAGGATGAATTCCACATCCGCGTCCTAAAATTAGGACGAACCTTGTGCCATAAAAAACATAGCTAGAAATCTAAAAAAAAATCTACCCGCCTTGAGAGATGCAAAAATCAGTGGTTCCGCGATTTTCCTTATTATCATACACAATTGTTATTTTTGAACCGTGTGTGATATTTGTTGCTGCCACCCCACTTTAATTCCTCTTCAAAATTTTAGTAGACGCGGTATTTTAACCGTCGC
Source organism: Secale cereale (assembly GCA_902687465.1). Taxonomy (NCBI): domain Eukaryota; kingdom Viridiplantae; phylum Streptophyta; class Magnoliopsida; order Poales; family Poaceae; genus Secale; species Secale cereale. The sequence continues at coordinate 515,086,425 of LR738715.1, forward strand.
CCTCACTCCTCCACCACCGACCTTATAGTAAAATTCCAGTAACCGAGGCATTTGAACCGTCGCTCGTCCTTGTCCACCACCATCTCCATCCATCATCACTAAAATATTCAGTAGCCATAACGTATCCTCAAATACCACCCCCACTCCAAAGTCCATGTGACGCCCCAAAACCGACGCTCCAGAAGACTTCCATATATTTCGACGCCACCGTGTGTTTCATTTGTGCTTGCTCTATTTATTCTTTGCATTGCATCATGTCATCATGCCATCACGCCATTTAATTTTTAATAACTCAACTGAATAAATTGCATAGATCTTTTGGATCTATTTAAATCGAGGGATTTCACATGATGATTTCTCTTTATAACATATGCTCTCAATATATTAGGGAGCTATTATAAAAATATTCCATTAACTTTGGAATCACCAATAACACACTTGCAAAATTCCCATGACTTTTCTACTTCAAGTTTTGACTCTCTAACATTCCTCAAATTCTTATCTCTTTATCGAGGTTCCTCCAAAATCAGCAACATTTTTGGACACTTCAAAGCTTGTGCTACCTCAAACCATTTGAATTAAATTTAAATGAGTTTGAATTTAAATCTTGCATTCATGCCAGCAGTTATTTTTCTTGGATCAGTCACATTTTTGTGAGTCCAGGAAAATTAACCCCATGCCCACTACTCTCCTACCTTCTTCTCTCTTTTCTTTCTTTCTATTTTTTCTGTAATGAAAAGAGAAGGTAGAGAGAGAGAGAGAGAACCTTCGCTAGCCGGCCATTTAGGCGCCCGTTTCTTTTCGCTGGACCTCCCCGTCGCCCTCGTCGGCGACCAGCACCACCCCTGCCCCACGCCATACCTCCTCCTCCCCGAGCCCCTCGTCTCAAGTGCCCCAAGCCATCGGCCAGTTCTGTTGCCGACAGACCAGTTCCGGTCGCCCCTCGTCTTCCCTTCCTTGCAAGTCGCCGCGTCTGCACCAAGTCCGTCACCGCCAAGTTCCTGCCCAAGCCGCCATGTACCCGGACCTCCGGTGCCAAGGCCTTGGACACGCTAGCCGCCTCGCCCCCCTCCATCCTTGTCCCGCGCAGTCGCCGCCCTGCCGCTGAGCACGAGCGCTGCTACTCTCCTCCGCTCCGACGTCCCTGCTCCGTCCAGCATGCGTGCCGCCGCGGCCCTCCTCTGCTCCACCTCCGCTGCGCCAAGGCACCCCGGCCTTCTCCTGCTCCTCAACGGCCTTTCCTCTGCGCCCTGCCGCATCCCTGCTTCATGTCAAGGCCGACGACGACCACTTCTTCTAGCCGTTGCTTGGCCAGCCGTCAACAACCAGCAGCCCGAGCTGCCTCCATGCACCTCCAGTGGCCTCCCGAGGTAGAGCCGTGCAAGTCCCTTGACGCCCCTTCAGTTCATCAAGATCGGAAAGACCACCACCGCCCTTGGATGCCACTGGATTTGTCCAAGTCCAATGATGCTTTTGTACAACTACGTTGCGGAGACCAAGACCGGCAAGTCCACAAGGGACCCCGAACGACTACTTCCACGATGATGCGAGTACAAGTACTCTCGACGTGTTTTTCGCCAAGTATAGCGACGTGGATCAGTCAAGTTCATCTACGAAAAACGTGTATGACCACCGTCGAGACCGCAAGTACCACTACATCGACGTGTACGACTACCGTCGACCCTCAAGGGCACAGTGAACGTCAAGTTCCACTATCGATTACCCCGAACATCTAAGAAACATGTACCACTACTTCTACTACCGGATCGCAAGTATGACTACTTCCCTCAAAGACTCGATCCGCCCCAAAATGCACGCATCAAAGGTATAACCCCGAGACGACGCCCGTGGACGAATATTGTGTGATGTATGAGATGAATCGCATGTTTGCACTGTGTCCGAGTTGTCGCTTGCACATTCCTCCGTGTTGCCATGTCGTCATCACGTGGGAACCGGATAACCGGGATCACCCCACCATCTTGCATGACACGCTCCCGTCATACTTCTTTTGCACTGGTCTCTCAATGAGTTACCGGAACCGATATGTTGTTGTGGCATTATTTTCGGATTCGCCATCGTCGCACCCCTTTCCTTCCACCACAGTGACGAAATACTTTATATCATCTTCTTGCCAAAGTTTTCCTAAAATTGCATAAAAACTCCCAAATGTCATCCGCATCATGATAACAACATTTGAAATGTTTTAATTTTTGTGTGCTTAAAGAATTTCTAAATGACATGGGGATTTTTCCAGAATTGCTGTTGTTATTTCCGGCCTCATTTAAATGCCTTGATAATGCAGTTTTCTAATGCTTCACCCCTTGCCATGTTAACCAACATTTAAACTTGTTGGATTCATAAACAAGAGTCAACTAAATAAATCAAATGTGGTGTTTCGTAAATATGCAACTCGTTGCATATTGAGCTCCACTTAACCTGTAGTTCTATTTGTGCATCATGCCATGTTTATGCTTGTGTGTTTACCATGTTGCTTGCTTCTTTCCAGTTTGCTTCTCTCGTTAGCTTCGTTTTCGTTCCAGAGTTGTGAGGGCTCTTTCAACTACGACCGTTTGTCTTCTTCATGGACCCGTTCTTCTTCCTTGCGGGATCTCAGGCAAGCTGACTGTCACCTTTGAACTCATTAATATCATTGCTATGCTAGTTGTCTCGATGCTATCGCTATATGTCGCGCTGACTATCTATTGTTGTCGGCCTCTCATTGTTGCCATGAAACCTCTAACCTTTGACACCATCCCAACAAACCGTTGTTTGGCTATGTTACCGCTTGCTCAGCCACTCTTATAGTGTTGCTAGTTGCAGGCGAAGATGAAGTAATACACATATATACTTGGTAATGGGTGGAAGGCATGGCCTGTTGCTTGGTGTTTTGTTCCACACATGCCGCGTTAGGATCCGATAAACCAGTGTTATGTTCCTTGATTTTGTCTTCCAAACACGGTTGGGGTTTATGGGACGCCTTGAAAATTCGCTTTGTTTAAAGCTTTTCCAGCAAGGCCCAACCTTGGTTTTACATTTGCCTAATAACTAAAACTTGCATAGGGACCGGCTAGCACCCGAGGATTCTTAATCAACCACCGAGCCAGTGCTCCTTCGAGTGTTGTTCCAAACTGGGCGATGTCCGGCGCCCCCTAGGCAACCAGGGTCTCAGCTAACCCGACAACTTGCCCATCCCCTGTGCCCCGAGAATGAGTTACGTGCGACTCCTATCGAGATTTGTCGGCACATCGGGCGGTCATGCTGGATTAGTTTTACCATTGTCGAAATATCTTGAGCACAGGATTCCGAGAATACTCGGGTCTTCCCAATTTTGGAGTTGTTACTCCGCTGATCGTGAGAGCTTGTGATGTGCTAAGTTGGGACACCCCTGCACGGTTATGATCTTTCGAAAGCCGTGCCCGCGGTTATGTGGCAGATTGGAATTTGTTAATGTCTGGTTGTAGAAAACTTGATAGAGCATCCGAAATAAAATACACCAACCGCGTGTGTAACCGTGACCGTCTCTTTTCAATTTGAGAAGAGAACACGGTGGGGTTATGTTTGACTCGTAGGTAGTTCAGGATCACTTATCGATCATTACTAGTTTGTGACTGTTTGCGTAGATGCTCATCTTATTCTTGTACTCGTAAGTTATCCACCATATAATGCTTAGCCGCTACTGCAACTTCACCACTTAACCTTTCCATACCCATTAAGCTTTGCTAGTCTTGATACCCATGGTTATGGGATTGCTGAGTCCTCGTGGCTCACACATACTACAACAATAGTTGCAGGTGCATGTTTCCGATGACTTGACGCGAGAGCGATGTTTACTTGTCTTGTAGCTCTTTCTTCTTCTTCTTCGTTAGTCTTGGGATAGGTTCCTGGTCGGCAGCCTGGGATAGCAGGATGGATGTCGTGTGCTTTTCATGTTTTCATCCGTAGTCGGATGTCTTGTGTATGATGTCGATGTATTCATGTGGCTATTGTATGACTTGTATGTATCCCCATCTATTTATGTATTGGTACAATGTAATGATATTCATCTTGCTAAGCGCCCGGAATGCGGTTGTGCCCCAATCACGATTTCATCACGTGATCGGGATAGAAGGGCATCTTGGGCGTGACAAGTTGATATTAGAGCCTCGGTCGACCATAGGAGCCCCCTTGATTGATCGTAGTTTGGTCGTTGTCGAGTCTAGCAAAAAACTATTTTGGAGTCTAGTTATATCGGAGAGTAGGAATTAATTTTACTCCTCAGCCCCTTCGTCGCTCTGGTGAGGAATCTTGACGTAGGTGTTTTGAATTACTCCTCTTCCCCTTCAATTTTTTTTAGAATCACGCGGTTAGTTTTTGTTTGTTGCGATATCAAATCTTTTCATCCGGTGCATTTCTCGTCAGGTGGATTCGACCCTCTTCCCCTTTTTGCAAGATCAATCCTCAGTTCTTTCTCAACCGACATTGTTTCCCCTTCCGAAGTGGTCTTTCTTTTCCCACTCGCCCACCATTTTTCTTCTCGGAATTGTAATCATCGAGTATCCATCCTATTTGTGCGAAGTTTCTTAATTTTCTCCTTAATTATTCCAACTGGTGAATTCTTGTCTAGTTTGTCCTTCTTCATCTCTTTTCTTTTTCGGTGGATTCAATTCAAGTATTCGGTGTTCATCATATTCTTTTCCCTCGTCTAAATTGTTTCCCCATGCTCGTTCGCTTCTGGCTACTTAATTGTTCCGGAGTTCTGAAGATGTCTCAGAATATTCGCGTTTCCATTCTTAATCTGTTCAAGCTATTTCAAGGTTGTTATCTCATTCAAGTCATTTAATTCATCCGGTGCAATCTCTCTTTCAAGTAATCATTTCAACGGTGTCTCTTTTGAGTGGGCCCTAACCCACAGGTCTTTCCCAGGATCTTACGTGGCTCTTCTAATTATTTTTTCCGAAGTTATTCCCAAATTCTTTTCAAAGTGTGACGTAAGAATGGATTCCATCAGTCATATGCCTTCTCCAAGATCGCTCTTAAATTATTTTCATACTTGGTTGAACCTCCCATCTTTCATTCTTCCGGAGTATCTCACAAATTCTTCATGGTATCCTCGTCATCATTCTCAACATTTGAAGACCGAGGAAGAGTTTTCCTCTAAATCTTTTCTTACCCATCTGAAGCATTTCATGAATTATTTCCATTGTGATCCTCCGAAGGCCATCATTTCAGAAGTTTTCTTCATTCTCAGTTTTCAACCTCACCCTCGAACTATTCTTAATTGATGCCTCTTCATTGGTCTCCATATTCTTCCGGTGCATCATTCAAGTATTCTCTACTCTGCTCATGATCCCTTCGTTCTGTTGTATCTAAGTTTCCTCAAGTGCCTTTGTTCTTTTTCTAATTCTTCCGAGTGATTCACTCTCATTTCTTAATTCGTTTCAATTCTTACTGTGGTTCATCATATCATATTCTCGGTTCCAAGTTGTTCATCTTCTTTTCTGGAACTCCAAGTTATTTCAATTATATCATTTCAAAGCTCCATCTTAATCATTGCAAGGCTTCAATCTTATTATTTTCATCCTTCACTTCTTCTCATCATTTTGTTACCGGGGTTCTTCATGGTGGTTAATCAAAGATTTCTTTCACTCTTGAATTGATCATCAAGATTCTTCATCAATGAGCTCAACCATTCTTCATCATGCATTTCTAAGTGCAATTCTTTCTACCTTATATTTTGAGGTTGTGTTATGTCATTCTTGACAAGTTTCCTTCGTGTTTCATGTTTCACAAGTTTTCTAGAATGAGATATTGTGAAATCATCAGTTTCTCTTTGTTTATGAGTGTTTCAACCCATAATAATTTCTTTGTTGGAGTATCTTGGTATAGATTTCGTTTAAAGTCTTCCATTGGGAATGTTGCTATTTACAGTGCTTAGAAATGAACGAAGTTCTCCATTTATCCTCCTGGTGAAATAACTTTTTTGCCTCCTTGCTGATATCAATCCAATCAAATGTTTCCATTAGCGGCTGGTAGTCACCTCATAATTTTGAGATGTTTTCCATAAGCCCACGAGAAGCATATCTTTTGCGTGCTGATTCTTTCAACAACTCCATTCAACCCTTGTTTGTAAGGATGATCTTCAAACTCAACTGTGGTAGAAGTGGTTGTTCTTCTTCGTTCTTTCCAATCCATTATTTTGTTCCAGAGGCAGTGTGTTGTTGATTTAATCAAGTATCATCCCAACTTGGCAAGCTCATGTTAATTCCTTCCATTTTCAGTCAGAGTGCTGTCTGAATTCTTTCATTCTTATTCCTTCCCTATCTTGTGTTAACCGGAGTGGTTTTTAAATTCTTTCGACATCCGTGAGCTCTTGTTCATGTCTTTCAACCTACAAGGTTCTCGTAATGTTCCTTGCTCCTCTTTGCTAATTGATGTTTGCAATCTATTTCATCTCCATTGTATTCTTTCTTTCAATTTGTTCAACCTCAAGGTTTTTTGGTTTCACTCGTTTGTCGAAGAAGCAACTTTGTTTTACATCTTCCTCTTCCGCTTTTCTCCGGTGCCATTCCTAGGATCTCGGGTCGAGATTCTCTGTTAGTTTGGGAGAGTTGTGACACCCCAAGACCGACGCTCCAGAAGACTTCCATATATTTCGACATCAGCATGTGTTTCATTTATGCTTGCTCTATTTTTTTGCATTGCATCATGTCATCATGCCATCACACCATTTAATTTTTAATAACTCAACCGAATAAATTGCATAGATATTTTGGATCTATTTAAATCGAGGGATTTCACATGATGATTTCTCTTTATAACATATGCTCTCAATATATTAGGGAGCTATTATAAAAATATTCCATTAACTTTGGAATCACCAATAACACACTTGCAAAATTCCCATGACTTTTCTACTTCAAGTTTTGACTCTCTAACATTCCTCAAATTCTTATCTCTTTATCGAGGTTCCTCCAAAATCCGCAACATTTTTGGACACTTCAAAACTTGTACTACTTCAAACCATTTGAATTAAATTATAATGAGTTTGAATTTAAATCTTACATTCATGCAAGCTGCTATTTTTCTTGGATCAGTCACATTTTTGTGAGTCCTGGAAAATTAACCCCATGCCCACTACTCTCCTAACCTTCTTCTCTCTTTTCTTTCTTTCTATTTTTTCTGTAAATGCAAAGAGAAGGAAAGGAGAGAGAGAGCCTGCGCCAGCCGGCCATTTAGGCCCATCTCACCCAACCAGCCTCCAAGGCCCATCTACAGTCCACTCGGCGCCTTGTTAACCCTAGCCCCAATCCCGCTCGATCCTCTCACTCCTTCGTCCTCCTTCTGCGCCGCCACATCCACACACTCGCACACACAGGGCCGTGCCCGATGCTCGTGCTCCAACACCCTGTTGCGTCCTCCTCCTTGACGCCTCATGCTCGCCTCAATTCCCGCCGCTGGCGCCTGTTCCCTTTTGCCGGACCTGCCCGTCGCCCACATCGGCGACCAGCACCACCCCTGCCCCATGCCACACCTCCTCCTCCTCCCCGAGCCCCTCTCTCCAGTGCGCCCCAAGCCATCGGCCGGTTCCGTCACCGACCGACCACTTTCGGTCGCCCCTCGTCTTCCTCGCCACGCAAGCCACTGCATCTGCACCAAGTCCGTCTCCATCTGGAGCCGCCATATACCCGGAGCTCCGGTGCCAAGGGCTTGGACGCGCCTGCCGCCTCGTCCTCCTCCATCCCCGTCCCATGCAGTCGCCGCCCCTGTCGCTGAGCACGAGCGCTACTGCTCTGCTCCGCTCCATCGCCCCTGCTTCGTCCAGCAAGCGTGCTGCCACGACCCTCCTCTCCTCCGCCTCCGCTGTGCCAAGGCACCCCTGCCGTCTCCTGCTCCTCGCCGGCCTTCCCTATGCGCGCTGCCGCACCCCTGCTTGATGCCAAGGCCGACGACGACCATTTCTTCTAGCCGCTCCTCGGTCAGGCATCAACAACTAGCTGCTCGAGCTGCCTCCATGCACCTCCGGTGGCCACTCGAGGTAGAGTCGTGCAAGTCCCTCGATGCCCCTTCAGTTCATCAAGATCGCCAAGACCACCACCGCCCTTGGATGCCTCTGGATTCGTCCAAGTCCGACGATGCTTTTATACAACTACGCTACGGAGACCAGGATCGGCAAGTCCACAAGGGAGCCCGAACGACTACTTCCACAACGATGTGAGTACAAGTACCCTCGACGTTTTTTTCTCCAAGTACCGCGACGCGGATCAGTCAAGTTCATCTACGAAAACGTGTATGACCATCGTCGAGACCGCAAGTACCACTACATCGACATGTACGACTATCGTCAACCCTCGAGGGCACCGTGAACGTCAAGTTCCACTACCAATGACCCCGAACATCTATGAAACATGTACCACTACTTCCACTACCGGACCGCGTGTACGACTACTTCCCTCAACGACTCGATCCACCCCGAAACGAACGCTTCGAAGGTACAACCCAGAGACGACGCTCGTGGACGAATGTTGTGTGATGTATGAGATGAATCGCATGTTTGCACTATGTCCGAGTTGTCGCTTGCACATTCCTCCTTGTTGCCATGTCGTCGTCACATGGGAACCGGGTAACCGGGATCACCCCACCATATTGCATGACAAGCTCCCGTCATACTTCTTTTGCACCGGTCTCTCAATGAGTTACCAGAACCGATCTGTTGTTGTGGCATCATTTTCGGATTCGCCACCGTGGCACCCCTTTCCTTCCACCACGGTGATGATATACTCTATATCATCTTCTTGCCAAAGTTTTCATAAAATTGCATAAAAACTTGCAAATTTCATCCGCATCATGATAACAACATTTAAAATGTTCAAATTGTTGTGTGCTTAAAGAATTTCTAAATGACATGGCAATTTTTCAGAATTGTTGTTGTTATTTCGGCCTCATTTAAAATGCCTAGATAGTGTAGCTTGCTCATGCTTCACCCCTTGCCATGTTAACCAACATATAAACTTGTTGGATTCATAAACGAGAGTCAACTAAATAAATCAAATGTGGTGTTTCATCAATATGCAAGTCGTTGGATATTACCTGTAGTTTTATTTGTGCATCATGCCATGTTTATGCTTGTGTGTTTACCATGTTGTTTGCTTCTTTCCGGTTTTCTTCTCTCGTTAGCTTCGGTTTCATTACGGAGTTGTGAGGATTCTTTCGACTATGACCGTTTGTCTTCTTCATGGACCCGTTCTTCTTCCTTGCGGGATCTCAGGCAAGATGACCGTCACCTTGGATCTAATTACTATCATTGCTATGTTAGTTATCTCGATGCTATCTCTATATGTCGCGTTGCCTATCTATTATTGTCGGCCTCTCATTGTTGCCATGAAACCTCTAACCTTTGACACCATCCCAGCAAACCGTTGTTTGGCTATGTTACCGCTTGCTCAGCCCCTCTTATAGCGTTGCTAGTTGCAGGCGGAGATGAAGTTTGCTCCATGTCGGAACATGGACGTTGGAATATCACAATATCTATTACTATAATTAATGCACATATATACTTGGTAATGGGTGGAATTTGCTTAGTGTTTTGTTCCACTCATGGCGCCTTAGGATCCGATAAACCCGCGTTATGTTCCTTGATTTTGCGTTCCTACCACGATGTTTATGGGCCCCCCTTGATAATTCGCTTTGTTTAAAGCTTTTCCAGCAAGGCCCAACCTTGGTTTTACATTTTCCTAATAACTAAAACTTCCATAGGGACCGGCTAGCACCCGATGATTCTTAATCAACCCCAGGGCCAGTGCTCCTCTGAGTGTTGTTCCAAATTGGGCGATGTTCGGCGCCCCCTGGGCATGCAGGGTCTCTGCTAACCCGACGTCTTGCCCATCCGGTGTGCCCCGAGAACTAGATACGTGCGACTCCTATCGGGATTTGTCGGCACATCGGGCGGTCTTGCTGGTTTAGTTTTACTATTGTCGAAATATCTTGAGCACAGGATTCCGAGAATACTCGGGTCTTCCCAATTTTGGAGTTGTTACTCCACTGATCATGAGAGCTTGTGATGGGCTAAGTTGGGACACCCCTGCAGGGCTATGATCTTTCGAAAGCCGTGCTCGCGGTTATGTGGCAGATTGGAATTTGTTAATGTCTGGTTTGTAGAAAACTTGAGAGAGGATCCGAAATAAAATACACCAACCGCGTGTGTAACCGTGACCGTCTCTTTTCAATTTGAGAAGAGAACACGGTGGGGTTATGTTTGACTCCTAGGTAGATCAGTATCACTTAGCGATTGTCAGGACCAGATTTTCGGGATATTAATTTCCCAAAAGCGGCCCTTGTGCTCACCAGCCCCAGGATTACTGTTAGCTGATGAGGCACCAACTTGTTACAGAAACACCAAGCAAAAATACATGATATGTAGTACAAGACCATTCTGGCATGTGAGTACAACACAAGGTTTCTAGTGGCTGATGGCGGAAGCATTTTGTGGTACATCGGTGACTATGGGACTCCATTTCCCACAGGAACAACTGACCAGGATAACTCCTATCTTCGCGAGGCTGCAATCTCCCTTTGCGTAGTTTCCAGGGCCGTCATCGCATCGTTCCTTCCCACGCAAGGAATCTGGCCAAGACAATAGCCAGGGACAAGCCAGTGAGTACTTTGAATGTACTCGCAAACATTTTGAACATGGGTGAGATATATTCATGTTCGAGAATAATTGATGATCACTATGTTGATAATGATATGACAGTCCATAATGCAAGCAGGTCATTCGTATAAAAGGCATATGCAATCAGAGAGTGATAATAAAATAAATAGTGTTCATGCCACAGTCGGGCGTCTGAGCGACACCACATAAAGGGCTTATAAGGAAAATAAATAACAAGCATGCCACAGTCGGGCGTCTGAGCGACACCACATAATGGGCTTATAAGGAAAATAAATAACAAGCATGCCACAGTCGGGCGTCTGAGCGACACCTCATAAAGGGCTTATAGGGAAAATAAATAACAAGCATGCCACAGTCGGGCGTCTGAGCGACACCTCATAAAGGGCTTATAATAGTAGTAGATAACAGTGAATATTCGGGAGGTAGAACCATCCCAGGGATACTCATTAATCCAAAGAAAACAAATGGTTAGTCCACAATATTAATCATAATCACCATACATCACAGATCATACTCAATGTTCTGGTTTAGTAGTTTCTCCTCCGAAGACCGACACTCGACCTATCCCAGACTGTAGTCCTTAACCATGGACACGGCTATTCGAATAGGTTTGATATCTCTGCAGAGGGTGTACTCTTTACCCACGAGTAACGGTTTTCTTTAGTCCATTAGAACTAATACCGTCTACGGTCTTTTAGTCGAAAACACGCCTGACTTGCACACACCAGCTTAACTTTACTTGTGTCTGCAATCACCCACGACACTCGTTAAGCAAACTCTGGGCGGGGAGGCTACAACCTCGCGTAGCATGGGATCAAATTTCTATCGCGCGCTCTAAGGGGTGCCCACCCTCTCGGTCCCAACTGGAAACACCCATGCCCCCGGACCAAGTGGCATGCCTACCGGATGCACCCGGTATCTTCCACCATGGCCTCTCTGTACGGTGTGTGCCAAGAAAGGGGTTGACAACTTACTAAACCGTACCCCACCAGCGGCAGGGACAAGTGGTAGTACGAAACAAGTATGGGGGTTACTGGAGCAAGACTCGATCTATGGTCGACTCAGGAGGTTTATGTATTCCCTGCATGGTTAGCGCCACAATGCTCTTCATAGTTCCCTGACAGGGTCACCACCCCTCATGCTTCATCCTACCTCATTGCACATCCTTGCCACAACGAGATGTCAGACACGTGGTTGTGTTCACCGGAACACAACCTTCCTTCGGACTCCATCTGAACTATCACCAGGCATATGTGGCATGAGAAGTGGTTACTGTCACCTATATCACATACATAATAGAAACGGATTTTCACCATATGTTGATATGCAAGAGTATGACTTCCACATGAAATAACGTTACTCCATTTTAGTATGTTGATGGAGTACATAGGTTCTAGCAAACAACATACAACTTATATCATAACGGGGTTCAAGATGCTTGCTTCAAGGTGCAGAGGGGTGGGGTGCACTCCAAAACTCTTTTGTAGTTTTATTCTCCCCTCCAATTCCTATTTTTGAAAATATTCAAATTAACACAAACTTTAGAAATAGCACCAAAAAGTTGTCCTATTTTTTTAATAAATCTTAAAATAAACTAGGTGAGATTTGAGAGAGGCGGAAAAAGAATCAATTCATTTGGGGCTTTATTTAAAAAGATAAGCTCAGTCAAAGTTTATTCAAAGTTCCGTTTTAAAAAAACCAGAAAAAGGAAAACGCATCGGCTCAGAATACGTTTCCAGGGAAGGGGAGACGTACTTCGGGGGATGCGTCTTCACTTAAACTGGTGGGCGGGGACAAGAGGGACTAACGGTGGGACCTGCGGGCCCACCTGTCATATTTGACTGATCCAACCGCCTCCTTCCTCCATTGCCCGAACGAGAACGGGGTTCCGGTGATCGTCACCGGCGAGCGACAATGTCCCCCACGGGTTTGATCAAGCAGGCGAGATCAGGAGCCCGAGGCGAACCCATTGGTACCCTACAAGGTCGCTGCGATGGGCGGAGTCGTCGGCGTCGAGCTCCCCCCGAAGAGGTTCGGCGGACCCAACAATGGAGCATCGCCCTATGGGCCATCTTCAGAGAAATTG
>LR738715.1:515099279-515121482 GCA_902687465.1 Secale cereale
TCTGTGGGTTGTGGGGTTAGGGAGGGTACTACAACGAATATGACAGCGCGACCGCGATGGCCACCATTGCCAGAGGAGAGGAAGATGGCCGCTGCCGGTCAAATTGATGCGCGGGATTGGTCTAAGGGGGAGATACGGTGCTACCTGAGGCTGATGGAGCAAGGGGGTTCATTTATATAGGCGCCAGAGGTCAGTTCGTCGGCTGCCCGAGGATAAGCACGACGGCGGCAACACTATTGCAGAGCAGGGGAGGTGGGGACTGGCTGGCAGAGCTTGCAGAGGTAGGCGACGAGGTTGTGGATGAGCACGGCGGTCTGGGGTGCTCGGGGGCGCGCCAGGTGGCCCGTACGGCACCGACCATAGCAGGCAGCGATGGCAGCTAGCTCCTGGCTTGCCGAAGACGTGGCGAGGCGCTGTGGTGATCGTGAGGGAGTACAGGTCGAGGGTTGGCTCTATGCTGCGAGTGGCAGAGGGTCAGGATAAGCTTGGGGGAACAGGCCAGGGGCGCGGCGGCTCGGGCGCGGCACGTGCAAAATGCGCGCTCTGGCCGCGCTCCGAGCACGCACGGCAGTCGTTCGACGAAATGCCAGGGCGACCAAACTTGCTTGAATGCCAATGCAAATCAACAAACCTGGTTTAGAGGTAGCTAGGAGATTAGTGGACATGGCTGCTGGGTCAGGGGATCAAGTCCACAATGTCTACTAAAAACTATGCCAAAACTGGCCATGCACACAAGGTGCTCGACAGAATGCCATGGGCATATGGGCATCTCTTCTAGTGGCCAAAATCTCCAGATCAGAGTCTCTTTAGGTGAATGTGCTGATGGCAAAGCTAGTTGGGCAAAACCAGAAACTTGCTAGTGCAAGTTTTGCAAATCTTCAGTTCTGGACAGAAAGTGTAGGGCATTGTTTCATGATCCAAAAACATCCCAATGGACCCACTCTTCTGGACTTAAGGGTATTGCAAGAAGGGCTATAAGAAGGAGGAAGCTCAAGGGCACTAGAGCAAAATAAACTAGGGTTGCAGTGCATAATACCAAACTGGACCAGAATGAAAAAGAGGTTGATTCACTCAAATTTTCCAAAGGACCTAAATGGGTTTTTGCATAAAGTTGAATAACATACTCCTATGAACATCCCATAATTTTGGTGGAGGCATTAAAGGAATATTTAAAGGGGTTGTAGTGCAAATTTGCCCACTGGACCAGATTGGAAATCATGGTGTGGAGCTCAAAATATTAAATGAAATAAATATATTCTTGCATAAAAGTGATCTAACAACATCACATGACACCTCCAATTTTTGGTTGGAATTTTAAATAAATTTATCAAGTGGTTGCAGTTCAAATGGGACCCTAAAACCAAGGGAAACCATTTTTAGAGAGATTAAGATTAGGGAGACAATTACATAATTAATTCTACTGATATAAGAAAAGTTTTAATGAGTGAATATGAGAGTCTAACAATAATTGGAAAGTTTGCACTAGTGGTAAAAATTCCAACATACAAGGAAAAGAATGGTCCTGGAATCTAAAGGAACATCCAGCAAATGAATTTTTTTAATTCTCTGGCAAAATTTTAATTAATAAAACATGGTTAAATTTTTGGGGTGTTACAACACTTCCCCCCTTAGGAAAAATCTCGTCCTCGAGATTTGCTAAGGGCTGTAATGAAAAGAAATACTCCTACTATCACATAGCAATATCACACAAATAACCATCCTACTCATGTAGTAAAATAAGGCTATAGTGAGAAGGCAACTATCTTGTCGGTTCTGTTCTATGGGGTCGGGGTCGATGCTACTGATGCACATATCTCGCAAAAGTGACGTATTACTGTGGTTGTCGTCGGGGTGGTTTTTGGTGGCTACGCTCGTAATTAAAAATGCCATCATACACCAACATACTTATGCATGGTTACTTATATATATATATGCAATAAATAGGGGCGCACAGGTAGACCGCATTTACATGTAGCGATACAAGACCACACAATGACAGGGCGTGGACATACTAAGATTCGACGCTATTCGAGTGATTTCGTCTACCTCGTTTATATCTAAGCAGGCGTGCCTTGTGGACGTCGAGGCTTCTCCATTGGCCTCACTGTCGGGGTTAGGGGGTTGAGGAACTGTGGGGTCAGGGTAGCGATGATGACCATTCCGGGGTTATTGGCCACAATCCCGTTGGAGCGTGTTCCCAAGAGGCGAGGAATCACTTCTGGGGACACCAAAACATTTTGGTCGATGGCTGGGGCGGACCTCAGGGTCTCGATCGGCTGTCCGAACAGCACGACTGGGTTGTCGGCGTCGGGCTCGTCTTCTCCTTTTCTCGATGGGGCTCTGCGGATCAGTTCTCCACGAGCTGCGATCAGATCTAGGGTGATCTGATCGAACAGTCCCTCTAGTGCACTTACATAGCGCACCAGATGCAATAATGCAGGATCCGGCTCGTGATCGCCTTTGGAAACCTGGGGTGGCCTACCATACCCGTCACGACTGGGGTAGTAGTAGAACGAGTGACAGTTGACTCTGGGTGACAAGTGCCGGAGTTGAACTATAGCCTCTCGAGCAGCTAGTTAGAGGGCTTGCGGCTCAAAGGAAGTTGTCCTTTCGGTGAACCTGTAGGGGCGTTCAGGTGATAGACCCCTACCATAGATGTGCACGGTGGCGCAGAATTGATGGTTCTCTTGGTACACAACATATATTGGGGGCTCTACTAATGCAAAGGCACGGCGGGCGAGGTTTGCTAGTATGGTCACAAAACCTCCAAGGTTGGTTGCTGTGGTTTCATTGTGGACAACGGGTCCAGACATCTTGGTTTGGTTTGGTTTGGGGTAGAGGCTGTGATGTGCTGGGTTGAGGCTAGCGTGCCCTTTTTATAGAAAAAGGGGACGGAGTCTTCCTTCGCACGCTTGCGAAAAGGACTATTTAGGTGTCGGTCACTGAGTGGCTATCTTACATGAGAAGCTTGGACGGGGTTTGGTTGAGGTCTGAGTTTGGTTTACCTAGGTTTTCGACCTGGCTAAGATAGGATTAGCCAATGGTCAGCCTGGCTCTGATACCAAGCTAGTCAGGACCGGATTTTCGGGATATTAATTTCCCAAAAGCGGCCCTTGTGCTCACCAGCCCCAGGATTACTGTTAGCTGATGAGGCACCAACTTGTTACAGAAACTCCAAGCAAAAATAGATGATATGTAGTACAAGACCATTCTGGCCTATGAGTACAACACAAGGTTTCTAGTGGCTGATGGCGGAAGCGTTTTGTGGTACATCGGTGACTATGGGGCTCCATTTCCCATAGGAACAGCTGACCAGGATAACTCCTATCTTCACGAGGCTGCTATCTCCCTTTGCGTAGTTTCCGGGGCTGTCATCGCATCGTTCCTTCCCACGCAAGGAATCTGGCCAAGACAATAGCCAGGGACAAGCCAGTGAGTACTTTGAATGTACTCGCAAACATTTTGAACATGGGTGAGATATATTCATGTTCGAGAATAATTGATGATCACTATGTTGATAATGATATGACAGTCCATAATGCAAGCAGGTCATTCGTATAAAAGGCATATGCAATCAGAGAGTGATAATAAAACAAATAGTGTTCATGCCACAGTCGGGCGTCTGAGCGACACCACATAAAGGGCTTATAAGGAAAATAAATAACAGGCATGCCACAGTCGGGCGTCTGAGCGACACCACATAAAGGGCTTATAAGGAAAATAAATAACAAGCATGCCACAGTCGGGCGTTTGAGCGACACATCATAAAGGGTTTATAGGGAAAATAAATAACAAGCATGCCACAGTCGGGCGTCTGAGCGACACCTCATAAAGGGCTTCTAATAGTAGTAGATAACAGTGAATATTTGGGAGGTAGAACCGTCCCAGGGATACTCATTAATCCAAAGAAAACAAATGGTTAGTCCACAATATTAATCATAATCACCATACATCACAGATCATACTCAATGTTCTGGTTTAGTAGTTTCTCCTCCGAAGACCGACACCAAGACCAACACTCGACCCGTCCCAGACTATAGTCCTTAACCATGGATACAGCTATTCAAATAGGTTTGATTACTCTGCAGAGGGTGTACTCTTTACCCACGAGTAACGGTTTTCTTTAGACCATTAGAACTAATACTGTCTATGGTCTTTTAGTCGAAAACATGCCTGACTTGCACACACCAGCTTAACTTTACTTGTGTCTGGAATCACCCACGACACTCGTTAAGCAAACTCTGAGTGGGGAGGCTACAACCTCGCGTAGCATGGGATCAAATTTCTATCGCGCGCTCTAAGGGGTGCCCACCCTCTCGGTCCCAACCGGAAACACCCATGCCCCCGGACCAAGTGGCATGCCTACCGGATGCACCCAGTATCTTCCACCATGGCCTCTCTGTACGGTGTGTGCCAAGAAAGGGGTTGACAACTTACTAAACCGTACCCCACCAGCGGCAGGGACAAGTGGTAGTACGAAACAAGTATGGGGGTTACTGGAGCAAGACTCGATCTATGGTCGACTCAGGAGGTTTATGTATTCGCTGCATGGTTAGCGCCACAATGCTCTTCACAGTTCCCTGACAGGGCCACCACCCCTCATGCTTCATCCTGCCTCACTGCACATCCTCGCCACAACGAGATGTCAGTCACGTGGCTGTGTTCACTAGAACACAACCTTCCTTCGGACTCCATCCGAACTATCACCAGGCATATGTGGCGTGAGAAGTGGTTACTGTCACCAATATCACATACATAATAGAAACGGATTTTCACCATATGTTGATATGCAAGAGTATGACTTCCACATGAAATAACGTTACTCCATTTTAGTATGTTGATGGAGTTCATATGTTCTAGCAAACAACATACAACTTATATCATAACGGGGTTCAAGATGCTTTCCTTCAAGGTGTAGAGGGGTGGGGTGCACTCCAAAACTCTTTTGTAGTTTTATTCTCCCCTCCAATTCTTATTTTCGAAAAATATTCAAATTAACACAAACTTTAAAAACAGCACCAAAAAGTTGTCCTAATTTTTTTAATAAATCTTAAAATAAACTAGGTGAGATTTGAGAGAGGTCGGAAAAAGAATCAATTCATTTGGGGCTTTATTTAAAAAGATAAGCTCAGTCAAAGTTTAGTCAAAGTTCCGTTTAAAAAAACAGAAAAAGGAAAACGCATCGGCTCAGAATACGTTTCCAGGGAAGGGGAGACGTACTTCGGGGGATGCGTCTTCACTTAAACTGGTGGGCGGGGACAAGAGGGACTGACGGTGGGACCTGCGGGCCCACCTGTCATATTTGACTGGTCCAACCGCCTCCTTCCTCCTTCGCCCGAACGAGAACGGGGTTCCGGTGATCGTCGCCGGCGAGCGACGATGTCCCCCACGGGTTTGATCAAGCAGGCGAGATCAGGAGCCCGAGGCGAACCCGTTGGTACCCTACAAGGCTGCTGCGATGGGCGGAGTCATCGACGTCGAGCTCCCCCCGAAGTGCTTCGGCGGACCCTACAATGGAGCATCGCCCTATGGGCCATCTTCAGAGAAATTGATAGGAGGGGGTGGCTCCGCGAGGTTGTGGTGGTCTCCTGGCTCTGTGGGTTGTGGGGTTAGGGAGGGTACTGCAATGAATATGACAGCGCAGCCGCGGTGGCCACCATTGCCGGAGGAGAGGAAGATGGCCGCTGCCGGTCAAATTGATGCGCGGGATTGGTCTAAGGGGGAGATACGGTGCTACCTGAGGCTGATGGAGCGAGGGGGTTAGTTTATATAGGCGCCAGTGGTCGGTTCGTCGGCTGCCCGAGGATAAGCACGACGGCGGCGGCACTATTGCAGAGCAGGGGAGGTGGGGGCTGGCTGGCAGAGCTTGCAGAGGTAGGCGACGAGGTTGTGGATGAGCACGGCGGTCTGGGGTGCTCGGGGGCGCGCCAGGTGGCCCGTACGGCACCGACCACAACAGGCGGCGATGGCAGCTAGCTCCTGGCTTGCCGGAGACGTGGCGAGGCGTTGTGGTGCTCGTGAGGGAGTACATGTCGAGGGTTGGCTCTATGCTGCGAGTGGCAGAGGGCCAGGATAAGCTTGGGGGAACAGGCCAGGGGCGCGGCGGCTCGGGCGCGGCACGTGCAAAACGCGCGCTCTGGCCACGCTCCGGGCACGCACGGCAGTCGTTCGACGAAATGCCAGGGCGACCACACTTGCTTGAATGCCAATGCAAATCAACGGACCTGGTTTAGAGGTAGCTAGGAGATTAGTGGACATGGCTGCTGGGTCAGGGGATCAAGTCCACAATGTCTACTAAAAACTGTGCCAAAACTAGCCATGCACACAAGGTGCTCGACAGAATGCCATGGGCATGTGGGCATCTCTTCTGGTGGCCAAAATCTCCAGATCAGAGTCTCTTTAGGTGAATGTGATGATGGCAAAGCTAGTTGGGCAAAACCAGAAACTTGCTAGTGCAAGTTTTGCAAATCTTCAGTTCTGGAAAAAAAAGTGCAAGGCATTGTTTCATGAACCAAAAATATCCCAATGGGCCCACTCTTCTGGACTTAAGGGTTTTGCAAGAAGGGCTATAAGCAGGAGGAAGCTCAAGGGCACTAGAACAAAATAAACTAGGGTTGTAGTGCATAATACCAAACTGGACTAGAATGAAAAAGAGGTTGATTCACTCAACTTTTCCAAAGGACCTAAATGGGTTTTTGCATAAAGTTGAATAACATACTCCTATGAACATCTCATAATTTTGGTGGAGGCATTAAAGGAATATTTAAAGGGGTTGTAGTGCAAATTTGCCCACTGGACTAGATTGGAAATCATGGTGTGGAGCTCAAAATATTAAATGAAATAAATATATTCTTGCATAAAAGTGATCTAACAACATCACATGACACCTCCAATTTTTGGTTGGAATTTTTAATAAATTTATCAAGTGGTTGCAGTTCAAATGGGACCCTAAAACCAAGGGAAACCATTTTTAGAGAGATTAAGATTAGGGAGACAATTACATAATTAATTCTACTGATATAAGAAAAGTTTTAATGAGTGAATATGAGAGTCTAACAATAATTGGAAAGTTTTCACTAGTGGTAAAAATTCCAACATACAAGGAAAAGAATGGTCCTGGAATCTAAAGGAACATCCAGCAAATGATTTTTTTAATTCTCTGGCAAAATTTTAATTAATAAAACATGGTTAAATTTTTGGGGTGTTACAGCGATCATTACTAGTTTGTGACCATTTGCGTAGATGCTCATCTTATTCTTATACTCGTAAGTTAGCCACCATATAATGCTTAGCCGCTGCTGCAACCTCACCACTTAACCTTTCCATACCCATTAAGCTTTGCTAGTCTTGATACCCATGGTTATGAGATTGTTGAGTCCTCGTGGCTCACAGATACTACAACAACAGTTGCAGGTGCGGGTTTCCGATGACTTGACGTGAGAGCGATGTTTACTTGTCTTGGAGTTCTTTCTTCTTCTTCTTCGTCAGTCTTGGGATAGGTTCCTGGTCGGCATCCTGGGATAGTAGGATGGATGTCGTGTGTTTTTCATGTTTTCATCCGTAGTCGGATGTCTTCTGTATGATGTTGATGTATTCATGTGGTTATTGTATGACTTGTATGTATCCCCATCTTTTTATGTATTAGTACAATGTAATGATATACATCTTGCTAAGCGCCCGAAATGCGGTTTGCCCCAATCACGAGTTCATCACATGATCGGGATAAAATCGCATCTTGGGCGTGACATAAAGGGCATGAATGTGTAAAACTGAAATAAAGGGCATGTATTAACTACACCAGACATAACATGTACCAAATATAGCCATTCAAATAGGTATTCATGAAATCAAACTACACAATTCCGACTTGAACATAATGAACATCACATTGCGAATAACTGAAATAAATAAGGCTTATACGATCACTATAACAACCAAATATAGCCATTGAAAACAGGACAAAAGCTCACTGCAACCAAACTAACAAGAAAATATAGATAAACAAGGCATCTGCTTAAAAATTGGAAAAATGATCACTTCAACCAACCTAACAAGCAAATACAGATAAACAACACATCTTCTTGAAAACCGGACAAATGCTCACTGCAACCAACCTAACAAGCAAACACAGATAAACAGGGCATCTGCTTCAAAACTGGACAAATGCTCACTGCAATCAACCTAACAAGAAAATACAAATAAATAAGGCATTTGTTTGAAAACTGAAAAAATGCTCACTTCAACCAGCCTAACAACCAAATATAGATAAACAAGGCATTTGCTTGAAAACTGAAAAAATGCTCACTTCAACCAACCTAGCAACCAAATACAGATAAACAAAGCATCTGCTTGATAACTGGACAAATGCTCACTTCAACCAACCTAACAACCAAATACAGATAAACAAGGCATCTACTCACTATAAACAACCAAATATAGCCATTCGTGAAACTAAAGTTGGAAATTCATACTTAAACATCACATAGCCCTATTGAACATTACATTTTTGCATAACTGAAATAATTAAACATGGCACAATTAAAATGTCGCATGAAAAAAGCTACAACAACAAAGGGTATGGGTTGGCTAGCTAGAAAAAGTAAGATTTGCCGATGGGATGTTGCTTCACTTGTCATGGATGGGATCCTTCCACTTGGAAGAGCGCAGACCCATGGTGTGCTCCCTGATGTTGCAAATGGGTTGTTTCACCTTAGAAGAGCCGTAGTTGGTGCCCTTCTCATGGTCGTGGTAGCTAAGATCTGACTTGGTAGCTAAGGATCCCAAGCCGCCGTCGTGGAATGTGTCCTTCAGAAATGTGAAAATGGGCTTGATGACGTACAAGGATAGAAAATCCTTGACCGCGTGGCGGAGTATATCAGTGGCAGGGGCTTCGAAGATATCGACGATGGTTGAACCAGACGAGTTGGGAATGGACCACTTAAAAAGTGACATGGCCCACATGAAGCAGTCGCTGTCGACGGGCTTGATGATGTAGCCAGCTTTCCCAACATACATCAATACGTGAGCCTACCGACGTGAAGCCTTTGGCATGGAAACATAGTCAACGTCCTCGTTGGCTTCCACGGTGAGGTGTTCCTCCGGGATCAATAGATTAGCATGAACGACACCCACCTCGCCATTGTCCGCCGGAGAGGCCATGATAAACCTCTTTTTGGTCGTACGCTCGTCGGGCTCCCTGAGATATGTGATCGGGCTTTAGTTGCAACTGTCTAGAGTAGGGAATGTAGATCTGGGGGGAGGGACACCGCATGCCTCATCTAAAAACTCAGGGCAGGAGGGTATGCGAATAGCTGGGTAACCTGAACTTTATTATCTAAGCTGGGAGGCATGGGCAGACCTGCAGGGGTTGGCGGCGGCGATGAGCTAGGGTTCGAGTGGGGGTCGAGGGTGGGGTGGACTGTCACGCCCAAGATGCGATTCTATCCTGATCACGTGATGAACTCGTGATTGGGGCACAACCGCATTTCGGGCGCTTAGCAAGATGGATATCATTACATTGTACCAATACATAAATAGATGGGGATACATACGAGTCATACAATAGCCACATGAATACATCAACATCATACACAAGACATCCAACTACGGATGAAAACATGAAAAGCACACGACTTCCATCCTGCTATCCCAGGCTGCCGACAAGGAACCTATCCCAAGACTGACGAAGAAGAAGAAGAAAGAACTCCAAGACAAGTAAACATCGCTCTCATGTCAAGTCATCAGAAACCTGCACCTACAACTGTTGTTGTAGTATCTGTGAGCCACGAGGACCTAGCAATCCCATAACCATGTTATTCAAGACTAGCAAAGCTTAATGGGTATGGAAAGGTTAAGTGGTTAGGTTGCAACAGCGGCTAAGCATTATATGGTGGCTAACTTATGAGTACAAAAATAGGATGAGCATCTACGCATACGGTCATAAACTAGTAATGATCGCTAAGTGATCCTGAACTACCTACGAGTCAAACATAACCCCACCATGTTATCTTCTCAAATTGAAAAGAAACGGTCATGGTTACACATGCGGTTGGTGCTTTTTATTTCAGATGCTCTGTCAAGTTTTCTACAACTGGACATTAACAAATTCCAATATGTCACATAACCGCGGGCATGGCTTTCGAAAGATCATAACCCTATAGGGGTGTCCCAACTTAGGCCATCACAAGATCTCACGATCAGCGGAGTAACAACTTCAAAATCGGGAAGACCCGAGTATTCTCGGAATCCCGTGCTCAATATATTTCGACAATAGTAAAACTAATCTAGCAAGACCGCCCAATGTGCCGACAAATCCCGATAGGAGTCACACGTATCTCGTTCTCGGGGCACACCGGATGGAAGACATCGGGTTAGCTGAGACCCTGGTTGCCCAGGTGGCGTCGGACATCGCCCAGTTTGGGCCAACACTCGGAGGAGCACTGGCCCGGGGGTTGATTAAGAATCCTCGGGTGCTAGACGGTCCCTATGCAAGTTTTAGTTATAAGGCAAATGTAAAACAAAGGTTGGGCCTTGCTGGAAAAGCTTTAAACAAAGCGAATTATCTAGGGGGGGGGGGCATAAACCCCAACCGTGTTAGGAACGCAAAATCAAGGAACATAACGCCGGTTTATCGAATCCTATGGCGACATGAGTGGAACAAAACACCAAGAAAAAGGCCAAGCCTTCCACCCATTACCAAGCATATATGTGCATTAATTATAGTAATAGATATTGTGATATTCCAACATCCAAGTTCCGACAGGAGCAAACTTCATCTTCGCCTGCAACTAGCAACACTATAAGAGGGGCTGAGCAAGCGGTAACATAGCCAAACAACGGTTTTCTAGGATGGTATCAAAGGTTAGAGGTTTCATGGCAACAATGAGAGCCCGACAACAATAGATAGGCAGCGCGACATATAGCGATAACATCGAGACAACTAGCATAGCAATGATAGTAATGAGATCCAAGGTGACGTTCATCTTGCCTGAGATCCCGCAAGGAAGAAGAATGGGTCCATGAAGAAGACAAACTGTCGTAGTCGAAAGAATCCTCACAACTCCGAAACAAAACCGAAGATAACGAGAGAAGCAAACCGGAAAGAAGCAAAAAACATGATAAACACACAAGCATAAACATGGCATGATGCACAAACAAAACTACAGGTTCAGTGGAGCTCAATATACAACGAGTTGCATATTGACGAAACACCACTTTTGATTTATTTAGTTGACTCTCGTTTATGAACCCAACAAGTTTAAATGTTGGTTAACATGGCAAGGGGTGAAGCATGAGCAAACTACACTATCTATGCATTTTAAATGAGGCCGGAAATAACAACAACAATTCTAAAAAATACCCATGTCATTTAGAAATTCTTTAAGCACACAACAATTTAAACATTTTAAATGTTGTTATCATGATGCGGATGACATTTGGAAGTTTTTATGCAATTTTATGAAAACTTTGGCAAGAATATGATATAGAGTATTTCATCACCGTGGTGGAAGGAAAGGGGTGCCACGGTGGCGAATCCGAAAATGATGCCACAACAACATATCGGTTCCGGTAACTCATTGAGAGATCGATGCAAAAGAAGTATGATGGGAGCGTGTCATGCAAGATGGTGGGGTAATCCTGGTTACCCAGTTCCCACGTGACGACGGCATGGCAACAAGGAGGAATGTGCAAGCGACAACTCAGACATAGTGCAAACACGCGATTCATCTCATACATCACACACCATTCGTCCATGGGCGTCGTCTCGGGGTTATACCTTTGAAGCATGCGTTTCGGGGCGGATCGAGTCGTCGAGGGAAGTAGTCGTACTCGCGGTCCGGTAGTGGAAGTAGTGGTACTTGATTCGTAGATGTTCGGGGTCATCGGTAGTGGAACTTGACGTTCACGGTGCCCTCGAGGGTCGACGATAGTCGTACACGTCAATGTAGTGGTACTTGCGGTCTCGACGACGGTCATACACGTTTTCGTAGATGAACTTGACTGATCCGCGTCGTAGTACTTGGCGAAAAACACGTCGAGGGTACTTGTACTCGCATCGTCGTGGAAGTAGTCGTTCGGGCTCCCGTGTGGACTTGTCGGTCTTGGTCTCCGTAGCGTAGTTATACAAAAGCATCGTCGGACTAGGACGAATCGAGAGGCGTCCAAGGGCAGTGGTGGTCTTGGCGATCTTGATAAACAGAAGGGGCATCGAGGGACTTGCACGGCTCTACCTCGAGAGGCCACTGGAGGTGCATGGAGTCAGCTCGAGCTGCTGGTTGTTGACGCCTAATTGAGCAGCGGCTAGAAGAAGTGGTCGTTGTCGGCCTTGGCATGAAGCAGGGACGCGGCGACATGCACAGGGAAGGCCAGCGAGGAGCAGGAGATGGCCGGGGTGCCTTGGCGCGGCGGAGGCGGAGTAAAGGAGGGCCGCAGCTGCACGCTTGCTGGACGAAGCAAGGACGACGGAGCGGAGTAGAGTAGCAGCGCTCATGCTCAGCGACAGGGCGGCGGTTGCGCGGGACGAGGATGGAGGGGGATGAAGCGGCTGGCGCGTCCAAGGCCTTGGCACCGGAGCTCCGGGTACATGGCGGCTCGGGCAGGAACTTGGCGGTGACAGACTTGGTGCAGACGCGGTGGCTTGCGAGGCGGGAAAGACGAGGGGTGACCAGAACTGGTCGGTCAGTGATGGAACCGGCCGATGGTTTGGGGCGCACTGGAGACGAGGGGCTCCTGGAGGAATAGGAGGTGTGGCATGGGGCAGGGGTGGTGCTAGTCACCGACGATGGCACCGGGGAGGTCCGGTGGAAGGGAACAGGCGCCGACGGCGGGAATTGAGGCGAGCTTGAGGCGTCAAGGAGGAGTACGCAGCAGGGCGGTGGAGCAGGGGCATCGGGCACGGTCCTGTGCGTCGAGCGTGTGGATGTGGCGGTGCCGAAGGAGCTCAAAGGAGCAAGAGGATGGAGCGGGATTGGGGCTAGGGTTAACATGGCGCCTAGTGGGCTGTGGATGGGCCTTGGAGGTTGGTTGGGTCAGATGGGCCTAAATGGCCGGCTCGCGCAAACTCTCTCTCTCTTCCTTGTCTTTTCATTTACAAAAAAATAGAAAGAAAGAAAAGAGAGAAGAAGGTTAGGAGAGTAGTGGGCATGGGGTTAATTCTCCTGGACTCACAAAAATGTGACTATTCCAAGAAAAATAGCAGCTGGCATGAATGCAAGATTTAAATTCAAACTCATTTGAATTTAATTCAAATGGTTTGAAGTAGCACAAGTTTTGAAGTGTCCAAAAATGTTGCGGGTTTTGGAGGAACCTCGATAAAGAGATAAGAAGTTGAGGAAGGTAAGAGAGTCAAAACTTGAAGTAGAAAAGTCATGGGAATTTTGCAAGTGTGTTA
This sequence comes from Secale cereale, assembly GCA_902687465.1. Lineage (NCBI taxonomy): Eukaryota > Viridiplantae > Streptophyta > Magnoliopsida > Poales > Poaceae > Secale > Secale cereale. The sequence goes on from LR738715.1 coordinate 515,112,670, forward strand.
TTGGTGATTCCAAAGTTAATGGAATATTTTTATAATAGCTCCCTAATATATTGAGAGCATATGTTATAAAGTGAAATCATCATGTGAAATTCCTCGATTTAAATAGATCTAAAAGATCTATGCAATTTATTCAGTTGAGTTATTGAAAATTAAATGGCGTATGGCATGATGACATGATGCAATGCAAAAAATAAATAAATAGAGCAAGCACAAATGAAACACACGGTTACATCGAATATATGGAAGTCTTCTGGAGCGTCGGTCTTGGGGCATCACATATCTATATTTGGTTGTTAGGCTAGTTGCAGTGAGCATTTGTCCAGTTTTCAAACAGATGCCTTATTTATCTTTATTTGCTTGTTAGGTTGATTGCAGTGAGCATTTGTCCAGTTTTGAAGCAGATGCCCTATTTATCTGTATTTGCTTGTTAGGTTGGTTGCAGTGAGTATTTTTCCAGTTTTCAAGCAGATGCGTTGTTTATCTGTATTGGCTTGTTAGGTTGGTTGAAGTGATCATTTGTCCAATTTCTAAGCAGATGCCTTGTTTATCTGTATTTGCTTGTTAGTTTGGTTGCAGTGAGCCTCTGTCCAATTTTCAATGGCTACATTTGGTTGTTATAGTGATCATATATGCCTTATTTATTTCAGTTATTCGCAATGTGATGTTCATTATGTGCAAGTCGGAATGGTGTAGTTTGATTTCATGAATACCTATTTGAATGGCTATATTTGGTACATGTTATGTCTCGTGTAGTTAATACATGCCCTTTATTTAAGTTTTACACATTTATCGAGTGTAATGCTAAAGCATGAGCTACGTTATATTCATTTTCAACAATACCAGTTTGAATTACAATATTTGGTGGTTGTTAAGCCTATTGTAGTGAACATTCCCTTCCATTTTTATCTCCTTTAACAACATGCTGAAACAAACACATTCAAGCTATCATTTGGAGATGATGTTTGTTACCATGGTTACAATTGTTTGATGTTAAGCTTGCTATACTTATCATGCCTTTCCATGTACTTTTGCAGGACAACAATGGGAGTGGCCAGCATTTTCCGCCGAGGTTTGTTTCATCCCTTAGCTTATACCCTCGTTCCATAATGTAGTGCATATAGATCCACGCCTAGACACTTTTTAGCTTCTAATATTGACTTGTTGCTTTTAGGTAGATATGTCCTCGACAAAGACTGACCCTTTTTTCATATGAGGCTATGAGATATTCATGAACCAATATCAATTGAGGAAACTTCTAAGGGTTATTAGCAAAAATATACGAACGATGGCAATTTAATTATTTGTTTATGCTCTATCCAACAAATATCACTACAAAAAACACTTTTGTGATAATACGTGTTTGTCACAGTAGGTCACGTTTTATGTCATGCATGTACATCCATGCGGATTTTATGACAGAATCAAGATAGTCATACCTGTGCTGTTGTAGAAGTGTTCCATGACAATACCAAAATTATCATCACGAAAGTGTCCACTTCCATGACGATAAGTCGCGCGCCATGGAAGTGCTTTTGTCAAGGGTAACCGACACATGGCATCCACCATAACGGGTCACCGTTAAGCTATTGGGTTCCGGTTTGGATATGATAACCCATTAACAACCCGGACTATCGGGGATATACCCTGCGGTATGACCCTGTCTGAAGTATGACCTGGCCGGGACTTGGCAATTCATTGATAACCTGGCTGGACTTGGCGCCTCATCAGTAACCCGCCTGGACCTGTCGGCTCGTGAGCGGGCCGACTCATCAGTAAGGCCTGGATAGGAGGTTCACGGAGAAGGCCTAAGAACGACAAGACCCAATGACCCAGATGGCAGCTTATGGGAAGGCTGGCTCATGTTGTGGTGGGCCGGTTTAAGAAGGAAGACATAAGGAATAATTCCCTTACAAGGGAAGCAAGACTAGTATTCCACTTGTAATAGAATAGTCCTAATCCTACTAGGACTCCACATGTAACCCACCCCTCCAACTTATATATGGAGGGGCAAGGCTCCCCAAAAGGGAGAAGGAGAAGCTCAATATTCTTTAGGGCTAGACACAACTAGAGGGGAGCCGGCTTATACAACAACTCCCTCATGAGTAGGGCTGGACCAAAAGCTCGAGCTCGCGAGCTTAATGAGCGCTCGATAGTTTGGCTCGTTAAGCTCGTGGCTCGCTTCTTAATGAACAGAGCCAATCATTGATTTCAGCTCGTTAAGCTTAATGAGCTTAACGAATGAGCTAAAGAGTTTCACGAGTAGCTCGTTAAGCTCGTTAGTAACAACATAACACATATTTTCATCTTACCTCACAAAATTTTCGTAGCACCTTGTCCCATCCACTCAATCTAATACACATAGGAGGCAAGAAAATAATGCATTTTGTTTTGTAGTCACCATCTTCCTTTTTAAAAACCAAATCTACATGCTTATCGTGTGGACCGTAACACATCAAAATCTGTTAAGGAGCCTAGAGAGCGCTCACGAGCTTAACGAGCTTTAAACGAACCGAGCCGAGCAGGGTTTTTTGCTTGTTAATCTTAACGAGCTTAACGAGTCGAGCCTTAACGAGCACGAGCTTAATGAGTACGAGCTTAACGAACCGAGTAGCTCATTAATCCACCCCTACTCATGAGCATATTGAATAAGACGTAGGCACAAATAGCATGTAGGGTTATTACCGGATGATGTTTCCTGGGGCCCGAAGCTGTCTAAAATCCTGTGTCACTCGGCCCGCTCAACCCCTCTCAAGCTACCAGTTAGTTGCGCTCGCCTCACGACTAAGTCCTTTTGACGAGGACATCTGCCGTGACAAATCCACGATAGTTGGCGCCCACCGTGGGGCCTGCACACGATGCTGCTGAGTTCTTGAAGGGATCCCTTCCAGGGATCGAGAAGTTCACCATTGGACGGGTGATGAAGATACAACATGGAAGGACATACACCGACTTCGTGTTCATTAGAATTTTTTTCGATGGATCAAGAGTAACAGTTTGTGTGAAGGCGGCAGTTTTAATTTGCCCGCTATATGGATCTCTGCGAGTGGCTGCGCCGAGGTGCCATGTTCTATGTTTCTTTTGACCGGGGGAGTTCGCCGCTGCGTGTTGCATTAGTAAGGGCAAGACCTAGAACTATTCAACCGGCCTCGCGTTTGCACAAAGAATCAAGTCTCGCGGAAGGGTCATGTTCAGTTGAATTGACGTACCCGCTATCAACATGATCACGCCGTGAGAAAACTACAGGGGATGGTCACAACCTGGAAGAGAATTATCCACAGACTCAGACACCTCCATTGACCCGCCCTGATTGACCACCGTGGTGAGCCGCCGCCATCACCTCTGTCCTCTGGCCGCAACCAAAGCTGCTGCTGCCGTCGGCCCTTCGACGCGCTGCCTGTCAAGCCGCCACCGAGGCCCTCGCATAGCTAGCTCACCCTGCCGCTCGCGTGCCCGAACTGAGTCGCTGCTCCGACTAGCTTCGGCGCGCCCTCGAGTAGCCGACTTTACTGCAGTCACGCTTGCGGCTTGTCTTGTCACCTCAGAGTCGCCATCTTCATCACCTTGCTTGAGCTTCTGGCCATTTACAAAACGCCTCTCCCCCTACGGCCGTCCGAGCCACCATCACTGTGGCGCTGTCTCCGCCACCGTGGTGCCGCCACAGAACCTCCGCACCCTCGTTGCACCACTTAACCACCCCGATGTCGTCTTCGAACCGCCGTTGCGTGGCCGCAGCCGCGCCTTAAGCCGGCTCCGCCTCGACTCGCCCGGGTGTGCGCGTCTGCTGGCACCACTTCGCCATCGCGCCTCTGACCAATGGGACTCCATATCTCCAAGCAGGTCCGGCTTGTGCCCAATGCGCCTTGCACCATCGGTGTGCCGCCTCTGCCGCCCCCGACAACCCTCCATTTCCACATATGCTGGCCACGGCTACCACGAGCTATCCATAGTCGTCTCCGCCACCACTTCAAACCGACCACTATCGTTCACTAGCGAGTGGCTTTGCTTTCGCCACGAGCCATCGGCATCGCCTCCAAACCGTCAGCTAGTCTGAGTCACCTTTGCCGCCTCAAACCACCTCACCTCACCTGTCCGACTCCTCGAGAGAAGCCGAGAAGGCACAGGTCTAGACCACCTCTGCTCCTGGAGATTAAGAACCTCGCCAAGATGATAGAAGATTTCGAGATGATGCTAGTGGTGAGAGTTGACCTGAAGATGAAAACGCTACGCAATGCAGCCATGCAACACTGGGCTTGAACTCCAAGAACACCAAATTCATTATGAAGATGGGAGAGATGTGGCCAAGTTAAGCAGAAAGCGAGGAACGTATGCTTGTTATTTCAGCTACGAGTGTGTGCGCTGAAGCTGTGGCAGATAAACACCAATACTATACAATCCGGAGTTGCTGTTGTTGTTCTGAGTTAAAAAGAAATAAATGCCTTTGCGCCTGACGTTCTTCGTAGCAAGTTTCTCGATTGATAACCAGAGCAGATTGTCAAAATTTTACTCTCCTTCAAATAGTCAACATGATCTAGAGGGTCTATGCTAAGCCACCCGGTTTAGGGCTCCATCACGGTCGTACTTCAAGCCGCCATTTTCACCATCGTCGTTGTAACTTTGTGCTGAAACACACGGGCCGGCCTCGTTCTGAGCCACCATGTTTCCAGTTGCTATGGTTGATGGCCTTCTGAAAGGGCAGGGGAGAGTGGCTAAATTGACAATACAAGTACTGGAAGTTTTTCGAAGAACGAATCCTTTATCGCCCAGACAAATCAGGTGAATTCTATCCAGTCAAATTTTTGTTGATATGTTTTTATTCTTAAAAAAATTACAAGTACTTTGGCTTGCGATATTTTTTGATGCAGGATAATTTTTCACTGCAAGAGCGATGGTCGTGTAATGGATATATAGCTCGCGCCACTATAATCATGCGCTGGCATCTGAATGGGCCATGATGCTCCATGAATATATGTGCATACCGCTGCCTCGGTGGGCCCAATTTATATCAACACGACGCGACTGACTCGCCTGTTCGTGCGGCTTACCGCTCCAGCAATTGACTCACTCGTCTGCACCGGCTTACAACGCCGTGGCTGACTCATCTCTTCGTGCCGCCTCTGAAGCTGCGGTCGTCTTTACCGTCCATCTATCGCGGTCTGGTCTACATCAACACACCGGGCCGCACCTGTTTGCATGGGCTGCCATTGAGTGCAGGAAGTCACTTCTATGGTGGCCCAGTTTTCTTCTAACAGCTCTGGAGCAAATTATCATATATTACCAGCCTCCGTCTGCACTGCAGTTTGGTTAACTTCAACAGCCAGTTGGGATGAACCATTGGCCGAGTTACTAACACAGCTCATACGGGATCATTTATGACCAGCCACGGTCGACCTCAACCTTCCATGGATTCACATTGTGTTATTAACGCCAAGGATATACAATGAGTATTGTGAGGGTCATCAACTTGCCACCTTGCTTCCAGCTTCGACATATTCCAGTGTTCCGCTGTTCAACTATATGCCGGTTTATATCATGGTCAAGTATGAAGAATCTCAAGCCAACTCTTCGAGTCGTCTTAAGACTCGGGGGCTATGATGACATGACTCAGCAAATGTCACCTGTTTCAGCAAAAATCAAGAACTCCGGGGCATTGGAGGGAAAGATAACCCGGCCCCAGAGGCTACTCCCTATTGGTGAAAATTTGAAGGTCGTCCGAAAATTTCTGGCTTAAAAAAGTGCCTAACAATCATAAAGTTCCGGCTCAATAGAAGAATTCTGGGTTATCAGGAAAGATTCTGGTTCAAAATTCGGCTCAAGGGAAATCTATCTCCCACAAAGCTTTGAAGCTCTCAATATCCGGTTTAAAATCCTGGCTCAAGAAGAATTTATCTCTCAAAAAAATTAAAGGTTGCCAAAGAGAACTTGCTGCCATGATGCACGGGTCAAACATGGGTATCTTGGCTTATTGGCTTATCACATCATTGGTCATTTGGCGGTTTCATTATCATTGATCATAGCTGTGACTACCCATTGATCCGGCTTACATGCCTTGTTACAAATTACATGGGGCCTTCCTGCTCATTGAGCATAGCTGTGACTACCCTTTGATCCGGCTTACACGCCTTGTTACAAATTACATTTGGGCTTCCCGCTCATTGAGCATAGCTATGACTACCCTTTTATTCGGCTTCACGCCTTGTTACAAATGACTTGGGGGTTTTCCTGCCCAAGTTAAAGGTTACCAAAGAGAACTTGTTACAATATGCAGTTCAAACATAGGTAACCTGCCTTGATGGCTTATTATAGGTCACATGGGGGCTTCTTGTTCAATGAACAGTGCTATATTTACCCTTTTGATCAGCTTGGAACACGAGGTGTATTCACCAAATTCCGGGTTATCCTGCCTTGTATGTTTGCCAGTCCGCCCAGGTAATCCTGGAATAACCCGCCGTACTCTTGAAAGACAATCTTATAAAGAACCTGAACTTGTCAAAGTTAAAATGGCGGTTGGTCATGTGAGGCCCGACTTACAGGTTTAAATGAAGGATTAACTCAGTGGTTGTGTGACCCATGAACATCATTTGATATTGAGGTTTGGAAGCCTATGAAAGCCTTGTTTCTCTTTTTCTGATTTGTTATTTTTCTTTGAACATTGTTTTGGGTTCATATCATTGTACCGTATTGACATATGGTTTGAAACGATTCAGGCCATGTAGCCTTAATCTTTATGGCTCATATTTGAGCATATCTGGGGTTTTGATAACCCATTTTGGCTTTGGATGTTAAGTCGCTAGTATACTTAGGTTACGCAATTGGAAGTGATGTGTTATAAATCTTTGGGTTATCACCCTCATTGGATGTGGCGATGTAAGCTGGCTATTTGAGCCAACTTTTGTAGGCCATGTAGCCTTGATTATATGACTCATATTTGAGAGTCTTGGGTTAATAACCCGCCCTGTTAGAGGACGTTAAGTCACCGGGATATTTTTGCCTTGCGCAATCAAAATGATGATATTTCCTGACTCCGGATTATAATTATCAAGGCATTACCATGGTGTCAATCTACAGGTATGTATGTCAATAATTGTATGAATATTTGATGTTTGATAACCCGCCCTGGCTTTGGACGTTAAGTCACCAATATACTTTGGATTGCGCCATTGGACTCATGCGCTTATAAATCTTTGGGTTGTCACCCTCACTGGCTATGGCGATTTAAGCCAGCGGTATAAATGAGTTATATAGGTATGTTTTCCTGGTTATATTAGTATGTGAGGTTTGATAACGCACCTGGGCTTTGGACTTTAAAGTCGTTTGTATATTTTGGCTTGAATGGCCTTAATTTTAGTATTTTCTATAATTTCATAAGCCTATATTATGTTTGGGTTGTTACCCGCCCTGGCTTTTAACGTTAAGTCGCCAGGGCATATGTTGTTTAAACTTGGTGTAAGACATGTAGAGCTTTACACATAAGTAAGAATACTGCTATTACACATATGAATCATTGCGTTTAGACCCATCATCTGGCCATCTACAGATATTGCCATGTTATCCATCTTCGTGTTATATTACTCCAAATTGAGTTTATTGAGGCTATAAGCCGGCAAAGTGATCTTGTCAAAAACTGTACATGACTATGAGCCGCCATGGAGGGGTTATCAGTTCTTGATTTTTACAAAGGCTATAAGCCGTCGGGTTACAAAAATCCCGGATTACAATGAATGCGTATTAAGTCGCCATCGGCCAAGAGCCAACTAAGTATTTAACTCTGTATTTACTTCTCAACAGACAAGATCTTATGATTGTTTTCATACCATATTATATTCTTCCAATCTTTAATAGCCCAACATGGCTATATTTGTTATGGTTGTCATAACCAGTATTGAATGATTGAGGTTTTCCAACCAGTTTATATTATTCAAATATTAAATAGCCAATGTGGTTGGATATCTATTATGGTTATCAATAACCAGTATTATGATTGAGGTTTTCAAAGCCGCATTAGAGCGACGACTATTATTTATTTATCCAAGAATACCAGTTCACAACAGAGAGCATGGTTCCATATTCAATATTGAAAGACTTTCCGCAACATCATCCGGACAAGGGATATGATTTTATTTAGTCCCGAGTCGCTGCAGGCATACAACCCGACACTTGGGGGTTACATTATTCAACTCATGACTATTTCAAATATGCAAGTCCCATGTCGCTACAAACATGCACCATGACACTTGGGGGCTAATGCACGGTCATTTTTAACTCGCCTTATTGAAGACCCGACTCATCACATCTTAATGAGCCGGCTCTTGGGGGCTACTAATTCCTCCTGTCAAAGGTAACCTGAAACTTGGGGGCTACATCATGTGGTGTTATTTTCAATGAAGTACATTTAAAGTGCCACATCAGCATTATCTTACTGAGCCGACCCTTGGGGGCAACACATTGATTCTTAAGTGTACATAATCAAATTTGCAAAGTCCCTGCTCATTATTGCATAATGACCCTGCACTTGGGGGCTACACATGGGAAGTACAACGTGTTCAGTTTATGATTGGCGACTTACATGAACAACCCAGATTTCTCCAATGTTGCAGCATTTATATTACAACAAGTCTTAAGATATCACTACGTTCTCTTCTTAATACTTGTGGGCTACATGTGATATGCATATACGGGAGGAACATCTTGAAAGTTCCCAGTTTTGAGCTAACCAGGGATCGTATTCTTAGTTTTGGCCTGAATAAACTCAGGAAGATCAGATACATGACCCGTCGTCTATGGAAATCATCAGCCGGTATGATAATTTCTTATAA
>LR738715.1:515123028-515171315 GCA_902687465.1 Secale cereale
TCACTACGTTCTCTTCTTAATACTTGTGGGCTACATGTGATATGCATATACGGGAGGAACATCTTGAAAGTTCCCAGTTTTGAGCTAACCAGGGATCGTATTCTTAGTTTTGGCCTGAATAAACTCAGGAAGATCAGATACATGACCCGTCGTCTATGGAAATCATCAGCCGGTATGATAATTTCTTATAACCCGGCAATTTCGGTGATCACAGCTCGCCAATCTATGCGTCCTCAAGCCAGCGAGTCATGAGAAGAGTAACTTGAGTCCAATATTTTTGTCAAGCCGGAGAATTGGAAGCCGACTCATGATGGATTATTATTTTTCCCCAATATTTTTCTACAAACCAAGAGACATGATATGGAATAGCTCAAGAATTGCATGACCTGGCAAATATAGACTCTGTCAAGTGTTTTCACAAAAAAGAATAGACAAGGATTTACGGATGAGCAAAGGCCAGCTCAGAAGAACCTTCGACCCGACGCACAACCTATCAAATTTGTTCTTGGGTTTATTTTGCAGGATCAGTTTAACATGGATAAATCCAAATTAAACTTGGGGCCTAATGTCGGGGATATACCCTGCGGTATGACCCGGCCTGAAGTATGACCCGGCCGGGACTTGGCAATTCATTTATAACCCAGCCGGACTTGGCGCCTCATCAGTAACCCACCTGGACATGGCGGCTTGTGAGCGGGCCGGCTCATTAGAAAGGCCTGGATAGGTGGTTCACGGAGAAGGCCCGAGAATGACAAGACCCAACGGCCCAGAAGGTGGCTTATTGGAAGGCCGGCCCATATTGTGGTGGGCCGGTTTAAGAAGGAAGACATAAGGAATAATTCCTTTACAAGGGAAGCAAGACTAGCATTCCACTTGTAATAAAATAGTCCTAATCCTACTAGACTCCACTTGTAACCCGCTCCTCCAACTTATATAAGGAGGGGCAAGGCTCCCCAAGAGGGAGAAGGAGAAGCTCAATAATCTCTAGGGCTAGACACAACTAGAGGGGAGGTGGCTTATACAACAACTCCCTCATTAGCATATTGAATAAGACCTAGCCACAAACAAGATGTAGGGTTATTACCGGATGATGTTTCCCGGGACCCGAAGCTGTCAAAAATCCTGTGTCTCTCATCCCACTCAACGCCTCTCAAGCTACCAGTTTTATGCGTTGGCCTCACGACTAAGTCCTTTTGACAAAGACATCTTCCGTGACAAATCCACGACACCGACCAATGGGGATTTTCCACGTGTAAAATGCTCATTCGCCGGAAGATCCACGTGTCAGCTCATCGTTGGGACACATGTCATCCCTATAATGGATGAAAAATGCCTATGACATGTCGACACGTGGCATAGCCCAGCAGTGGCCCATTGAAGGTAAAAAGGACGGCCCAACTAAAGGCCCACCATATATTTTCAAACACTAATAGGCTAGCCCGTTAACAGCCTGCCATGTTTTGGATCAAATTGAGGCCCATATCAGATAAGGCCCGTTCACAGCCTGTCGTGTTTTGGGCCAAATTACGACCCATATCAGATTAGGCCTGTTAATAGGCCACTGTTCTTTTGGGCTCAATCTAAGCTGGGTTTGTATTTCAGCCTATTAAATGCCCGTTCACTAGCTCGGCCCGATAATAGTTTCGGCCTATTAGCGGCCCGTGGTGCATTTGGGCCGTTGTCGGCCCGATTTCACTTTAGGCCATTTAACAACCCATGGAGAAACTGGGCTATTTATTGTCTGAAGTAACTTTAGGCCTCTTAACGGCCCATAGTCTTCGGGGATAAATTTCAGCCCAACAGGCCTATCGGCATGTTAATGGCCCGTCTAACACTTGGGCCTTATTATAGCCCACGTTGAATCCAGCCTGCTTGAAACCCATCTATTAATGGCCCATGATACTGTTGGGCCTACAGCCCGCGTTGACACCGGCCTGCTTAAAGCCCATAAATTTATTGGGCCAAATAGGGCCCGAGATATATTTTGGCCTATTAACGGCTGGTTCTATTTGGGCCAAACATGGGCCTAAGGTACTTTTGGCCAGCATTGGCCCGTGAATTTTTTTGCTCAATGCTAGCCCAATCTAGGTTTTAGCCTGTTAAAAGCCCATGGCATTCTCTCTCCCAGCTAGCCCAGAACTTTACTCGGACTGTTAAAGGCAGAAAACTACTATACATTTAGACCTGGTAATGGCCCAAGATGATTATAGGCCCACGTTTTGGCCCATGTATAGCGAGTTACGGCCGACCTGAAGACCCACAACATTGAGATCCATTGAAGCTCCCGGCCTAAATTACAACATACCTACCAAGAATAGATCTATAATATACAATAAATAAATTATGGCATATTACATCCACTTGGCGTCAGAGTTCGCCACCGGTGATAATAAAGCGCAACGTGGCCGCGGATTACATACACTGGGCATCAAAGGTCGCCACCAGTGCATTAAATGCGATGACAAAAGAATATAAGAAACTGAGAGCACTTCAGAAGGCATTAGGCCTGCCCGGGCGCTGCACCCAAAGCAGCCCAACAAGCTGTTGAGACCTCAGTTGTGTCACTGATAGATGCTCTAACTGTAGCTGCATAGCAAGAAAGCATGCATGGGTGTCCTTTGCGGCCTTCTTAACATCCTTGACATCAAGTTGGAGCTGAGCTGAAGCAAGCCTTTCCACTTTAAGTTGAGACTGAAGAAGTCAAACTGATTGAGGCAACAATGGCACAGAGGTTGTCTCACAGCTGTTGCTGAGAAACAATGGCATAGAGGTTGGCTCACTATCTTCCCTAAAGTTCTGCCTGGCATGAGAGATACAACTATGAAAGAGAAACAAGGAGACACGTAACAGGTTTCACAACCATATAAGCAAATAAATGGATCTGTTCCTCATAAGGAACATGTTTTACAACTACACTTTAAAACTGGTAGTTGTTGCAAACATCCAATTAGATGTAAACACCAAAGTAAACAACAGTGGAGGAAATGATGCCTATCCATATCAATACTAGAACAAAGTTTGAAGGCTTGAGAAGGATGAACTTACATTACATGTTAACACGGGCTGGACAAAGCCCTTCTCCATGTCGATGGAAGGATAAATCAATAAATTCCCCAAAGAAACTTTTTTATAAGCATTGCCTTTATTCTACATTTTCCAAAGAGAAATGTTAACACGGGTCTTGTTGCACCGATATAGAAACCTTTGCCTGACGCCTCGGGACTCCTCGCATGCGCTTGCCCCTTGAGCACAAAAGAGGAAACTGGCTTCCTACGCCCGCTGGCACCGCCTGTCCTTGGTCGTCATGGCTCATGTCACGCGAATCTCGTGAGGTGTCCCTTGCCTTGATATCTCCGCTCCTCGGGAGCTAGACTACTGAGGCCTCACCAGGGGAGGTCTTTCGTCATCCGCCTCGCAAGGCTTGGCCCCTCACGAGGGTCTTGAGTGGTTTGTTGATGAAGATGGGCCATACCAGGCCGCTGGATGAGCCACGCTCTGGACCATAGGAAGGCAAGTCTGGGTACCCTCGTTCCCAGAACGCCGACACTGGGCGTCCCCTGCAGGAGGATGTGGAAGCATGGCAGACGAAAAGGTGCCCGAGGTGAACACCTCGGCCACCATCAGCCAAGGGGAAACAATCTCTAGGGCGACCTACGATGGGGAGCCCAAGCAATCCGGGCCCCCGCCGAACACCATTCCGGAGGCCTGTACGGCTCCAGAATCAGGAAGACAGTCCTCTATGATAGGGGGAGGAGCATCAGCTCCAATGGCATCCTCCATTAATTCGGAGGTGCCAAACACACTGGAGGAAGCACTGCAAGGTGCTTCCCTTGTGGCATAACACCACACCTTTATGGGTGTGGTTATGGGAAAGATTTAGTCTGCCAAAAGCAGACTGAATGAAGCTTTCAACGGCCTACCGACAGGCTTTGAGGTATGCGACGTAATACTCTAATAGTATTTACATTTGATATGTATAGGATAACAAACCTGTATACGGACAATAGCCCCTGATGCTTTGTTTGATTCGGAAGAGAATCGGACAGAGAATCCATATTGCTAATAGAACATATTGTGCCATTTATTTGAACATGCTACCCTGATAGCGGCATTTGATCAGGCCGCAGATGTTTCCGAGCTCAATCGGAAGCTTCAATTAGCTGACGAATAGCTCAACCACGTGAACAAGCGGCTCGATGAAACGCAAGGTATGCGAACCTTAGAAATTCATTTTGTCAAAATATGGTATTTTTAATTTAAGAGTATGAACTCATTGTGCGGTGTGATTATGTCACAGTTGGCACAACCGAGGTCGAGAACCTCAAGGGTGCCCTTGCACATGCCAAGTAAGAGGCCGAAATGAACAAGGCAACCGTTGACAACGCGGCCGCCGAACTGGAGGCTGAACAGGCCTCCCATCGGCAACATGAGTCTCGGTTGTCCGAAGTCGAACAAGAGCTGCAAGACACCATTCGCAAATGAGAGGAGTTGGAGCAGAAGACTTCGGACCAAACATCCGAACTCAACAAGGCTCTCAACGCTGCCAGGGAGGCACAAAGCGAGTCCCGGAGTGCTCACGAGGATATCAAACACGCACGGCAGATAGCAGCTGGTAAAGCCTTTCTTCTGCAGAGTATCTCTGGAGTTCAGAAGTATGTGTCGCTAACGCGATTGTGGAGTTTTCTAGGAGCATTTGTGGATCTCCCGACGAGCATCGCCGATGCCGCCCCAGGACCCCTTAATCATGGACTCCCTCAGTAGCCCCTGAACCAGTCTTCGATGATGATGAGTCTGGCACGTGTACTGTCTTCGGCATTGCAAGGCGGGTTCCTCCTTCCGAACATATGAAGTTTATTTCCTGCACAAAGGAACTATGTCCGGCTCTGCATGAATAGGACAATCCTTAGCCACGAATGCCATGTGTCGAAACGAACACTATGTCTTTACTCACAACTTTTCCAGCGAAATGTCATGTTTCACCCCTCAATATTTCGAACCATTTTCTTGGCTCTAGTTTTGCGTTTTGAGGCATAGCCTCCATTGGCACGTCTTTTCGAAGCAGAGATCGTGCCCGCTTATCGTGATATCCTCATCAATATGACCTGGGTAACCCAACCACACCTTACGCACAATTACGTTGGGTACAAGCGAGTTTTACGGCTTGAGTGGGGGACGTTTGGTATTTACCGCCTATAAAAGGACATAGATCATTCCCCATTTATCGCACGCTCTCCTCTAGCCCTTGCTTCCCAATCTCTTTGCCCCAGGGCGCAGAGCTCCAGCGCCTGCAACTCCCAACTCCTCCACCACCGCCTCCTTCTACAGTAATGGTTGGATCTGGTTCCAAGGGAAAGTGGAAGGCTTTCACCGTCACGGAGAAGAATGTGAAGAGTCTCTGGAGCGTGGGCTACCTTGCCGACAACATAGCCTACCGGATTCCTAATGAGGATCAGGTGATCCCCGTCCCAGAGCCTGGGGAGAGGGTTGTGTTCATCCCTCACTTTATTCGGGGGTTAGGATTTCTGCTTCACCCCTCAGTTTGGGGTCTCCTATTCTTCTACCGTCTAGATTTCCATGATCTGGCCCCGAACTCTATCCTCCACATATCGGCTTTCATAGTCGTGTGTGAAGCTTTTCTCCGCATCCCTCCACACTTCGGCCTATGCCTCAAAACCTTCAATCTGTAACCGAAGGTGGTCGATGGGCAGCACACGGACTGCAGAGGAGCTATGGTGAGCAAGCTCCCGAATGCAACCTGGCCCAAAGGGGCTTTTGTGGAGACCAACAAGATATGGCAACAGGAGTGGTTCTACATCACCGAACCCCATGATGCCAAAAGGGAGGCCACACCCGGATTTAGATCCGGACCCCCAGAGAGGCTCACCTCATGGACCACCAAGGGCCTTGATTGGGGGGTCTCAAACGAAGGTGAAGACGCTCCAAAACCGCATCTCCCGCATGATGGGGAAGGGCACCCACATCACTAATGTGATTCAGGTGATGCTCTTCCGCCACACCCTTCCCTGCTAACTCCGGGCTTCCCGCTTATGGGAATTCAATCCGGAGGAACCACGGACCTTGAAGCGCTTCTTCGACACTACACATGTAAACATATCGTAGCAGCTTTTCAAGACCCAGAAGGAGTTGCCAGAGGAGACCGAAGACAAGGGCTTCAATAGGTGACTTCGGCTTCAGAGGTAAGCATGATTTTGCCGAAGACACATCCTGTCCATATTTCGATTATAACATGAGTTAGAACTCTTACGTTCCATACAGGGCTGGACAAAAATCAGAGCGGATTGACTGTCTGGCTCTACTACCCAAAAACCCAGCCACGACTCAACTGACGGCGATGTTGGTACCGATGTTGTACATGGCGCCGAAAAAAAGGCGAAGAAGAAGGGCAAGGAGGTCAAGAGCGACCCTGCCCTAAGGGTCCTTCGGATACAGTGTCCGGAGAGACCAACGCCCACTCCTCCCATGACGAAGAAGAAGAGAAGGAGGAAAGCGACTCCCCCATCAAGGGAAGGGGTTAGAAGAGGGCGGCCCCCGAAGACACGGGAAAGGGGCGCCTAGGAAGAAGCTGAACCTCCCAGACATCTCGGACTCAACGTCTGAGGCCAGTTTCCGAGTACAGCCCAGGGTCAAGCCTTTGGCGGAATCGTGAGTATTCGGACTTTCGTTGTTGTGTTCGGTTTAATCAGCTATCATTGTTCAAGCAACTTTACTTGTTGTTTTGCAACCCTCCTCACACATTCCCTGGCACTTCATTATCGTCAGGGAGCTCTCTGCTAGTTGAAATGGTGGGGATTGACACACCACCGCTGGATCAATCGCCCATCCCAGGGGACACCGAAGTGTCTTCACTACGGGCGTCCCCTGCAGGAGGAGGTGGAAGCGGAGTGGACAAAAAGGTGCCCGAGGTGAACACCTCGGCAACTGTCGGCCAAGGGGAAACATTCCCTCTGGCGACCGATGGCAGGGAGCCCAAGCAATCGGGGCCCCCGCCGAATGCCATTCCGAAGGCCAGTACGGCTCCAAAATCGGGAAGACAACCCTCTATGATAGGGGGAGCATCAACTCCAATGGTGTACTTCATTAATCCGGAGGCGCCAAACACACTAGAGGAAGCACTGCAAGGTGCTTCCATCCTTGCATAACACCACACCCTTATGGGTATGGTTATGGGAAGGATTTAGTGTGCCAAAAGCGGACAAAATGAAGCTTTCAATAGCCTACCAACAGGCTTTAAGGTATGCGATGTAATAATATAAAAGAATTCTATCTTTTATATGTATAGGATAACAAACCTGTATACGGACAGTAGCCCCTTATGTTTTGTTTGATTCTGAAGAGAATCGAACAGAGAATCCATATTGTATCAGCTAATAGAACATACGATGCCATTTATTTGAACATGCTTCCCTGATAGCGGCATCTGATCAGGCCACAGAGGTTTTTGAGCTCAATCGTAAGCTTCAACTAGCCGACGAAGAGCTCGACCGTGTGAACAAGCGGCTCGATGAAACGCAAGGTATGTGGACCTTAGAAATTTATTATGTCAAAAGATGATATGTTTAATTTAAGAGAATGAACTCATTGTGCAGTGTGATTATGTCACAGTTGGCGGAGCCGAGGTCGAGAACCTGAAGGGTGCCCTTGCACAGGCCAAGAAAGAGGCCCAAATGAACAAGGCAGCCGCTGACAACGCGGCCGCTGAATTGGAGGCCGAACATGGCTCCCGTCGGCGACATGAATCTCGGGTGGTCCGAAGTCGAACAAGATCTGCGAGACGCCTTTCACAAATGCGCGGAGTTGGAGCAGAAGACTTCGGACCAAACATCTGAACTCAACAAGGCTCTTAATGTTGGCAAGGAGGCGCGAAGCGAGTCCTAGAGTGCTCGAGAGGAGATCAAACAGGCACGGTAGATAGAGGTTGGTAAGGACTTTCTTCTGCAGAGTATCTTTGAAGTTCAGAAGTATGTGTCACTGACGCGATTGTGGAGTTCTCTAGGCGTGTTTTGGATCTCCTGAAGAGCATCGTCGATGCCACCCAATTCTTCAGAGCCCAGGAGGGGAACACAACGGAGAATCTGTTCTAGTCGCAATTCCTTGCATCGGAACATCCAGTACCTCTGAACGACCAGTTGAAGCAGCTAGTCGAGCTGCATAACATGGCGGGTGCAGCCATGAAGGACTTAATAGTATGGCTATGGACCACCAAGCCAATCCCTAGTAGCATTGGATTGGTGAAGCGGGTCATCGACGCAAGGCCGCGGGTCGACGCTGTGAAGCGTTCGGCCTGTATAGAAGGTGCCCGGATGGCCTTTGCCCACGTCAAGATGCATTGGGGAAGATCAAGGCTGCTAAGGTGGCACCGCCGGCCCACCCGACGGCAAGGATCATCGGAGGCTGGAGAGGTACTTCGATGATGTCCTAGAAGGAGCCTGCTATGTAGAGGGCCAGTGCTCAAAGGACGTGGCTTTTAAGTACTTGTATTCGGGTTGTAAAGACTATGCTTATGAACTGATATGTATATATTTTTGCGCCTTATATTTCAAGCGACTATTCCTCCTATGCGTCTGTTTATTATTGTTATATCTGCATGTTTCCAGTCGTCGGCTTCAGCCCCCTTGTGGGTACTATAGGGGTGTTCGGTATTGCACGTGATCACTCTTTACCCAACGTCTTGGTCCATAAAGGAGGTGTCCGCGGAGCGAACCAGGCAATCAGACTATACGGCTTTATTGCTTTCACTTAGCCATAGAAGTTTGACTTGTGGGGCTAAGTACTAGCCCCTGGTGCATGTGCGGCAATCCAGATTACGGTGCCTACTTTACGCGGTTGGGCGAAGACCAACCACTCGTATAAGACGGATTAGATAGCTAATAATCATAGTATAACACTATGTCACTGAATCGTCGACCAGCTCTCGCTTACCATGACAGTCAGTTTTCGGCTTTATATACCGAGGTACCTGTCCGGGTGATCCAGAAATACAATCGCAGTTCTCCCTTTACTACCTTAGCCAAACAATGCGGAATGTAAGGTGATAAGCACAGGAGCTAGGCAACCCAACTATAGACCCAAGACATGATTCGGAGCCGATGGATATAACGCAATATCCGGGACGCCAAACAGTTCCCTATAGGTGTTCGGACTTTGAAGTGTGCTAGGCCGAAGACAACCCCTGGTATTAAATCCATATTAAGGCACATGTGGGAATCTAAGGTAGGGAGAGAATAGAGATGGTAATGTAAAATGAACTCCAAACAAATTGGAACCGAACTGCTTGTTTTATACCCTAATTAATACGACAAGTCGTGTGGTTACAGATGATGCCAATAGAATTTTGGACAGTCTACATGCCAAAAAGAAGAGTAATAAAGGGAAAGGTTTACACAGAGCCTAAAATTAACGATTTAAAGATCTCGACGGGGCCCTGCTACACGTGTGCGCCGTTTCTCCTTTGTAACACATCCTTGAAGGAGAGAGGTTTGATGGCCGCGTGTGAAAAAGGAAGGGGAACTCTGAAAAAGAATGCCATGCACAACCATAGATAAGGTGAGTTCTTTTAATGAACCTTTAATTAAAATATATTTTAGAGTCTGAATAGGGTCAAGCGGAACTATGGACTATTTCTCCGCAGTGTGCCCCCGGCGCTCCCCAAGGTATTGTAGGGGCTAGTTGTGTACACGAGGTACATATGCTACCACCTTGTAAGGCAGTCGGCGGAGGCGCAACTGCTAATCAAGCTCAGGTTCGTCTGAGCTACCGCATTGTAATGCAAGCCGGACACGTTTAGCAGTGTCTCTAGTCGTGACGACCGATGAATTATTAGGCTTGAATAGGCCGCCTTGAACATCGGCTGCCAGGGCCGTAGTATCCTCCTTTGTGCGGATGGGGCGCTCCATGTTCCCACTGACCGTGATGACGCTGCGTGGTCCAGACATTTTAAGCTTCAAGTAAGCATAGTGCGGGACTACATTAAAGTGGGCGATGTTGAAGATTAACTCCGAGTAGTGCATGGTAGCTACTTCGGAAGGGAGCGATGTTGAAGATTAACTCCTCACTTCGGAAATTGTCTGGAGAGCCGAATACCACTTCCAGTGTTAATGAGCCGCGCAGCGGGCCTCTACGCCGGGTATCACTCCTTTAAAGGTAATGCTGCTAGGCTTGATTATTGACGGGTATATCCCCATTTTGCGAACAATGTCCTGATATATCAAGTTGAGACTACAGCCGCCGTCCATAAGGACTCGGGTAAGATGATACCATCGATTATAGGATCGATTACTTGGGTCGTCGAACCTCCATGACGGATACTGGTTGGCTGATCCCTATGATCAAAGGTGACCGAAAAGCCGACCATGGGTTAAACTTGGGGGCGATGCGCTCTACGTCTTAAACATCCCTTAGTGCGCGCTTGCGCTCCCTCTCGGGGATATGAGTGGCATAGATCATATTCACCATTTTCACCTCAGGGGGAAATTGCTTCTGTCCCCCAGTATTCGGTGGGTGTGGCTCATCTTCGTCCTCGCTTTGAGGTCCTTTCCCTTGTGTTCGACATTTAACTTGCCGGCCTGCTTGAAGACCCAACAATTTCTGTTGGTGTGGTTTGCAGGTTTGTCAGGGGTGGCATGAATCTGGCAAGGTCTCTCTAATATATTGTCCAAGCTGGATGGACCATCCCTATTGCCTTTGAACGACTTCTTCCGTTGACCGGACCTGGAGCCACTGAACCCGGCGTTGACAGCCGTGTCACCAGTTTCTCCATTATTGTTCCAACGTTTATTCTTATTGTGTCGTGGCTTGCCATTGCCATACCTGACTTCAGAAGTGCCAGGGTCGCTGGTACTGTTGCTTCTACGAGCTAGCCAAATGTCTTCTGCTGCACAAAAGCAGATCATGAGTGTGGTAAGGGCTGCCATTGTCTTTGGCTTCTCCTGGCCGAGGTGTCTTGCTAGCCATTCGCCTCGGATGCAGTGTTTGAATCCCGCTAAGGCTTCAACATCTGGGAAGTCGACGATTAGGTTCTTTTTAGTTAAGAACTGATTCCAAAGCTTGTGGGCCGACTCCCCAGGTTGCTGGATTATGTGACATAAATCATCAGGCCAGACATAAGACCCCTGAAAGTTATCCCAGAAAGCATCCTCTAAATCTTCCCAGCTTCCAATGGAGTTCTCTGGGAGGCTATTCAACCAGTGCCAAGCTGACCCTTTCAGCTTGAAAGGTAAGTATTTGATGGCATGGAGGTCATCTCCACGAGCCATGTGGATGTGAAGAATAAAGTCTTCAATCCATACATCGGGATCCGTCGGTCCATCATATGCCTCGATGTTTACGGGTTTAAACCCTTCCGGAAATTGGTGATCCATCACCGCATCGGTAAAGCACAGAGGGTGCACAACGCCCCTGTATTGTGCAATATCATGACGTAGTTCGGACAACATCTGTGTTCGGTGTTGACTTCGAACTTGAATTTATCCGATGTGCTTGGCTTGATAGCCGACATCCCATCTGGGAGCACGTTCTCTTGATCGATAGATCGATCTGGCATGACCGGCTTTTTTATTCATTGCCTGACGTAGATTGTACTTATGGCCCTGACCCGCTGTATCCTTTCCTTAATGGTGGTATACGGCATTGCTAGCCGCTTTCTCCCGTCCACGAGGTGGTCGGTCCGGTTGGGCGGCCTAAACGTGCCTCGACGGAATTGGCGCAAGGGCCTCGTCGCCAAATTGTGGTAGCAATTTGCGCTTGGGATAGCTCCTTGTTTGGCGATCACGGCCGTGTCTCTCTTCAGCGTCTAACACTTCATTCCATCTACCGTTGAGCGTACCCTGTTCGGCTTTAAGCCGCATCTGTTGCTTTTTCAGGCTCCTTGCTGTGGCAATAAGTCGTCGATGAAAGTGTTCTTGTTCAAGGGGTTCTTCCAGGATGATGAATTCCTCATCTCCTAGGCTGACATCCTCTTCGGAGATAGGTAGGTAGTTACTATCTTTGGAATCATTGTGATCGTGAGTTGTTCGGGACTGTATTGACCATCCCCCCGATCGTCCTGCTCCTACGCTGGCTCTACGGGGTCTTCGGCGTCTTCTAGAGCTTCATTGTCTCCGTCGGTGTCCTGGGAATGGGGGTACCCAGACTTGCATGCCTGCAGCCCGTGACATGGCTCCATCAGCGGCCTGGTGCGGCCCAACTTCAGAAACCGCAACTCAAGACCCTCGCAAGGGGCCAAGCCTCGCGAGGCGGGCGACAGCAAGACCTCCCTGGGCGCAGTCTCTCTAGGCTGGCTCCCGAGGAGCGGAGATATCTATGCAAGGTGCACCTCGTGAGGTTCACGTGACGTGAGCCATGACGTCAAAGGCTAGGCGGGTGCCAGCGGGCGGAGTGTACCTGTTTCTCCTTTGGTTCTAAGGGGGCAAGCACAGGCGCAGAGTGTCGAGGGATGAGGCAAAGGTTTCCATATCGGTGCAACAAGACCAAGGACCATCAGGGCTGCAGAATGGAGGTCATCGTGGAGCCTGGCGCGGCATCACCACCAGAGCCTTTGGCAGGCGAAGACCACTTTTTTCAGGATAACTTGTACTAGTTGTTCCCCTTCAAATTTGGCCGTTGTGGGATCCCTTCCCGCCGATATTTGGGATGAGGACCAAGGCCACTATAAATAGGACCTAGGCACCACCGTAGAAGGGATCGGATCCATTCCACCCTGACCATACCACAAGCTCACACGAGCACAAGAACATCTCTCCTCCTGAGGCTGCTCATCCATTGTACTAGTTCATCCTCAGCCCCACGAGGCAATCCACCACATGCACTGGAGTAGGGTATTACACCACAAGGTGGCCTGAACCAGTATAATCCTCTATGTTCCTTGTTCTTTGAGTTCGTCGCGCTAGGCTGTCGAATCGGAGGGCGAGCGCGCTGGGGAGAGAGTGTTCTTTGTCTGCACCCCAGAGTTCGAACCTCTCAAGGGTTTGCGGAACCCGAAATCCCACATTTGGCACGCCAGGTAGGGGTGCGCCGAAATTCCGCCTCTCCGTCCACCTTGCTCTCCATCCGCCAGGCTCCCATGGCAGGCGCCTCTTCTTCGACCGGCTCGGTTGGTGCGTGCGGCAATGTTGCGGGCCACCGAGCCTTCACCCCGCCCTGCGACAGGTGCGGTGGCCACCCAGGTTTAGGCCGGAAATGCCACCTCGTTATGATGGAGTGGCAGATCTGGCTGTTTTCCTCCAGGCCTATGAGGAGGCCGTTTCGGCGGCTGGCGGTGACAGCAAGGTCATGGCTAGCTGGCTCCCCATGGCACTCACCCACGTGCCACGCGCCTGGTATCTCAGCCTGCCAGAGTCATCTATGGCATCCTAGGAGGAGCTGCGTGGTCTCTTTACCGCACACTTCGCGGGGTCGGCGCCCATCGCCATTGCGTCCTTCCTCGGCGGCTCTCAGGCGCCGCCCTCAGATCGCCACGTCAAACAGTTCTTCCATCAAGTGGGCTCCATCCGAGCCTCACAGGTAATCCCTCCGGGATGGGCCGCGCCTGAGGCCGACCTCACCTTTGAATCCAGAGACCACCTGGTGATCACCGCAGGTGCAGGCACGCTCCCGATGCTCTCCACCCCCACCATCTGCCACGTGGCGATAACCAAGACCCTCATCGACAGCGGGGCTGGACTCGACGTGTGCTCCCCGGAAGCTTTTGGCATGTTCCATGTGTCACACGAACGGCTCCGCCCCACCAGGCTGTTCTCCGGGGTCGTCGACGGCTCCACCAGCCCCGTGGGGCAGATCCGACTCACCGTCACCTTCGGCACCCGCAAGAACTACCGCACCGATCTTATCGACTTCGACATCGCCCACATCGCCCTCCCGTACAATGCCATTCTCGGGTACCTAGCCCTAGCCAAGCTCATGGCGGCGACTCACCCAACCGACAACCTCATGAAGATGTCGGGGAGCAATGGCGTCCTCACTGTGGCCGGAGACACCAAGGAGGCCCTGGGCCCCTCAAGCTCACCTTCAGGGCTGCGGCGGTTGCACGCCCGACCAACGAAGCAGCTCCAGAGGCTATGGGGGCTACGCCGGCCAAAAATAAGCAGCTGTTCTCACAAGACTGGGCAAGAGACGAAGCAAGTGATGGTTGATGAAAACGGGGCGTCGGGAGCCACCTTCATCATAGGTGCTGGCCTTCCCCCAGATCAAGAAAAGGCGCTGGTCGGTTTCTTGCGCGCCAACAAGGAGGTGTTCACATGGGAGCCCATGGACCTGGCAGGAGTCCCAAGGGGGGTAATCGAGCATCACCTAAACATTTGCCCCAACGTGCACCCAGTAAAGCAGAAGGCCCGGCGGCAGTCCACTGAGGAGAAGTCTTTCATCATACAAGAGACTCGCAAGTTACAAGAAGCTGGTGTGATCCGCGAGGTGCGGTATCCAGAATGGTTAGCAAACCCAGTAGTCGTGCCAAAGAAAGGTGGGAAAGAGCGCATGTGTGTCGACTTCACCAACCTCAACAAGGCCTACCCACAAGACCCATTCCTGCTGACGTGCATCGACCAGATTGTCGACCCAACCGCCGAGTGCGACCTACTGTGTTTCCTGGATGCCTTTTCGGGCTATCATCAAATCAAGATGGCAGTGCAAGATGACGAGAAGACTGCCTTCCTCACCCCGTGTGGGGTATATTGCTACACTTGTATGCCATTCGGGTTACAGAATGCAGGAGCAACTTTCCAGTGACTGATGCATATCGCCCTGGGAGAGCAGCTCGAGAGGAACGCTGAGGCCTACGTTGATGACATCGTGGTAAAATCTCGGGAGGCCAAGACCCTCATCGAAGATTTGGAAGAGACCTTCACCAGCCTGTGCAAGGTAGGACTGCAGCTTAACCCAGAAAAGTGTTTGTTCGGCGTCCCGTGAGGCAAGCTGCTGGGTTTCCTGGTGTCCCATATAGGAATCGAGGCTAACCCCGAGAAGGTCAAGTCCATTGAAAAGATGAGTCCGCCGAAGACCCTCAAACAGATGCAGAAGCTGGTCGGCTATGTGTCGTCGCTCGAGCGTTTCATATCCAAGCTGGGGGAGCGTGCCCTCCCCTTATTAAAACTAATGAAAAGGAAAGGCCCGTTTGAGTGGACTCCTGAGGCCGATGCAGCATTTGAAGACCTCAAGAAATACCTCACTAGCCTGCCGGTAATGGTGGCGCCCAAACCTCAAGAGCCCTTGGTGCTTTACCTAGCTGCTACACCACAATCCGCCAACGCAGCATTGGTGGCAATCCGGGAGGAGTGCCAGGACAAGACCACACAGCCCCGGGGCGATACTCCCAAGGCTTCGGTAGGGCCAGCCACCGACCAAGCTCCACGAGATGACGTTCCTGAAGCTGTAACTGCCACGTCCGGCGACCAAGCTCCTAAGCCCCCCGCCTCCGAAGGCGCCACGGCCCCAGGAGAGCGCGACCTCCGCCAACACTCCTACCCTCGCCGAGCACCTGGTGTACTTCGTCAGCATGGTGCTTCGTGATGCTCGGGCACGCTACCCCATGCCACAGAATCTTTTGCTCCCGCTCCTTGTCACTTCGCGCAAGCTGCGCCACTACTTCCAAGGCCATCCCATCAAGTTTGTATCTGCTTAGCCGTTGGAGAGGGTGTTGAGGAGCCCCAATGCTGCGGGAAGGGTCGCCGAATGGAACATCGAGCTACAAGTGTTACAACTGGAGTTCATCACCACTAGGGTAGTCAAGGGCGCCGCGCTCGCCGACTTCATGACAGAATGGACCGACACCCCAGAACACAAAGCGGGTGAGGATCGGTCCCTCTCGCCAGGGAGTGAAGCGTCGGACGGCTGGGTCATGTACTTTGACGGCGCCTTCGCGCGCCAGGGCGCAGGGGCTGGCGGCGTGCTCATCTCGCCCACCAAGGACAAGCTCTACTATGCCATGCAGCTCTGCTTCCAGCATGACGATAAGGTCTCCAAAAACATCGCAAAGTATGAAGGCCTGATCGCCAGCCTGAAGGCTGCGGCCGCCCTGGGTGTGAGGCACCTCACTATCAAGGGCGACTCCCAGCTCCTCGTCAACTTCTCCAACAAGGTCTACGAGCCAAGGGACGAGCACATGGAGGCATACCTAGCAAAGGTATGCAAAATGGAGAAACAATTCCTAGGCCTGGAGCTGCAGCACGTACCGCGCGGTACGAACAAGAAGGCTGACAACATCGCCAAGAGGGCGTCCAGGTGCCAGCCACAGGAGCCCGGCCTCCTCGAGGAGCGGCTCTTCAAGCCCTCAGCAGCCCCTCCGACCGCGGAGCTGACGCTGCCTCAGGAGGAGCTCCCCTCTCCGCCAACCTCAGGAGCTCCCGCCTGTGGCCCGACCTCAGGAGCGCGCTTGCTCCTTGCTATCGAGCCCCAGGAGGGGTGCTGGTGAGGGAGTCCTAGATCGAGGGGTCCTCATGTGGCTGGATAACTCTTTAGGGGCCGGACTGGTGGGCCATGAAGATCATCGCTGAAGATCGTCTCTCGTATCCGGATAGGACATGTGTGTGTGTATAATGGAAGGTTTTAGGTTCGGGTGTAATATTTGCTTCCTCTGCAAGATGGTCATGTACAAACCCTAGGGCCCTCCAGTGCATATATAAATTGGAGGGTTTAGTCCATAGAGGCTAAGAGAACAACAGATAGCCGATTCATAACAATCACCCTGGCTAGACTTCTAGGGTTTAGCCATTACGATCTCGAGGTAGATCAACTCTTGTAACACATATTCATCAAGATCAATCAAGCAGGAAGTTGGGTATTACCTCGATCGAGAGGGCCCGAACCTGGGTAAACATCGTGTCCCCGGTCTCCTGTTAGCATCGATCCTCAGACGCATAGTTCGGGACCCCCTACCTGAGATCCACCAGTTTTGACACTGACATTGGTGCTTTCATTGAGAGTTCCACTATGTCGTCGACCGAGGGACCGATGGATCGCTTCGTTAACAATGACGGCACCACCGCCGAGGGGATCTTTCCTCCCGGCAAGCCTTTTGTGTTTGGAGGCTTCGTGCTCCGTGCCAACACAGAAGGCCGCCCCGAGCAGGTTGAGAGCTACACCCCTGGCCATCAAGTCGGGTTTGGAAGCTTGAATTACGTTGCTGATATCCGTGGAGACTTGATCTTCGACAGATTCGAGCCCATGGCGACCGCTCCGTGCCACCACGATGAACATGACCTAAATCTGTCATCGGATCACATCCAAGGGATAGTACCTGTAACTGCTCTGGCCATAGATCCGGAGCAGATTGCGTCACCCGAGGACGGGAGGCTCAACCCCGGCACGGAAGCCGCATACTCAGCGGCGCTGGAGCCGCACACAGACCCAACCTCAAGCGGGATCTATGTTACCGGAATTTCGTACTTGTCTCCAGCTACATGTTCCGAACCATGTGCATCTACATCCTTCGATCTTGATCAGGAGCCTGTCGTTGAATTTAGCTCCGCATATATCTTCCGGCACTCACTTTTCGGCGATGTGCTAAACTCATTAAAATCCCTCTCCTTAGCAGGGGACTCACAGCCGAATTATATCATGTTTGAACTGGAGGCTGATGATGGAGAATTTTTCTTCCCACCCACCACCCACTTGGTAGCCACGGACGAGGATTTAACTGATCTACTTGACTACGCTTCTGAAGACTTCAAAAGTATGGACCTTGAAGCCGAAGTAGATTATGACCAAAACCCGCCGTAACCAGGCGATGGACGGCTACGTCCTCAAACGATGTGTATATGGTGGACACACCTAAGGAGAAGGAGGACAACGGCGATAATTATCCCAAAAAGGATAAGACCATCGATGAACCTCCCAAACGTCGGCGACTGAAGCGCCGATCCCAACCCAGTAAAGGAAAAGACAGCAACACTGTCACTAACGACGGTGATAGTCCGGACCAAGCCGATGACCCCGTAGATCCAGCGATAGAATGGGACGAGCAAGAGGACGGCGAACACAGTCCGGGACCGCTTTCTGATCACAGCAATGCTTAAGATAGCAATTATTAACTTGTCTTCGAAGAGGATGTTAGCCTGGGCGACGACGAATTCATCATCCCAGAAGAACCCTTAGAACAAAAGCGCTTCCATTGGAGGCTTATTGCCACCGCAAGGAGCCTGGAGAAGCAGCAGCGACGGCTTAAAGATGCACAAGACACACTCAATGATAGATGGAACGATGTGCTAGACGCTGAGGAAAAATATGGCTACAATTGCCAGACAAAGAGCTATCCTAAGCGTAAACTGCTGCCCAAATTCGACGACGAGGCTATTGCGCCTAAACCCCCGAAGAACAATACCGCCGATAAGCCAGACCGATGACCTCGTGGACGAGACAGAGTAGCTAGCAACAACCTACACAAGCCTGCACCCCCTCCTCGTAAAGTAAAGGAGGCTGCGACTCAGGGCCAGAAACACGATCTACATGAGGACCTGAACAAAAAGGCTCGCAAGACCAGATCCATCTACGAATCCAGGGATCATGCTCCCGCACGAGACGACGGATATCAAGACAAATATGCCGGTCATATACCAGTTCAGAGCCAATACCGAACATCACATCCGTCGGACCTACGCCACGACATAGCAAAATATAGGGGTGCCGCACACCCTCTGTGCTTCACCGATGAGGTGCTGGATCATAAATTTCTAGAAGGGTTTAAACCCATAAATATCGAGGCGTATGATGGAACGAAGGATCCTACTGTCTAGATAGAAGACTTTATCCTTCACATCCACATGGCTCGTGGAGATGATCTCCACGCCATCAAATGCACCCCTCAAGCTGAAAGGACCAGCTCGACACTGGTTGAACAACCTCCCAAAAAACTCCATTGGAAGTTGGGAAGAACTTGAGGATGCTTTTCAGGCCAATTTTCAAGGGACCTATGTCCGGCCCCCGGATGCTGACGATCTAAGTCACATAATCCAACAACCCGGGGAGTCAGCCCATAAGCTTTGGAATCGGTTTCTCACTAAGAAGAACCAAATCGTCAATTGTTCGGACGCCGAAGCCTTAGTGGCCTTCAAGCACAGTGTCCGGGACGAATGGCTAGCTAAACACCTCGGCCAGGAAAAGCCGAGGACATTGGCAGCCCTAACTACACTCCTGACCCGCTTTTGCGCAGGCGAGGATAGCTGGTTAGCTCATAGCAGCACCAGCGACCCTGGCACATCTGAAGTCAGGGATGGCAATGGAAAGCCACGACGTAACAAAAGCAAACGTCTCAATAATGATGGAAGCCCAGATGATATAGTGGTAAACGCTGGATTCAGTGGCTCTAGACCCTGTCAGCGGAAGAAGCCATTTAAAGGCAACAAAGATAGTCTATCTAGCCTGGACAAGATATTGGACAGGCCCTGCCAGGTCCATGGCACCCCAGCTAAACCTGCGAACCATACCAACCGTAGTTGTTGGGTCTTCAAGCAGGCTGGCAAACTAAACGCCGAACACAAGTGAAAGGGACCTCAGAGTGAAGACGAGGATGAACCTCGCAGCCGAACACAGGGGGATAGAAGAAATTATCACCGGAGGTCAAAACAGTGCACATGATCTATGCCACTCCTATCCCAAAGAGGGAGCGCAAGAGCACACTCTGAGATGTCTATGTCGTTGAGCCTGTTGCCCCCAAATTCAACCCATGGTCGGCTTATCCGATCACCTTTGATCGCAGGGATCATCCGACTAGTATCCTTCATGAGGGTTCGGCTTCCATAGTGCTCGATGCAATAATTTATGGAGACCATCTCACTCGAGTCCTTATGGACGGCTGTAGCAGTCTCAATCTGATTTACCAGGACATTGTTCGCGAGATGGGGATAGACCCGTCAAGAATCTAGCCAAGTTTCAGGACGTTTAAAGGAGTGATACTGGGAATAGAAGCCCGCTGCACGGGCTCTTTAATATTGGAGGTCGTATTCGGCTCTGGTGATAACTTTCGAAGCGAAGAGCTAATCTTTGACATAGCTCCATTCAGAAGTGGCTATCACGCACTGCTCGAAAGAACGGGCTTCGCCCGCTTTAATGCAGTCCCGCATTATGCTTATTTAAAGCTCAAAATGCCTGGACCACGTGGCATCATCACGGTCAATGGAAATATGGAGTGCTCTCCAAAACGGCCTATTCAGGCCGAACAACTCATTGATCGTTAATACCACGGACACAACTAAACGTGTCCGGCATACGCCTCAGTGCGGCAGCTCAGATGAACCTGAGCTCGATTAGCAGCTATGCCCCCATCGACTGCCCCATAAGGTGGTAGCATATGTGCCTTGTGCACACAATTATGCCCTTAAAATTCCTTGGGCGGCGCTGGGGGCACACTGCATACAAATAGTCCATAGTTCGCCTCGACCTTATTCGGACTCTAAAATTATCTTTCAAGGTTCATTAAATGAACCAACTTTATTTACGGTCACACTGGATTCTTTTACAGGTTTTTTCTATTTCTTTCTTTTCTACAGATGACCATCACACTTCCCCCTTCAAGGACACATCACAAAGGAGAAAACGGCGCAGACGTGCAGCAGGGCCCCTCACTAAGGTTTCTTTTTAGATTAAGACCCTCTGTAAACCTTTTATCTATTTTTGTTTTATACATTTCTGGCATGTAATATGTCCAAGGAAGTTATCGGCATTACCTATAAGTATACAGCTCGCCGTAATAAAATGGGATATTATAGAAACAGCTTGGTTCAAATTATGTTTGGTGTTTTATTCTCTCACCACCTATGTTCTCTCCCCATGTTAGATTGCCACATGTGCCTTGACAACAGGGTCCATTACCAAGGGCTGTATTCAGCCCGGTATATGTTGAAAATTCTGAACACCTATAGGGAGTATTCGGCGTCCTAGATATTGATTTATATGCATCAGTTTCAAATCATGTCTTGGATCAATAGTTGGGTTGCCCTGCTCCTGTGCCTACCCCTACGTTCCCGATTGTTCGGCTTGGGTCACTACAAAAAAGACACATCCGTGACATTTTGGGCCGAACGGAACTTTTTTCTGTCATACTTATGACACTTCTGTGACAATAATTGTGACAAAACATGGTATCGTCATAGATACGATGGGGTCCTACTTCTATGACAAAAAATCATTACAGGAAATGGGCTTTTCGACCTGGGCGGGCCGGAGACGCAGCTGCATGACATTCTTTGGGCCGTCCATGACGGAAAAAACCGTGGTAGAAGCGAGGGCGAGGAAAATATCGGGGTGTGACACGTCTCCAATGTATCTATAATTTTTGATTGTTCCATGCTATTATATATGAAGTCTTTGATGTTAAATGGGCTTTATCATTCACTTTTATATCATTTTTGGGACTAACCTACTAACCCAAAGGCCCTGTCTAGATTGTTTTTTTGCCTGTTTCAGGGTTTTCCAGAAAAAGAATATCAAACGGAGTCCAAACAGAATGAAACCTTCGCGATAGATATTTTTGGAGAAAATCACACACGTGGAGCTTGAGAACCACGTCAGGGGACAGAGGGCTGGCCCACGAGGGTGGGGGGCGCGCCCCCTACCTCGTGGCCCCCTCGAGCGTCCCCCGGTGCCCTCCTTCTTCCTATATAAGTCTACGTACCCTAGAAACTCCGGGGACAGAGAGAAAACCCTAATTCCACCACCGTACCTTCTATTCCCGTGGAGATCCCATCTTGCAGCCTGTTCCGGAGCTCCACCGGAGGGGGATCCATCACATAGGCCTTCTTCATCATCATCATCGCCCTCACCATGAGTTGTGAATAGTTTACCATAGACCTTCAGATCCATAGCTAGTATCTAGATGGCTTCTTCTCTCTCTCTGGATCTCAATACGAAGTTCTCATCGGTCTTCGAGTAGATCTATTCGATGTAATCTCTTTTTGCGGTGTGTTTGTCAAGATCCGATGAATTGTGAGTTTATGATCAAGGTTATCTATGAAAGATATTTGGTTCTTCTCTGAACTTTTTATGTGTGCTCATAATATCCTTGCAAGTATCTTCGAATTATTGGTTTGGTTTGGCCTACTAGATCTATAGTTCTTGCAATGGGAGAAGTGCTTGGCTTTGGGTTCAATCTTGCGGTGTCCTTTCCAAGTGATAGTAGGGGTAGCAAGGCACGTATTGTATTTTTGCCATCGAGGATAAAAAGATGGGGTTTATATCATATTGCTTGAGTTTATCCATCTACATCATGTCATCTTGCTTAAGGCGTTACTCTGTTCCTATGAACTCAATACACTAGATGCATGCTAGATAGCGGTCGATGTGTGCAGTAATAGTAGTAGATGCAGAATCGTTTCGGTCTACTTGTCTCGGACGTGATGCCTATATACAATGATCATGCCTAGATAGTCTCATAATTATTCGCTTTTCTATTAATTACTCGACAGTAATTTGTTTACCCGCCGTAGAATATCGCTATCATGAGAGAAGCCACTAGAGAAAACTATGGCCCCCGGGTCTATTCTCAACATATCAATCTACATCTACTTTACTTTTATCGCTTTTACTTGCTGTTCTTATAAACTAAAAATACCAAAAATATAAAATATCATCTCTATCAGATCTCACTTTTGTAAGTGACCGTAAAGGGATTTACAACCCCTTACCGCGTTGACTGCGAAGTTCTTATTTGTTTGTGCAGGTGCGAGGGACTCGCGCGTGGTCTCCTACTGGATTGATACCTTGGTTCTCAAAAAGTGAGGGAAATACTTACGCTACTGTGCTGCATCTCCCTTTCCTCTTTGAGGGAATACAACACAAGCTCAAGAGGTAGCAAGAAGAATTTCTGGCGCCGTTGCCGGGGAGCCTTACGCAAAAGTCATATACCAAGTACCTATCACAAACCCTTATCCTTCGCATTACATTTATTTGTCTCTCGTTTTCCTCTCCCCCACTTCACCCTTGCCGTTTTATTTTGCCCTTCTTCCATCGTGTGTTTATCGTTCGCTTGCTTCTTGTTTGCTTGTGTGTGTTGGCTTGCTTGCTTGTCGCTATGGCTCTCCCTGTTAGTGTTGACCCTCACCTCAAGAGGCTGGAGGAGATTCAAAACAATGTTAGACATTTTATGACTATACAATTTGAGCATAATGACTTTTTTTAGAAGTGAACTTAAAGAGTAGAAAAAGTTTATGGAGTATATGAATAAAGACCTTGACGATATGTCTAAGGAATTTTATGGCTTGAAATCTCAGTTTGCTCATCTTGAGAACTTAATTGCCCAAATTTCGGATAAACAGTCCACCTTGATTAATAAGATGGCTGCTAAACCGGAAGAGCATGAAAATAAAGATGAAGATCTGAAAGTTATTGATGTGTCTCCTATTAGATCCTTGTTTTCTAGTATTAATCTTGATGAAGATAGGATTGGAGATAATTCTGCTTTAAGGTGTCCCAATGATTCAGAGTTTTTAGATCTTGATGCTAAAATTGCTAAAAGTGGGAGTGAAGAGATTAAAACTGTGCATAGTGATGAACCCACTACTTTGGATTTCAAGGGATTCAATTACGATAATTGCTCTTTGATTGATTGTATTTCCTTGTTGCAATCCGTGCTAAATTCTCCGCATGCTTATAGTCAAAATAAAGCTTTCACTAAACACATAGTTGATGCTTTGATGCAATCTTATGAAGAAAAACTTGAGTAGGAAGTTTCTATCCCTGGAAAGCTTTATGATGAATGGGAACCTACTATCAAAATAAAAATAAAAGATCATGAATGCTATGCTTTGTGTGATTTCGGTGCAAGTGTCTCCACTATCCCAAAAACCTAGTGTGATTTGCTAGGTTTCCATGAGCTTGATGATTGTTCTTTAAATTTGCATCTTGCGGATTCCACTTTTAAGAAACCTATGGGAAGAATTAACGATGTTCTTATTGTTGCCAATAGGAATTATGTGCTCGTAGATTTCATTGTTCTTGATATGGACTGCAATCCTTCATGTCCTATTATTCTTGGTAGACCTTTCCTTAGAACGATTGGTGCAATTTTGATATGAAGGAAAGAAATATTAGATTCCAATTTCCATTAAGGAAAGGAATGGAACACTTTCCTAGAAATAAAATAAAATTACCGTATGAATCTATCATGAGAGCCACTTATGGATTGTCTTCCAAGGATGGCAATACCTAGATTTATGTTGTATCGTGCCTAGCTAGGGGCGTAAAACGATAGCGCTTGTTGGGAGGCAACCCAATTTTAAGTTTTTTGTTTTTGTTGATGTTAGGAAATAAATATTCCATCTAGCCTCTTATTAGATATGGATTCATGTTTTGTTTAGTGTTTGTGCCAAGTAGAATCTTTGGGAAGACTTGTGTGAAGTTTATATGATCTTGGTGTGAAAAACAGAATCGTTAGTGCTGGCTAAAGTAGTCTTCAGATTTTAGTGGAGCGTGATTTTTAGTTGATTCTTTTTGCAGATAATTGGTAGAAGAATTCCGCAAATTTAACAATTTAGTTTGAATTTTTTAGAGTTCCAGAAATAGGTGAAAC
The DNA here is from genome assembly GCA_902687465.1 of Secale cereale. Lineage (NCBI taxonomy): Eukaryota > Viridiplantae > Streptophyta > Magnoliopsida > Poales > Poaceae > Secale > Secale cereale. Next base: position 515,147,537 of record LR738715.1, read on the forward strand.
CTGCAGATTACTACAGAGTGTTCTGTTTTTGACAGATTCTGTTTTTCGTGTGTTGTTTGCTTATTCCAATGCATCTATGAGTAGTATTGGAGGATATGAACCATAGAGAAGTTGGAATACAGTAGGTTTAACACCAATATAAACAAAGAATGAATTCATTGCTGCACCTTTGAGTAGTGGTTTGCTTTCTTATACTAACGGAGCTCACGAGAATTTTTGTCTAAGTTTTGTGTTGTGAAGTTTTCAAGTTTTGAGTATTGCTTTGATGGACTATGGAACAAGGATTAGCAAAGGTGATGTAGGATGGAACCCTAGATGGCCGATCTTTCACGAAATGGAGAGGATCCCCCAAAGAACACGATGAACACGAGGAGAAAACACAAGGGAAAACATTCAATAACAAGTCCAATCACACATCCACTAGACAATCAAACACACAAGATCACAAGGTACATGAACAACAAAGGGAAAGATACAAAGTAAAGTTCATCTCCGTGAGGAGGTCTTGAATACGCGAAGGATCTTCCCATTAGGGGTCTTGAATCCAAGGTGGATCTTCTCCGTAGAGGGGCCGCGGTCTCTCTCGTGGAGTAGATCCGTAATGGATGAGGAAAGCTCTATCTCTCATATGAGATAAATCACTGCTACCCTAAAATGGTGGAGGTGGAGGAGTATATATAGTCTAAGGCCACGAAGGGGTAAGTGAGGGGCAAAAGGGGTACATGGCCAAAAGGCCCGCGGCTGCGCACAGGCAGGGAGCGGACGCCCGGTGGCTCGGGAGGGACCAGACGTCCGGTAGCTCTCGGACTTTCGCTATTTTCCACCGATTAAGTTCTGTTGACGACGTCACGGACATTTGGTGGCTGTCGGTCGTCCGGTCGCCTGGGACGCGTCGGATGTCCGGTGAGTAGCGGACGTCCGGAGACTGTAGCTTGCAGCAGCTCCGTTTCTTCCGTCTTCTCTTCCACGCTTCCCTCGCTGATGGTGTAGGTGATCCTTGCCGTTTGCACTCCTCCTCATCATCCGTGAAGCACCGACAATACCTATGCATGCACAGGAGTGGAGTGTCAAGTAGTATACCATCCTCGAAGGGGTCAAGTGAACACGTGTAAAGGAGATGATTCACCTTTATGTATGAGAAGTAGAGGTCACACGTGTCACTTGCCAAGCGGACTCTTGACATGGTGATGTCCCTAGGATGCTCCGCATCATCCCCTCCCCCTTGGGAAAGATCCGACCTCGGATCAAAAACCAAATCACCATGGGAAAGAGATGGCGCCGTCGTGTAGATGTGGACAATCACGAAGTACTCATCATCTTGAAGCTTTACATGTGCACTCTCCAATGTCGCACCGTCTAGTGAGTCCTTCAAAAGGAGCAAGGAAAACAAACACTTGGAAAAACAAATGTGGTTAGCGTTAGTGCAAAACCAAGCATTCAAGAGGTGATTCACCCAACAAGTGTTGTCATCAAGCATATCATAGGGTGTGACAAAGGGTTGTGGCATGGCATTTAAGCACATTAATTGAGCACAATCAAGGTCATCATGGAAACAAGCATATAAATGTGAGGTAGAGATGCACATATGTGTGACAAGAGAATAAGCATCTACCTCAAAGTCATAGCAAGCATGCATAAAGCGCTCAATGAAAGTTCTATGGTAGGCATACGAATCATTCACAACACCAAAGAAAATGAAGTGTCTAAACACAAGGGTCAAGTGCAAGACAATCCGAGCATAATGTGCATAGGGTGTAGTGAAAATCGAGTGGCACTCAACACAATAGAAATAGCAATTGTTCAACATGTGTGAGGCAATCAAGTCAATCATGTGAAAAGCAATGGGACATGGAATATGTGAAGAGATGATATTGTTGCAACCAAGCATATGATAGGGACAAGTAATCCACAAGTCGGATGCAACACACAAGGCATATATATCATGAAGCATGGCAATGTGGCAATGGCAAGTCGAAGAAAGATCTCTAGCATGTGTGCAAAGAGTCATGGTGCAAGCAAAACAACTAGTATGATCCACAATGTTCATGCGCATGGATTGTGGTTTCTCGAAAGAGAAGGATATCACCTTGAAAGTGTTGCCTTGTGCATCCTTCACAATGTCGAAGCACAAGCAAGTGCGATGTAGAAGCGTCGTGGTAGAAAGTGGTTCGCTCTCAAGAGCTCGAATGGTCAACTCATGTGAAGTGGAAGTCGACACGAAGTCCAAGTATCCTACACATGCACACAACAAAACAAAGAATGTATGCGCATGGTAGATAAACACATCATCCATCATGACGGTTCTCTTCTCTTGCACATAACCATTAGGAGCAAAAGTGCATGAATAATACGATGCAACAATGTCTATATTCATGGCACTAGGCATATGGTGCAAAGAGGTAAGACAAGCATGCTTCACAAGAATTATGTCAAAATCTCCAAATAAATGCGAGAATGCTATGGGGGCAATCTCATTGGCAAGACTAAAATCATGGTTGCACTCAATGCATGGAAAATCATATAGCATGAGAGAGGCAACATGTGGAGACATATGACAACAAGCAATATCAACCATGTGCAAAGCATGGCAATGGTGGCTATCAACCGCATGAAATGAGCATGTATGTATCATGGGTGATGCACTACATGAAGCAAGCATGGTGATCAAGTTGTGCAAACTAGTGGAGCGAAGATGCAACACACTAGGAGAAGGCATGGAAATCATGTCATGTGAGAAAATAGTGGGTATATGTAATACACATGACATATCGCAAGCACGAACACAAAGCAAGATCAAAGCATCATAATAGGCATGGGGTACAAATGCATCATGGCAAGAACAAGCAATATCTCCACCAAGCTTGCAAATACACATACAAGTATGAGAATCAATCATCATGTGTAATGCAAAGCATGGGTCACAAATGCATAGAAAAGGCATAGGAATGAGCATATCATGCAAAGTGAACATGGCAAGATGGGCGTAAGAGATATAATGGACAATAACCCATAACCATGTGAGTGCCATGTCGAAGGAATGGGCGAAGGGAGCGGTGGGAAAGATAATCCACGGAATCCCAAGTCATCATTGCTCTCTAGAGCCCTTTTCGTCAACTCGTGCGTTTGTGAAGTTGACGAGTATGGATGGGTACCTACACAAAAGAGACACAAACCAAAGAAATTGTGCGCGTGGTAAATGTACACATCATCCATCATGATGTGTATGTGCACATTAGAGTTAGCACAAGATACGCAACTCCCAAAGAAATTTGATGCATGGTATAAGAACATGTCATCCATCATGAAAGAATAGTTTTCATGTATAACACTATGGGTACACAAGTTAGAGCAAGTATGTGGCACAACAATAGCATTGGCATTCATGGGGAGCATATTGTGCACACAAGTATGGGGATCATCCAATGGATGGGATGGGTCAAAATTTCCTAAAATGTATGAGGAAACTATGGGGGTCTCCTCATGAGCAATATTGAAAGCATAATGTGGAGAAGTGGAACAACATCCAAAACAATGCATGTATGAGGCTAGGTAATCATGGCATGGCATATGATGGATATGATGCAAAGGAAGCATGTCAATATCATCACAAGAAAAACAAATGCCAATAACAATGGCCTTGCTATCTATGCTATATGTGCAAATTGGATTTATCTTAATGGCATATGCATAGTTAATACGATGAGATTGCAAATGCGACATATTGTTGATCTCATGCATAGCATACGACAAGTCAAGCGGGATGTCAAACATGATGTGACCGAGAGAATTATCACAAGAAATCCTACGCAACATGGCATCACAACTAATAGACTCCACATGGCAATCATCAAACTCATCATAAATGGGTAAATCATCGCATGGGGGAAATCATACTAGAATGAAGCATGGCAATAGGTGGATCAACATCATGCAAGCAATCAATGTCAACATAGTCCACTGGTGGGACGAGACCATCACCTTCACCTTTGTTACCTTTTTCATTCCACTCATGTGGTGTAGGTGAGGTGGGAAAGACCAAATGGTGGTCATCATCTTCATCTTGATGGAACCATGTGGGGGTGCATAATATTCCACCCTGGCCATCGTCTTGTCCATAGAAAGGGTGAAGTCATCGAGGATCGGCGCGTCATCATATGTGAGACCTAGCACCAAATGAGAAGACACAATAGAGGTAGAGGTCAAGTCATTAGTGTTGAAAGTGGCCTCGCATGACCTATGAACTATCTCACTCTCTCTATGTGGTGGCTCAGTCATTCCCTCAAGGTAGGTGCACTCAATATCGCATATGGTGGAGTCACTCATCTCACTCAAGTGGTTGGGGTTGTGGCTCTCCTCACATGGGAATTGGGGCAACTCGTCATATATGGGGCTTGTGGTGAACTCGCTCTCACTCTCAACATGGTGGCACAAGTCACTCAAGTCATCATACGCCGCCGTGGTCGAAGGGAAAATCCCATGCTCAACCATCTCGTCACCGTCGCCGTGGATGAAGGCCGAAGATGGCACATCATCACTCTCGCCTTCAAAGATGGAAGCATCATCCTTGCTCGACACCATGTCGTTCGCCTCCAAAGATTGGTCCTCGAATGGCTCCGTAGTCGTACTCGTCGCCGCATCGTCTTGAAAAAGAGTCGAAGTGGACTCGGCATCATCAATGCCACAAAGAGGGATGGCGATGAAGTCGAACTCGGGAACGTCGTCTTGGAGCTCGTTGGGCTTGGACATCATGGTGGTACTACCCTCATGCTTGCCGTCTTGGAGCTTGGTCTTCGAGAAGTGTGCTTGCTGGGCCTTCATGAGTTCTTGTTCCGCCTTGAGAGCACCAATGTAGTTGTCATCGAGGGATTTGTAGTTCTCGAGGAAGATAGTCTTGTAGATGTCGTTGTGCAATCCCATCATGAAGTGGAGCTTCATCGAAATGGGGTTGTCCACGCCGGCTCGTCGCAAGGCCATCTTCATCTCCTTGAAGTACTTGTCGATGGACTTGGATCCTTGAATGGTATTCTCCAATTGGCGTATAAGTTGTTCCGTGTAGGTGGGAGGCACGAACTCTCGTCGCATAGCTTTCTTCGTCTTGGGCCAATTCACGTTGAAGCTCGTCGAAGGTGTGTGAAGCCACCATGTTGACGCGTTGTCGTGGAGGTGTCTTGTGGCGCACTTCACTTGATATTCGTAGGGAACTTGATGTAGCTTGAGGTAGTCATCCATCTTGCGCTCCCACTCGAGATACTCCTCGGGGTCTTGAGTCCCATAGAAAGGAATCCCATGGTCGATGTCAAGGTTGTAGTAGCTCGTGGAAGTCGCGGACTTGAGCTTGGGTAGCTTCTCTTGAACATAAGCTCGGGGTGCTTGTTGGCGAAGATGTCATATGTCCAAAGGAGAAGATGCCTTGAAGTCACTTGGCGAAGATGCCAAGGTACATGATGAAGTCGTTGAGCAATTGTTGGTGTTGAGCTCATGACCTTCACGTTCTTGTCATTGATGGTTTCGATGCCGATGAGATCTTGCCGGAGATGGTAGCTCGGAAGGATGTGCACTTGAGCATCTTCTCGAAGATGAGGAAGACCTCTTGCGGTTCTTGATGAGGGCTTTGAGCTCCTTCATTTGAGCATCCATGTTGGCGCACACGTGGTTCGTCATGGCATCAAACTCGTCGTTGTTGGTGTAGACCGAAGTAGAAGAAATGCTTTGCCTATCCATCAGAAGACTCGAGCAAAGGTGACTAGGAAATGAGATAAACAATACCAAGTTACCTTTTCCGAATGTTGAGGATGTATCCAGTTTCACTCAATGTGAAATGAAAGAATAGTGGAATTGGTACCGGACTTGTTCACTCACACCTATCAAGTAAAGCTTATCGAGTGGCTTGGTTAGGATAAGTGGCACAAAAATTTGATGCAAAATGTTAGCAAGAGACAATAAAGTTGAAAGAGATTCACAAATTCACAAGTGTAACAAGTAGACCAATAGCAATATGCGGCACACAGAAACACACGCACGGATAGATAAATGGGGTCGTGCAACCAAGGAATGAGCACAAAATGTGGAGTCCACGGAAAACGCTCATGTTGCACAACTCAAGAGAGATGCTAGCACAATTGCTCAATAGGCGGATACGACACTTGTGTACAACCTATAATATGCAAAATGTATCAACTTTCTATCCCAAGTATGCTATGTATGTATGGTTCCCGTTGTTGATCCAAGATGATCGGATATGGCAATCTTATATGCAATGTGGTATGATGATATGGCTCTTGCTTACAAGCTTCTTTGTGGCTCTTTTGCTTAAAAGCTTATTCTTCTTTTCTTGTATGGCCACGATGCGAAATGCACAAACCAAGATAGCAATTGTGGATATGCGGGAACAATCTTAAGATGATACCAATATGATATGGGTATATATGCAAAGGAAGAGCGGATCGATGATCACTAATGTGCACAAGTAACGTTGCCGGCAATACTCAAAGGCTAGTCTTGATAGGCAAGTGACGCAAAATGGGCTAGGGGTTAACAATGCAATTGCAAGGGAATATACAATGATGTCGTCAAAGTTACCGTCCGTGTCGATGATGAGAGGCGGTGTTCTTGATGTAGACCTGTTCCTAATTATCCGAAACACCTTAGGAAACGGAAAAACCACAACTCAAAATCTCAAGGACAAATGTCAAATGGTGGTAGCGGACAAGCAGTGGTGGTTGCGGAATTGTTGGTGGAAACCCGATCAAAATGGGTTATGGTGGTGGAAATGTATGATGGGCTATACACGGTGTCGGAGTTGAAGTCACGGTCCCTAAGTAGCCGAAACACCTTAGGAGACAGAAGCCACAACTCAAACAAGCTCAACAAAACTAGCTTAAGTTGGGTTGGCGGAAATGTATAGTGGGCTAGGCTAAGCGGAAGTGGTGGTGGTGGTTGATGAAGAATCAATTGTCCCTAACTAGCCTAAACACCTTAGGAGACTCAAATCACTCCTCAAGCAACCACAAATGCGATGGGTAACAAAATGGGTTAGGTTGCGGGCTATGGTGGCTATGCGGTTGATATGGTGGAGGGCCTACACAAACTTGCCAAATTTGACAAAATTTGATAGAGTCAAATGATGATGGTAGTATTTTTGTGGTATAGGGAATGTCAAGAGTTTCGAAACAAGCTAAAGAACGTCCAAATTGGAGTTCAGATGAATTAGTTATGACCAAAACAAAAATCAGCCGAAGTCTGAAACTACAGGTACCGGACGTCCGGAAAGTGACGGACGACCGGTGACCGGAAGTCTGGTCGGGCTCGGAAATCCGGTAATTTCTTCTGTATAGGTGGTTCCGGTCGTCCGGTAGATGACGGACGTCCGGTACTTCATGAGGGTCTGGACGTCCGGTAAAACGCCGGTCGTTCGGTGGGTCGGGGTCAACGCGAGATTTGAGTTTCCGGACGCGATTTTGGGCGGAAAATGGAGATTTTGGGCTCAAATTGATGAAATTTCGTGGATGGAAAGTGGGGAAACTTAGGGAAATGCTAGATCCACTTGAAACCAAGCAAATCCATGGATCAAAATCAACAAAAGATCATCAAACCAACGAATCACAAAAAAATTGGGGCTATTTTTGGTGGGGAATTTTCGAATTTGGGACGAAATCACACAAAAGAAAACTAGAAAACGGTGGAGGGGGCTCCAAATTTGTGAGAAACCGTGGCTCTTGATACCATATGGTGTAAGGTGGAACCCTAGATGGCCGATCTTTCATGAAATGGAGAGGATCCCCCAAAGAACACTATGAACACGTGGAGAAAACACAAGGGAAAACACTCAAGAACAAGTCCAATCACACATCCACTAGACAATCAAACACACAAGATCACAAAGTACATGAACAACAAAGGAAAGATACAAGGTAAAGTTCATCTCCGTGAGGAGGTCTTGAATCCGCGAAGGATCTTACCATTAGGGGTCTTGAATCCAAGGTGGATCTTCTCCGTAGAGGGGCCGCGGTCTCTCTCATGGAGTAGATCCGTAATGGATGAGCAAAGCTCTATCTCTCATATCAGCTAAATCAATGATACCCTAAAATGGTGGAGGTGGAGGAGTATATATAGTCGAAGGCCACGAAGGGGTAAGTGAGGGGCAAAAGGGGTACATGGCCAAAGGGCCCGCGGCTGCGCACAGGCAGGGAGTGGACGTCCGCTGGGCACCGGACATCCGGTGGCTCGGGAGGGACCGGACGTCCGGTAGCTCTCGGACTTCTGCTATTTTCCACCGATTACGTTCTCTTGACGATGTGTCGGACGTCTGGTGTGTAGCGGACGTCCGGAGCCTGTAGTTTGCAGCAGCTCCGTTTCTTCCGTCTTCTCTTCCACGTTTCCCTCGCTGATGGTGTAGGTGATCCTTGCCGCTTGCACTCCTCCTCATCATCCGTGACGCTCCGACAATACCTATGCATGCACACGAGTGGAGTGTCAAGTAGTATACCATCCTCGAAGGGGTCAAGTGAACACGTGCAAAGGAGATGATTCACCTTTATGTATGAGAAGTAGAGGTCACACGTGTCACTTGCCAAGCGGACTCTTGACATGGTGATGTCCCTAGGATGCTCCGCATCAAAAGGCCTAAGCTTGGGGATGCCCATGGCACCCCAAGTAAATTCAAGTTAATCAAAAGTCTAAGCTTGGGGATGCCCCGGGAAGGCATCCCCTCTTTCGTCTTCAGCCATCGGTAACTATACTTGGAGCTATATTTTTATTCGCAACATGTTATGTGTTTTGCTTGGAGCGTCTTGTATAATTCGAGTCTTTGCTTCTTAGTTTGCCACAATCATCCTTGCTGGACACACCTATTTGAGAGAGTTAAATATGGCATCAAAATTGTTAGAACACTCTATGTGCTTCACTTATATCTTTTGAGTTGAATAGTTTTTGCTCTAGTGCTTCACTTATATCTTTTAGAGCACGGTGGTGGTAATATCTTGTGGAAATTGTTGAACTCTCATGCTTCACTTATATCCTTTTGAGAGTCTATTAAAACAGCATGGTAATGTGTTTAGGCTAAAGCAACTAGTCTTCACATGATAAACATCCAATGTCAATGTAGTAAAAAAAATCACACTAAGTGCATTGAATAGAATGAGATGTTGGATGCTTGATAACTGTTTTGAGATATGAGGATAGTGATATTAGAGTCATGCTAGTGGGGTTATTACGAAATTGAGGAATACTTGTGTTAAGGTTAGTGATTCCCGTATCATGCATGTATGGTGAACGCTATGTGACGAAGTTAGAGCATGAGGTATTTGTAGAGTGCCAACCTTTGTGTGGAGGTCGGGGGCGCGCGATGGTTAACTCCTACCAACCTCCCCCGTAGGAGCATGCGTTTATTGCTTTGTTTTGATGACTCGTAGATTTTTGCAATAAGTATATGAGTTCTTATGACTAATGTTGAGTCCATGGATTATACGCACTCTCACCCTTCCACCATTGCTAGCCACTCTTGTACCACGCAACTATCGCCGGTGCCATAAACCCACTATATATCCTTCCTCAAAACAGCCACCATATTGTTCCTCAAAACAACCACCATACCTAGCCATTCCGAGATATATTTCCATGCAACTTTCCACCGTTCCGTTTATATGACACGCATCATATTGTCATATTGCCATTGCATGATCATGTAGTTGACATCGTAGTTGTGGAAAATCCACCATGCATAATTTTTCATATATGTCACTCTTGATTCATTGCATATCCCGGTACACCGCCGGAGGCATTCATGTAGAGTCATACTTGTTGTAGTATCGAGTTGTAATTTCAAGTTGTAATAAAAAGTGTGATGATCATCATTATTAGAGCATTGTCCCATGTGAGGAAAGGCCAATAAAAAAAGGAGATGGCCCAAAAAAAAATAGAGAGGGGCTAATAAAAAAAGGAGAAAGCCCCTCCAAAAAAATGAGAGAAAAGAGAGAAGGGATAATTGCTACTATCATTTTCCACACTTGTGCTTCAAAGTAGCACCATTTTCTTCATTGTAGTGAGTCTCATGCTTAGTCACTTTCGTATACTAGTGGGAATTTTCATTATAGAACTTGGCTTGTATATTCCAACGATGGCCTTCCTCAAATGCCCTAGGTCTTCATGAGCAAGCAAGTTGGATGCACACCCACTAGTTGCTTTCGTTGAGCTTTCATTCATACTTAGCTCTAGTGCATCCGTTGCATGGCAATCCCTACTCACTCACATTGATATCTATTGATGGGCATCTCCATAGCCCATTGATACGCCTAGTCAATGTGAGACTATCTCCCTCCTTTTTGTCTTCTCCACAACCACCTCTATTCCACTCATAGTGCTATATCCATGGCTCACGCTCATGTATTGCGTGAAAGTTGAAAGGTTTGAAAAGATAGAGTATGAAAACAAATGCTTGGCTCAAATTAGGATTGTGCATGATATGAATATTTTGTGTGATGAAGAGGGAGCGTAGCCAAACTATATGATTTTGTAGGGATAACTTTCTTCAGCCATAGTATTTTGAGAAGACATGATTGCTTTGTTAGTATGCTTGAAGTATTGTTATTTCTTATGTCAATATAGACTTTTATCTTGAATCTTTCAGATCTGAACATTCATGCCACAATTAAGAGAATTACATTGAAAAACTATATTGGTTACCATTCCACATCAAAAATTCGTTCTTTATCATTTACCTACTCGAGGACGAGCAGGAATTAAGCTTGGGGATGCTTGATACGTCTCCAACGTATCTATAATTTTGTATTGTTCCATGCTATTATTTATGAAGTCTTGGATGATTAATGGGCTTTATCATTCACTTTTATATCATTTTTTGGGGCTAACCTAGTAACCCAAAGGCCCAGTCCAGATTGCTGTTTTTTTGCATGTTTCAGGGTTTTGCAGAAAAAGAATATCAAAACTGAGTCCAAACGGAATGATACCTTCGTGAGAGATATTTTTGGAGAAAATCACGCACGCGGAGCTTGAGAACCACGTCAGGGGACACAGGGCTGGCCCAGGAGGGTGGGGGGCGCGCCCCCCTTCCCAGGGCGTGCCCCCTGCCTCGTGGCCCCCTCGAACGTCCCCCGGTGCCCTCCTTCTTCCTATTTAAGTCTACGTATCCCAGAAACTCCAGGGACAAAGAGAAAACCCTAATTCCACCGTCGTACCTTCTGTTCCCGTGGATATTCCATCTTGGAGCCTGTTTCGGAGCTCCATTGGAGGGGGATCCACCACTGAGGCCTTCTTCATCATCATCATCGCCCTCACCATGAGTTGTGAGTAGTTTACCACAGACCTTCGGGTCCATAGCTAGTATATAGATGGCTTCTTCTCTCTCTCTGGATCTCAATACAAAGTTCTCCTCGGTCTTCGAGGAGATCTATTCGATGTAATCTCTTTTTGCGGTGTGTTTGTCGAGATCCGATGAATTGTGAGTTTATGATCAAGGTTATCTATGAAAAATATTTGGTTCTTCTCTGAACTTTTTATGTGTGCTCATAATATCCTTGCAAGTCTCTTCAAATTATTGGTTTGGTTTGGCCTACTAGATCTATAGTTCTTGCAATGGGAGAAGTGCTTGGCTTTGGGTTTAATCTTGCGTTGTCCTTTCCCAGTGACAGTAGGGGCAACAAGTCACGTATTGTATTGTTGCCATCGAGGATTAAAAGATGGGTTTTATATCATATTGCTTGAGTTTATCCCTCTACATCATGTCATCTTGCTTAAGGCGTTACTCTGTTCTTATGAACTCAATACACTAGATGCATGCTGGATAGCGGTCAATGTGTGGAGTAATAGTAGTAGATGCAGAATCGTTTCGGTCTACTTGTCTCGGACGTCATGCCTATATACAATGATCATGCCTAGATAGTCTCATAATTATTCGCTTTTCTATCAATTGCTCGACAGTAATTTGTTTACCCGCCGTAGAATATCGCTATCATGAGAGAAGCCACTAGAGAAAACTATGGCCCCCGGGTCTATTCTCAACATATCAATCTACATCTACTTTACTTTTATCGCTTTTACTTGCTGTTCTTATAAACTAAAAATACCAAAAATATAAACTATCATCTCTATCAGATCTCACTTTCGTAAGTGACCGTAAAGGGATTGACAACCCCTTATCGCGTTGGTTGTAAAGTTCTTATTTGTTTGCGCAGGTGCAAGGGACTCGCGTGTGGTCTCCTTATCGCGTTGGTTGTAAAGTATTCGTGGTGTTGGCATAGATCAAGATTAGGATTTGTCACTCCGAGTGTCGGAGAGGTATCTCTGGGCCCTCTCGGTAACACACATCACAATAAGCCTTGCAAGCAAAAGACTAATGAGTTAGTCACGAGATGATGTGTTACGGAACGAGTAAAGAGACTTGCCGGTAACGAGATTGAACTAGGTATAGAGATACCGACGATCGAATCTCGGGCAAGTAACATACCGTTGACAAAAGGAACAACGTATGTTGTTATGCGGTTTTGACCGATAAAAGATCTTCGTAGAATATGTAGGAGCCAATATGAACATCCAGGTTCCGCTATTGGTTATTGACCAGAGATGAGTCTCGGTCATGTCTACATAGTTCTCGAACCCGTAGGGTCCGCACGCTTAACGTTTGATGACGATCGGTATTATGAGTTTATGAGTTTTGATGTACCGAAGGTAGTTCGGAGTCCCGGATGAGATCACATACATGACGAGGAGTCTCGGAATGTCCGAGACATAAAGATTGATATATTGGACGACTATATTCGGACACCGGAAGTGTTCCGGAAAAGTTTCAGATTTAACGGGATTGCCGGAGGGGGTTACCGGAACCCCCTACGAGGGGGGATGGTCCATAGTGGGCCTTATGGAAAAGAGAGAGGCAGCCCATAGGGGCTGGCCGGCGCCCCACCTAGGGTTCCTAGTTGGACTAGGATTGGGGGGGCGCCACCTCTCCTTTTTTTCCTTTCCCTCTCTTCCTTCTTTGGTAGTTCCTACTAGGAATAGGATTGCAATCCTATTCCTAGTAGGATTGCATCCCTAGCCGCACCAAACAAGGGCCGGCCGGCCTCCCCCCTTGCTCCTTTATATACGGGGGCAGGGGGTACCCAAAGACACACAAGTTGAATTGTTCCAGCCGTGTGCGGTGCCCCCCTCCACAGAAACACACCTCGGTCATACCGTCGCGGTGCTTAGGCGAAGCCCTGCGCCGGTGAATACATCATAACCGTCACCACGCCGTCGTGCTGACAAAACTCTCCCGTGAAGCTCAACTGGATCAAGAGCTCGTGGGACGTCATCAAGCTGAACGTGTGCTGAACGCAGAGGTGCCGTACGTTCAGTGCTTGATCGGTTGAATCACGAAGAAGTTCGACTACATCAACCGCGTCACTTGACGCTTCCGCTTCCGGTCTACGAGGGTACGTAGACACACTCTTCCCTCTCGTTGCTATGCATCTGGTAGATAGATCTTGTGTGATCGTAGGAAAATTTTAAAATACTACGTTCCCCAACAGTGGCATCATGAGCCAGGTCTATGCGTAGATGATATGCACGAGTAGAACACAATGAGTTGTGGGCGATACTAGTCATACTGCTTACCAGCATGTCATACTTTGCTTCGGCGGTATTGTGAGATGAAGCGGCCCGGACCGACATTACGGGTACGCTTACGCGAGACTGGTTTCACCGTTACGAGCACTCATTGCTTAAAGGTGACTGGCGGGTGTCTGTCTCTCTCACTTTAGCTGAATCAAGTGTGGCTACGCCCGGTCCTTGTGAAGGTTAAAACAACACATACTTGACGAAACATCGTTGTGGTTTTGTATGCGTAGGTAAGAACGGTTCTTGCTAAGCCCGTAGCAGCCACGTAAAACTTGCAACAACAAAGTAGAGGACGTCTAACTTGTTTTTGCAGGGCATGTTGTGATGTGATATGGTCAAGACATGATGAGTTATACGATTTTGTATGAGATGATCATGTTTTGTAATGTTATCGGCAACTGGCAGGAGCCATATGGTTGTCGCTTTATTATATGAAATGCAATCGCCATGTAATTGCTTTACTTTATCACTAAGCGGTAGCGATAGTCGTAGAAGCAATAGCTGGCGAGACGACAACGATGCTACGATGGAGATCAAGGTGTCGCGCCGGTGACGAAGGTGATCATGAAGGTGCTTTGGAGATGGAGATCAAAAGCACAAGATGATGATGGCCATATCATGTCACATATTTTGATTGCATGTGATGTTTATCTTATTATGCTTCTTATTTTGCTTAGAACGATGGTAGCATTATAAGATGATCCCTTACTAAATTTCAAGGTATAAGTGTTCTCCCTGAGTATGCACCGTTGCGAAAGTTCGTCGTGCCGAGACACCACGTGATGATCGGGTGTGATAAGCTCTACGTTCAAATACAATGGGTGTAAGCCAGTTTTGCACACGCAGAATACTCGGGTTAAACTTGACGAGCCTAGCATATGCAGATATGGCCTCGGAACACTGGAGACCGAAAGGTCGAGCATGAATCATATAGTAGATATGATCAACATAAGATGTTCACCATTGAAACTACTCCATCTCACGTGATGATCGGACATGGTTTAGTCGATTTGGATCACGTGATCATTTAGATGACCGGAGGGATGTCTATCTAAGTGGGATTTCTTTAAATTAATATGATTAATTGAACTTTAATTTATCATGAACTTAGTCCTGGTAGTATTAGCATATCTATGTTGTAGATCAATAGCTCGCGATATTACTCCACGTTTATTTTTTATATGTTCCTAGAGAAAACCAAGTTGAAAGATGTTAGTAGCAATGATGCGGAATTGTTCCGTGATCTGAGGATTATCCTCATTGCTGCACAGAAGAATTATGTCCTTGATGCACCGCTAGGTGACAGACCTATTGCAGGAGCAGATGTAGACGTTATGAACGTTTTGACAAAAGCTCGATATGATGACTACTTGATAGTTTAGTGCACCATACTTTACGGCTTATAACCGGGACTTCAAAAATGTTTTGAAATGCCACGGAGCATATGAGATGTTCCAAGAGTTGAAATTAGTATTTCATACTCATGCCCGTGTCGAGAGGTATAAGACCTCTGACAGTACTTTGCCTACAAGATGGAGGAGAATAGCTCAACCAGTGAGCATGTTCTCAGATTGTCTGGGTACTACAATTACTTGAATCAAGTGGGAGTTAATCTTCCAGATAAGATAGTAATTGACAAAGTTCTCTAGACACTATCACCAAATTAGTAGAACTTCATGATGAACTATAATATGCAAGGGATGACGAAAGTAATTCCCGAGCTCTTCACGATGCTGAAATCGGCGAAGGTAGAAATGAAGAAAGAGCATCAAGTGTTGATGGTTAACCAGACCACTTGTTTCAAGTAAAGGGCAAAGAGATAGAAGGGGAACTTCAAGAAGAATGACAAGCAAGTTGTCACTCCCGTGAGGAAACCCAAACTCAAGCCTGAAACTAAGTGCTTCTACTGCAAAGGAAATAGTCACTAGAAGTGGAACTGCCCTAGATATTTGGCGGATAAGAAGGATGACAAAGTAAACAAAGGTATATTTGATATACAGATTATTGATGTGTATTTTACTAGTGTTCATAGCAACCCCTCGGTATTTGATATTGGTTCAGTTGCTAAAGAGTAGTAACTCGAAATGGGAGTTGCATAATGAACAGAAACTAGTTAAAGGATGAAGTGACGATGTGTATTGGAAGCAGTTCCAAGATTGATATGATCATCATCGCACACTCCCTATAGTTTCGGGATTAGTGTTGAACCTAAATAAGCGTTATTTGGTGTTTGTGTTGAGCATGAATATGATTTGATCATGTTTATTGCAATACGGTTATTCATGTAAGTTAGAGAATAATTGTTGTTCTGTTTACATGAATAAAACCTTCTATGGTCATACACCCAATGAAAATGGTTTGTTGGATCCTGATCGTGTGATACATATATTCATAATATTGAAGCCAAAATATGCAAGGTTAATAATGATAGTGCAACTTATTTGTGGCACTGCCGTTTAGGTCATATTGGTGTAAAACGCATGAGGAAACTCCATAGTGATGGACTTTTGGAATCACTTGATTATGAATCACTTGGTGCTTGCAAACCATGCCTCATGGGCAAGATGACTAAAACTCTGTTCTCCGGAACTGTGGAGCGAGCAACATAGTTGTTGGAAATCATACATACTGATGTATGCGGACCAATGAGTGTTGAAGCTCGCGGTAGGTATCGTTATTTTCTGACCTTCACTGATGATTTGAGCAGATATGGGTATATCTACTTAATGAAGCACAAGTCTGAAACATTTGAAAAGTTCAAATAATTACAGAGTGAAGTGGAGAATCATCGTAACAAGAAAATAAGAGTTTCTACGATATGATCGTAGAGGTTAAATATTTGAGTTAGCGAGTTTGGCCTTCAATAAAAACAATGTGAAATAGTTTCACTACTCACGCCACCTGGAACACCACAGTATAATGTGTGTCCGAACGTCATAACCGTACTTTATTAGATATGGTGCGATCGATGATGTCTCTTACCAATCTACCCCTATCGCTTTTGGGGTTATGCATTAGAGACAGCTACATTCACGTTAAATAGGGCACCATCTAAATCCGTGGAGATGACACCGTATGAACTGTGGTTTGACGAGAAACCTAAGCTGTCATTTCTTTAAGTTTGGGACTGCGATGCTTATGTGAAAAAGTTTCAACATGATAAGCTCGAACCCAATTCGGAGAAGTAAATCTTCATAGGATACCCAAAAAGAAACTGTTGGGTACACCTTCTATCACAGATCCGAAGGTAAGGTCTTTGTTGCTAAGAGTGGATCCTTTCTAGAGAAGGAGTTTCTCTTGAAAGAAGTGAGTGGGAGGAAAATAGAACTTGATGAGGTAATTGTACCTTCTCCCGAATTGGAAGGTAGTACATCACAGAAACTCGTTCCAGTGATTCCTACACCAATTAATGAGGAAGCTAATGATGATGATCATGAAACTTCAGATCAAGTTTCTGCTGAACGTCGTAGATCAACCAGAGTACGTTCCGCACCAGAGTGGTACGGCAACGCAGTTCTGGAAATCATGTTACTAGACCGTGATGAACCTACGAACTATGAGGAAGCGATGATGAGCCCAGATTCCACAAAATGGCTTAAGGCCATGAAATCTGAGATGGGATCCATGTATTAGAACAAAGTATGGACTTTGGTTGACTTGCCCGATGATCGGCAGGCCATCGAAAATAAATGGATCTTCAAGAGGAAGACCGACGCAGACGGTAATGTTACTGTTTACAAAGCTCAACTTGTTGTGAAAGGGTTTAGACAAGTTCAAGGAGTTGACTACGATGAGACTTTCTCACCCGTAGCGATGCTTAAGTCTGTCCGAATCATGTTAGTAATTGCCGCATTTTATGAAATCCAGCAAATGGATAACAAAAACTGCATTCTTTAATGGATTTATTAAAGAAGACTTGTATATGATGCAACCAGAAGGTTTTGTCAATCCTAAAGGTGCTAACAAAATGTACAAGCTCCAGCGATCCATCTATGGACTGGTGCAAGCATCTCGGAGTTGGAATATACGCTTTGATAAGTTGATCAAAGCATATTGATTTATACAGACTTGCGGTGAAGCCTGTATTTACAAGAAGTGAGTGGGATCACTACAACCTTTCTGATAAGTATATGTGAATGACATATTGTCGATCGGAAATGATGTAGAATTTTCTGGAAAGCATAAATGAGTGTTTGAAAGGAGTTTTTCAAAGAAAGACCTTGGTGAAGCTGCTTACATATTGGGCATCAAGATCTATAGAGATAGATCATGACGCTTGATAAGACTTTCGATGAGTACATACCTTGATAAGATTTTGAAGTAGTTAAAAATGGATCAGTCAAAGAAGGAGTTCTTGCCTGACTTGTAAGGTGTGAAGTTGAGTAAGACTCAAAGCCAGACCACGGCAGAAAAATATAGAGAGAATGAAAGTCATTCCCTATGCCTCAGCCATAGGTTCTATAAAGTATGCCATGCTGTGTACCAAACATGTTGTGTACCTTGCCATGAGTTTGGCAAGGAGGTACAATAGTGATCTAGGAGTAGATCACTGGACAGCGGTCAAAATTATCCTTAGTAACGGGATGACTAAGGAAATATTTCTCGATTATGGAGGTGATAAAGAGTTCGTCGTAAAGGGTTACGCCGATGCAAGCTTTGACACTAAATCTAGATGACTCTAAGTATCAATCTGGATGCGTATTGAAAGTGGGAGCAATTAGCTAGAGTAGCTCCATGCAGAGCATTGTAGACATAGAAATTTGCGAAATACATACGGATCTGAATGTGACAGACCCGTTGACTAAACTTCTCTCGCAAGCAAAACATGATCACACCTTACTACTCTTGGGTATTAATCACATAGCGATGTGAACTAGATTATTGACTCTAGTAAACCCTTTGGGTGTTGGTCACATGGTGATGTGAACTATGGGTGTTATTCACATAACGATGTGAACTATCGGTATTAAATCACATGGCAATGTGAGCTAGATTATTGACTCTAGTGCAAGTGGGAGACTGAAGGAAATATGCCCTAGAGGCAATAATAAAGTTGTTATTTATATTTCCTTATATCATGATAAATGTTTATTATTCATGCTAGAATTGTATTAACCGGAAACTTAGTACATGTGTGGATACATAGACGAAACAGTATGTCCCTAGTATGCCTCTACTAGACTAGCTCATTGATCAAAGATGGTTATGTTTCCTAACCATAGAAATGAGTTGTCATTTGATCAACGAGATCACATCATTAGGAGAATGATGTGATGGACAAGACCCATCCGTTCGCATAGCACTATGATCGTTTAGTTTTACTGCTATTGCTTTCTTCATGACTTATACATGTTCCTATGACTATGAGATTATGCAACTCCCGAATACCGTAGGAACACCTTGTGTGCTATCAAACGTCACAACGTAACTGGGTGATCATAAAGATGCTCTACAGGTGTCTCCGAAAGTATTCGTGGTGTTGGCATAGATCAAGATTAGGATTTGTCACTCCGAGTGTCGGAGAGGTATCTCTGGGCCCTCTCGGTAACACACATCACAATAAGCCTTGCAAGCAAAAGACTAATGAGTTAGTCACGAGATGATGTGTTACGGAACGAGTAAAGAGACTTGCCGGTAACGAGATTGAACTAGGTATAGAGATACCGACGATCGAATCTCGGGCAAGTAACATACCGTTGACAAAAGGAACAACGTATGTTGTTATGCGGTTTTGACCGATAAAAGATCTTCGTAGAATATGTAGGAGCCAATATGAACATCCAGTATTGGTTATTGACCGGAGATGAGTCTCGGTCATGTCTACATAGTTCTCGAACCCGTAGGGTCCGCACGCTTAACGTTTGATGACGATCGGCATTATGAGTTTATGAGTTTTGATGTACCTAAGGTAGTTCGGAGTCCCGGATGAGATCACACACATGACGAGGAGTCTCGGAATGTCCGAGACATAAAGATTGATATATTGGACGACTATATTCGGAGACCGGAAGTGTTCCGGAAAAGTTTCGGATTTAACGGGATTGCCGGAGGGGGTTACCGGAACCCCCTACGAGGGGGGATGGTCCATAGTGGGCCTTATGGAAAAGAGAGAGGCAGCCCATAGGGGCTGGCCGGCACCCACCTAGGGTTCCTAGTTGGACTAGGATTGGGGGGCGCCACCTCTCCTTCTTTTCCTTTCCCTCTCTTCCTTCTTTGGTAGTTCCTACTAGGAATAGGATTGCAATCCTATTCCTAGTAGGATTACATCCCTAGCCGCACCAAACAAGGGCCGGCCGGCCTCCCCCCTTGCTCCTTTATATACGGGGGCAGGGGGGCACCCAAAGACACACAGGTTGAATTGTTCCAGCCGTGTGCGGTGCCCCCCTCCACAGAAACACACCTCGGTCATACCGTCGCGGTGCTTAGGCGAAGCCCTACGCCGGTGAATACATCATAACCGTCACCACGCCGTCGTGCTGACGAAACTCTCCCGTGAAGCTCAACTGGATCAAGAGCTCGTGGGACGTCATCAAGCTGAACGTGTGCTGAACGCGGAGGTGCCGTACGTTCGGTGCTTGATCGGTTGAATCGCGAAGAAGTTCGACTACATCAACCGCGTCACTTGACGCTTCCGCTTCCGGTCTACGAGGGTACGTAGACACACTCTTCCCTCTCGTTGCTATGCATCTGGTAGATAGATCTTGCGTGATCGTAGGAAAATTTTAAAATACTACGTTCCCCAACAGAGGGCTGGATGAATAGTAGACCGTGGAGGGGTGGTTGAATAGGAGCCCATGGAGAGGGCTGGTTGAATAGTAGCCGGTGGAGTAGCAGGCGGTGGAGGCTGAACAGTCGCATGTGGAGGCTAGAGGAGGTCGACGGTGGATGAACAGTAGCCCGTGGATGCTGGAGGGGGTCGACGGTGGTGATGAACAGTACCCCGTGGAGTCCCATTTTGCGGTACGCCACACCCCTCCTGATGAATAGGACCCTGTTTCGACCGTAGCGCTCCAACACAAGTCAGTTTCCTCCGTTTTGCGGCACGCCACACCCCTCCAGATGAACATGACCCCCGTTTTGACCATAGCGCTCCAACACAAGTCCGTTTCCTCTATTTTGCAGTACGCCACACCCCTCCTGATGAAGAGGACCCCCATTTCGACTGTAGCGCTCCAACACAAGTCTGTTTCCTCCGTTTTTCGGTACGCCACACCCCTCCCGATCAACAGGACCACCATTTCGACCATAGGAGGTATGTTTCCTCCGTTTTGCGGTACGCTAGACCCCTCCCGATGAATAGGATCCCGTTTCGACCATGGTCGGTCGAACACAAGGCCGTTTCCTCCGTTCTGCGGTACGCCAGGCCTCGTTTCCATCGGCTGTTCCGTCCAAGCCCTCCCGATGAACACGATGACGCATTCTGTTCTGACCCAGCCGGTTGGCTCCCCATGAACAAGACGACGACACTATTTCTCCGTTCCGACCCAACCATATACACGAGCCCTGGTCGTACGTACGCGCGAGTAGGCGTTCGAGACCCCGCCCGTATGTACGTACGTGGACGTATTTACTTTCTTGCACCCTGGCCACTGGATGTACGTGTACATGCTATGTGCGCACCTCTACTACGACACGTGCGCGCCTCTACATCGACCAGCATGTATGTACATGTTCGCAACCAGAATGAAAATGCTACGTATGCTTCGACCAGGTGGGTCCCGACTGTTAGGCACTTCCTTGCGTGCGAAGATGTAGCTGGTGGGTCCCAGCAGTCAGGGGGGAACATTTTTTTCACGAAATACGGTGGCCCGTCCGGTGGGTCCCCGATGTCAGGTGGAGGAATAATTATTTTGCGCGTAATAAGGAGGCACTTTCTTGCTGCGACTGTGGACCCAGCTGTCAGCCTCTCCACGTACAGTCCACGTCCGATGCAAAGCCGTTCCTTGACCACGTTGACCACGCTGCGCCGAGAGCACCAGGGCGGTGGACGAAGGCGAGGCCTAGGAAGGGGACGACACGGAGCCGGGGAAGACGGCGCAGTGGAAGCCCACGCGGAGAGGAGTACGAGGATTCACTGGTTTGGCTGCGGTGTGAGGCTGCCGTCGCCGCAGAATAACAGGGGGTGTGGGTGAGTGGAGGGATGGCCTGGCCAACGATGGGAGTAGTAGGGGCAGTGAGGCTTCCGCGGCAGCACAGCCGGCCATGGGAGGCAGGAGCACGAGGCACGACTGACGCTGGTTTGCTAGCTGATTTGGGCGGCTGGAGCAAGAAGACCAGAGGTTGAAGAAACACTACGGCCGTTGGATGGACATCGTACGGTCACTGGAGGTAGAATCGTGCATATTGACTATGTTGACAAAGCCCTCCGACCCCGTCAACTTAGTGGGCCCACAAGTCTGCCTGCCACTATATTGGGTCCCAGCTAACACGGGGTGGATTCATTTTTTGTGTGCATAGGAAGATATAGCTGGTGGGTTCGAGCTGTCAGCGGCTGTAACATTTTTTCATGAAATACAGAGGCCCTTTCGGTGGGTCCCAGATGTCAGGTGTAGGAATCATTATTTTGCGCGTAATAAGAAGGCATTTCCTTGCGTGCGGCCGTGGACCCAGCTGTCCGCCTCTCCACGTATAGTCCACTTCAAATGCATGTTGGTCGTTGACCACGTTGACCAGGCCGCGCCGAGAGAACCAGGGTGGTGGAAGACGGCGAGGCCTAGGTAGGGAACTACACTGAGGCAGTGAAGACTCGGCAGTTGTTTCCCACGCGGAGGGGAGTACAACTGTACGAGGGTGTACTGGTTCGTCTGCCTTCGCCGGAGAATAACAACATGTGTGGGTGAGTAGAGGGATGGCTAGGCCAGCGATGGGAGTACGGCGGGGCGGTGAGGCCTGCGTGGCAGCACTGCCGGCTGCGGGGAGGAGAGAGCAGGCAGTCCCACCGGCGATTGTTTGAGCGGCTGGAGCAGGAAGAGCAGAGATTTAAGAAGCACGACGGCCGTTGGATGGACATCCAACAGTCACTGCTTGTTCGTCAACCTTTTTTTAGGAAAGCCTCAAATCTATGGAAAACATCATACAACTCATCTGCCATTATTAATAATAATTTACAGCCCAGTTGCTAATTCTTAAGGTTTTTTTGGAGCCCATATTCTTTTTGTTAGCATTACAACCCATATTGTGGCCACGGTTAAAAAATTATATGAAATTTTGCATATTTCGGTGCGGTCCGAACTGTTTTTCATCCCGAAATTTTGAGTCACATTCAAACTGATTTTAAAAATGAATGTATATCAATATAAAGTCCAACAAATTTTCCACGCATAAAAATCAATGCAATTTAAAATGTCGAAATGAAAAAAAGAAATTTGAAACTAATTGCCGGTTTGATGTGTTTTAAAAATGTATAACCCATTTCTCATTACTGATAGGCCATTTTATCGGTCAGCCGAATGAAGCTCTCCTCGTCTTGAAAGATTTGCAGCCCAACAGGCCTGACAAAGCGACTTACTTGGCAAATCACAAAAAAATGGGCTGTGGCCATGGACCCAGCTACGGCCGTGGACCCATCTGTCAGCCTCTCCACGTACAGTACTCTTTCGATGGAAGTCGATCATTGACAACATTGACCACGCCGCGCTGAGAGAACCAAGGCGGTGGACGATGATGAGGCCTAGGAAGGGGATGACGTGGAGCCGGGGAAGACACGGTAGTTTATGCCCACGCGGAGAGGAGTACGAGGGTTCACTAGTTCGGCTGCAGTGTGAGGCTGCCGTCGCCGCTGAATAACATGGGGTGTGAGTGAGTGGAGGGATGGCCTGGCCAGCGGTGGGAGAAGTATGGGGGTGGTGAGGCCTCTGCGACAGCACAGCTGGCCACGGGAGGCAGGAGCAGGCGGCACGACCAGCATTGCTTTGGGTGGCTGGAGCAAGAAGACTAGAGGTTGAAGAAGCACTATGGCCGTTGGATGGACATCGTACGTTCACTGGAGCTAGAATCATTCATATTGACTAACTTGACAGAGCCCTCTGTCCCCGTCAACTTAGTAGGCCCACAAGTCAGCCACCCACTATGGTGGGTCCCAGCTAGCAGGGGTATTCTTTTTTTGTGCATCATAAGGAGGCACTTCCTTACGTGCGAAGATATACCTAGCGGGTCCGACCTGTCAGCCGGG